>VXAV01011508.1:763935-812315 GCA_013399715.1 Alectura lathami
AAAAAAAAAAAAAGGAAGTAATTGGGATAAAACAATCTCATATAAAACCGTTATCAACAATCTGGGTCTCCACAAATTTTAGAAGCATTTCTACCCAACTTACTTTAACTGAAAAATCCCCATCTCTCCTAACCTTGTTCCTGGTGTTTTTTACCTTACTAACCAGGAGGATATCTCCCAGAAATACTGTTGCTCTTGTTTTTCCTTCCAGTTGTACCCAAATTACATTGACCTACAGTGCTTCTCTTCCAAACAGTTGCCTGAAGTCAGAAACAGGACCTAATGCATAACCCCCAAGGAAAGTCAAAAGTGGACAACTCTTGAAATACGTTGGGTTCACAGGCAGCTGCAGCATAGATTTTAGGCTTGGGCTGTGGCACATGACTGGCAACAAGGTTGTGCTGCATGGAGGGCCATGGAATCATAGAATCATTAAATTTGGAGAAGACCTCTAAGATCATCTAGTCCAACTGTCAGCCCAACAACACTATTCTAACTAAATCATGTCCCTAAAAAGCTGACATCCCTGGTCTGTCCTTGAGCCCCATCTCACAATGGAGCAGTAAAATCCCACAGTACTTGCTGTCATTTTCTGCCTCCAAGCCATTCACAGGGTTTCCCCCACCAGCTTGGTTGGTCAAGGTATAAGAAGTGTGTTTTGTGGCTTTTTTTTTTTTTTTNTGAGATTTTTCTTGATAGCCTTAGGGGAAAAGTATGGCTTCTCCACAGAGTGCAACTGGTTGGAATATTCTTAGGATCTGTCTCTTGGATTGACCTTCCCAGTGTCAATTGACCTTTCCAGGTTCTTTCTGCAATTCAGTCCTTCCAGTCCGTGGGATTAACAGCCAATTGATTCCTGAACACCTTATTATTGCACTTATCTGAGCTCAATAACCATTAGAAAATTCTCTTGATATCATGGTTAAATTGCAGATACTTTTTCATTATACTCTGGAATAAGAATGCATTATCCTCAAAAGTAAAATTTGTGATGTTTTCCCCAAATGCAAGTTTAATATTTATTGAAATCTTCTGTTGATTAAATGCTCTGAATAGTGTATCCAGAGGACTAATCGATATTTTAAATGCACTCAGACATATTAGCTGCTCAATGGTTACACAGAGAAATAATGAACTTCCTACATGAGAAGGTAAAATGCATGAATAATTCATAGCTATTAATTTATTCAGTTTTGCATTTTGAATTGATTTGGCAATTATTCTTGTACTGCACATCATTTACAAATGCTTAGGTATAAATATTTACGGTTGCAAATTTGTGGTGAAATCATTTCTATTATATGACTGAATGGCTCGTGTAGCACACTAAGTGCAAATTGTGAATTTAACTGTTAAATATACAACTCAGTAGAATGCGGGTGCTTGAATGATCATTTGAAGTGGATACATACTGACTGTAAATATGGTCAAACAAATGTATTTCAAATATGAGTAAATATTTGCAGGCAGGTTTTTCTTCATCACTTATTGCAGAAAAAAGGAAAGAGATCTTGTATGTCATGCTGCCACAGACAACAGTCAAAGACCAATGTCCTTTGGTGCTGAAATTTTTACTGATTATTCATATTTTCTTTTTTATTGTCTGATTTTTTTTTTCTTCCTGCTGATTGTATTCTACATTTTTCAAGGATGATTGAAACATTCAGGAAAATGAGAGTTCATCCTAGCTGCAGATGATTGGAAAAAAGCCCTCTGTTTCCCTCAACCCCATTGTGAAGCTGTGTGTTAGAGGATCCATAAGCAGAATGTTATGGATTTGTGGGTGAGCTGATGGTTCAGTGAAAAGGCTAGATCACTATGGTTTACCTCTTTCAAGTGAGACTTGCCTCCTAAAATCCCTCTGTAGTTACTGGAGAAAGAGAGAATTCTCTAGAAGACAATTCAGAACAGGAGCCTAATTTTAAGTGCTCTGAATCACGCCTCTAGTCTTCTTATTTTGAACAGTACAGTTTATCTTCCCTCCATTTTCCACTTGCTGCCCTGACTGATGACTCAGGATTTATGCAGATTGAATGAATTTCACCTTTTATGAATAAAGTCATTTTACATAGCATTGTAATCATTTAGAGCACTTGATTTGAAACTAAGGAACTAGTGAAAGCATTAGGGTCTATTATGTTATGTATTTCACTCTCTGAACAGTTAGAAGAACTTTGAAAAAATTCCAGCTTTAAGCATTTAAGTCATTTAATACATTGCAATAATTCAAAGCCACTTAAAGTGATTTTCATTTTTCTTGAAGCACTCCAGAAAATTGCTTTTTTCAAAAGTTTCTTCACTTTGAAATGCTTCCACAGAAGAACTCAAGGCTGAAAGAAAAGTTAAGCTATTTAGAGGCAGCGTATTCAGAAAAGAAAAAAATCCTGTGAAACTACAAATGCAGTTTGTTCTGAAGGAATAAAGACACGCTTGCACTCTGCTAGCATGTCAGCATCTTGAGAGAACCTCTGCTAATGCGTCTGAGTTGACGTTACATGGCTAATGAATGGTCCTACCAGTGCTGCATCGTGCATCTTACACATGGTGTCCCGCAGCTTCAGTCCAGCCCAGGACATTCAGCTGCCAGGGGTTGCTCTGCAGGGGCCTCCTGCCCCAGGCACTTGCAGGTGGTCCCGCTTCCTATTCTAGATGCTTGCTGCCACCTGCCGGCTTATTGCCCCAGTGTCTTTGTCACACCTGTACTCTCCAAGGTCTTGGCAGAACCTCCAACCATACTCTTAAATGGCCCACCGTAAAACGGCTGTTTAGATAAGACTAACGACTGTTTTAAATAAGTCTTTGGCTATAGGCAAGATGCATGTGTGGTTTGCTCCAGTTTAGGAATGCCGTAACACAGGGAGTGATGGGTGAGCTCCTTACAGCTGTGTCAGATGCCTGTCGTGTGTGCATGCTCCCCTTCCTTCACAAACATGAGGCAAATGGGACACTGCCCTGAAGAGAGGAAATCTCTGCTGGTGGGTACTGTGCCAGTACAATGGATGCTTGGGCTTGTTTTCCTTCTCATGATGCGGCACATTGTGGAGTAGCGTGCCTGTGTTTAACTCTTCCTCCCCTGGGTGAACAGACAAAAATGATATTTGCTTCTTGATGTAGTGATGAAACACTTTTGTAGTCTCTTTACATTTTTCTTCAAAAAGTAGGAACAAAATTCTGCTGTCAGTGAAATGAATTGTCAGAACAACTGCATGTACTGAGTTTAATTTCATTTAATATTTAATGACTAGCTAGCTTTTCCTGGGATAATGATTTCACAAGAAGAGAAAGATCAGAGCAGACCTCCTGCTACTACAGCACAGCTACAGCAGGAAGTGCAGAAATGCAGGGTCAGTTCAGCAGAACAAGATTCTGCTGTCTGTACTCACTGCAGATAGCTCTTCACTCCTTGACGGCCTGCACTTGAGTCAGTAGACTGCTGCAGACGAAAGGAGGCATTCAGTACTCATTAAGGCAAAGAATTTGACCCTAACTACAAACTGCTCTAGGAATAAGGCAATCCTCTATACTCTCCTGCTTTTTGTAAGAAAATAGTGGGATGTTTGCTCTCAGATCTCCTGTGCCACAAGTCTGTGCTGTCCAGCCCTTTCCCTGGTCACACAAATTCCTCACTCAGCCATGTCACAGTGACGTTATTTTACATAAAGAAGACTTTTCTACAATAATTTCCACAACACATTTGGAACACCAATCTGTCTACATCTCTGCATGCCAAGCTCAATGCTAGGAACCCTTAACCATCAAATAGTATCTGTATGGCTTTGACGTCAATGTCAAAGGTAACGTTTCTACACTCAGGGGGTTAGCAGATATTCGTGTTGGTGATCCACATGGCAGAATAGGCTCTGATTTGTTTTCTCAGAGTTGTATTGGCTCTGCGGTGCTGACAGTCTTGCTAGTTCTTGTCTTTGGCATTCTCAGATGCATTCCTCTGAATTTTGTGAGTTAGAAGAAGCACTAGATACAAGGAAGGAACAAGAAGACCCACAGCATATGTTCAGTCTGCAGGCGAACAGTACTGCCTGTGCTAACCTTAATCCATGTGTATACAGATATAAAAATGGTCTGGGAAGATAATTATGACAGGAAAAAAAAAAAAAAAAAAAAAAGGACTGTAGGATTTTGCTTCAAATGACAGCACATGCAGTTGGCAGAATGACTGAAAGTCAGTCCCTGAAAAATTTTTGCAGGATGCATAGCTTCTCTGGCACAAAGTGAGTGGGCTTATTTAGATGGATTCAATGACTTCTCTCATGTTCTACCCATAGCCAGACTAATATCTGTGATTCTTCCTCTTTTTATGCTGTTGGATAGGGACCTTCTTCATAGATCAATTTGTTTGATTTTTTTTTTTTTTAATGATAGATGAGTTGACTGATAGTGTCATCACAGCCTTGTGAACTCAAGGGTAAATTTACAGGCTGCTAGTAAAAGCACTGCCTGATTCCTGTCATCTCTACTGAGCAGTCTTTACTCCCTCCTCCCCAGACTCTCGGGATGGCTTGAGGCTGCTTTTTTAAAATGTTTTATTTTCCACTGAACTGCATCCTGCGGTTAATTCTCCTTTTCATTTTGCAGCTTCTCTTCACCAGCCTACAGAGTTATGTGGATGTATTGCACACTCATATCTCACAGTCTGCCAAGCATGAGGAGCAGGGAGAAACAGGGGCACAGATTCTAGAGAATCTGACTACTTCCTCTTCCCTGTCTGTCACTGAGGAACAAATAACTGAAGATTCGTATTTGTCCATTTTAAATGAACACCATTTGATTTGTGAAGACACAAGAAAGATGGTGTTCAGGTATTGCCCTTGCTTCCATACCAGATGCCAACAGGGGGAGTTTGAGCTCTGTCTCAGATTTATGCTTCTGACAGTATCCTTGCTTTAGTGATATTGATCATGAGGGATAAAAGTTATTTGTTTTCCCACATTTCAATAACATTTCTTAACGCCTCTTTCCTTTAAAGAAACACTTCTGTAGCTCTTCTATAGATTGAAAACGAAGGCACAGTTCATGTCTCTCACTGAAATGCTTTTAAAAGGAAACCAGCGATGGAATAGTTCTACACCTTGCCTTGCTAGGTTGAAAGAAAACTAATTTGCCTCTGAGATGAATCAAACCTAGATTTTAGAAAATGATCTTGATTTCTCCCTTCCCCCTGAAAACTGATGACTAAGGCATAGTTGAATTCTCTTACTCATTTTGTATAAACTAAGATTTGAATGATAAGATCTTAGAAAACAAAAAATCTGCCTCTGGCCTATCAGTTTAAATCAATTAATTCATAGCCAGATAGAAAACAAATGTAGAAAAATTCTCCCTTTGCTCTTTTTGTTTATTTGTTTAAGAAGGAAGTACATGGGGAAGGACTTCGCTTGCAAGGAGACAGAATGATATCTTAGGAAAATGAGGCTCTGTTCTCAGAAAATGGGTGTAAATCATGCTTATATGCTAATGAATGGAGGGAGACATTTTTGGAGACACATTTTGTCTCTTTATAATTAGGACAGAAGATGTCTGCGCAGTGCCGTATTTCTGCCAGGTCCCAGCAAATAAACAGCAATTTCTTTTCTTTTCAAAACTTTTCTCCCTTACTTCTTATATGAAAAAATACTTTTGAAATTGTCCTCAAAGACAAGGACTGCATCTTTTCTGTAACATGCACGCAATGTTTTCAGATACTACTGAGGAAGGTATCTTCTGCATACTGAGCCTCTAGGGTTCACTCAAGTTGCATTTCAAGCATTTTTAGCTGCCATCCAGACAAAATTTCAACCTCTGAATCTGCTTCATTTTGGGGGTAGCAAACATGAATAGATACAAAGCTCTTGAGAAGAAAACTGAAATATCCTGTGTCATCCAGTGAGAGCTGGCACTGGCTCCTATTTTCAAGGACTTATTAATACCTCTGACTTCAAGCTTCAAAACTAGAGCTGCTTTCAACTAAGACGTTTCAGCCATGAGGGTCCAGACCTGTGATTTTGTTAGCAGAGGCCAGAGCGGCAGAAATCTGCCTTAGTCAGTCTGTCCTCTCTAGGGGAATCCTGCAACACTTATTTGTAGTTTAGGGAGAGAGCATTTTTAAGGGATTACAAATTATTCAACAGTCACTTGCCATCTGAATTCTGAATTCAAAAAGCGTCATTCTCTCCATACCCACACACAGGGCCATGATTTGTGCATGTATGTAAATATGTACACATTTTAAAATGTGATTGCCTACCTCAGAAATCCAAGTGATGATTCATGTCTGCAGCAATGATATTCATTATTTTGCTTGATCCAGTTCTGCAGCCAGTTAAGCTATCAGCAATATAGTCTGAGGGTATCTGGAGTGGAGAAGGTTAATGCTGTGTCATTGGGGGAAGGGAGGCAACATGCTGCTGTAGCATATTTCTTCATGGAATTATGTTCGTGAAAAATCCAATGTTTCTTGGTATTGACATAATCGTGTTGTATATGCTGAAATGACCCTCTGCAATGGGCTGATCCTGCACACGTACCAAAGGGCAAGGATGGCCTAGCGTGGCTTGCCGAGATGCTCTGTCTATTCCCATGCCAGCAGCCCAGCCAGAAGGGTTGAATAGCCCCAGGGGTACCAGGGGATCAGTCAGAGCTGGCAGGTTTTACTGGGATAGTTGCAATATTGCAGTAATACAGTTGCTTGGGCCTAACTCTTGAGTAACAAATGGAGAGTAAAAGTGATTCGCAAGGATATTTAAGCAGGTCCTCTCCACTCCTGGCTGTGACCCAAATATTTCCCTCCAGCATGAAGCCTCATTTCATACCCTAACCCAGCAGTGTGGAGATAGGGCTGGAAAACCTCATGTTTCTCCTGCATTTCTGGTTAAAGCCCAGGTTGGTTTTTCTGACCACTGGCAGAGTGAAAGAAAGGAAAGGCATGTGGATTTAAGGAGAGCGGCCTGATGAACTACTTAGAGAGTTGGGATTAGGCATCTATGTAAGCTTACATGTGCATTTGCACTGTGCTTTCCTCACACCTTCTCTGAGAGAAAATTTTTGTCCCACGCACAAGGACTGTGTGTACATTGCAGTGCACCACACAGCCATGGCTCTGGCTATGCCTCTACTTGTGGGGACATGCCAGCTTGCACAGTGCCAGTGCATGCCCTGCATTCCTTGAGAAGGAAACCAGGATGCACAGGGGCAGAGAAGGAGCCAAAGTGCAGTGAGTATGCTGGTTTGTATTGCTATGGGACCTGGCCCACAAGTGGACTGGGAACTTGTGCACCATGATGCTGTTTTAACCAAGGCAGCCAAGTCAATGAGTGTCTGCTGGCTGCATTATACCTGACTAGCTTGTGTATAACGAATCCAAAGCCTTGTGAAAAAGTAAGCAGAGTAAGAGTAAGGAGGTGGATATTTGAGGTGAGTATATTAAAAACATTTTGCTGATGTGTTATCAGTGGAAATTTATTTATGTGTTTATCTGTGACTTCTACACAGAGTTACATGAACATTAAACAAAAGTTTGCTATTCTGGAGCAAGGCCAAGATGCCTTCAGGGATCATATATCCTTTAGTCAAATGTGATGCAAGATCTCTTTCTATAAAGAGAAAAGAACTGTCTATAGAGGGAAGTGGAAGTATCTGTAGAGTTGTTGGTTCCAAGAACCTTGTGTTTAATAAACAAAATCCCATGAAGCACTGCCTGGAATGGGAGTGGAATGTGATGCAATGTTTTAAAATGAAACAAAACTATAGAAAAGAAGCTAGTAAGAGTTTTGTCTACTGTGTGTTTAAGAACAATAGCGCTGAGTCAAAACCTGCTGGACTCAATTGGGAATGCTGTGGTTTAGCTAGTCCAACTGAGCCGAACTGGAATGCTCTTTTTTTCTTTCAACAAGCCTGTAAAAGTTGGCAGAGATCTGATCAGCTGTTCAAGCCCTGCTGAACAGCCCTCAGAGTTCAGCTTTTATATCTTGTTAGGGGCCCAGTAGAAAAATTCAGAGTTAAACACGTTGTAGGCTTAGCTGGCAGTTGTGTTTGAGAGGTGCGTGGAATAAGGTGTTTTATCCTGCATGGAAAGAAAATGTTTATTGCCTCAGGAAGATGTGTGCTCATGCACTTTTCTGAAGGAGGGGTTTGCTGTGTTGAAAAGAAATGTGAGCAGCTTGGGAAATTTTTACATGCTTGTGATGCTATACAGAGTAGTTTAGCTCTTTGTCTAGGGGCCTATGTCCAAAGAGATTTAGATCTATCTAATTTGGAGCTATCACAGTTATGTCGCACATCTTGCTCCCTCTCTCCTTGCCAGCACTAATATTTGTCTGATCTTGTCATAAGCCCATTCTGGGAGCTAAGCTGATTGAAAACTAATGCTTTTTCTGCAGAATTATTTTTTACCTGGTTTAATTTGCTGAACCAGCTCACAGCAGGGTCATAGCAAGGCCTAGCACTGGCATGTGAGAGCTAGCTGGAATTTGTGGCTGGGCTGAGAAGGAAATGGCAGGACTTCAATTCTTTGAGCTCTTAGGGAACCTCAGCCCACAGCCACTTACCCTTCCTCCTGACCCACTGCATTCACTTGTTGACCTCCTGTCCTCCTATGTATTTTATATATAAATTCATCTGAGTACGGGCTCTTTAAGTGAAAATATGTTGTAGCATATCCACATCTTGCTGGACCTGCCTTCTCCTTCACAATTATGTTGTGCTCAGACTGTCTGGGCTTTGCACTCAGCAGCCTGATGTGTCCACCTGGGTTTGTGAAATGCTGTGAGTCTTGTCTAGGAAGGTTTAACTTCCACCACCCTAACGACTCCCACTCAGGTCAAGCCAGCAAAGGTGCTGAAAGCCCAGCAATAACTTCACGAGGCCATTGTTGTAGAAGATAAGAAATAATGCTTTTATAAATATATTAATTAACAACAAGAAGAGGGCCAAGGAGAATCTCCATCCTTTATTGGATGTGGTGGAGATACCACTAAGGATAAGGAAATGTTGAGGTACTCAATGCCTTCTTTACTTCTGTCTTTAATAGCCAGACTGGTAATCCTCAGGGTACTCAGCCCCCTGACCTGGAAGACAGGGATGGGGAGAAGAATTAACCCCCCACATTCAGGAGAGAGCAGAGACCTGCTACTCCTCCTAGACTGTCACTACTCCGTGGGGCCAGATGGGATCCACCCCAGGGTACTGAGGGAGCTGGCGGAAGCGCTTGCCAAGCCGTTCACCACCATTTTTCAGCAGTCCTGGTCAACCAGAGAGGTCCCAGACAACTGGAGGCTTGCCAGTGTGATGGCCATCTACAAGAAGGGTTGAAAGGATGATCCGGGGAACTACAGGCCTGTCAGCCTGAGCTCGGTAGTGGAAAAGGTTATGGAAGGTTATGATTTAATATCTTTAGTGATGATCTGGGTGAGGGAATTGAGTGCATCCTCAGTAAATCTACAGACACCAAGCTGGGAGGAAGTGTTGATCTGCCTGAGGCAAATGGGTTGGTGTCAGTATCTGGGCCTCATGTTAACACTGGCTGTTCCCAAGGGTCTCGCTATCCTCATCGCTGTGCGCTTTCTTTCTATGCCCTCTCCTCAGCTATTTTATAGCCTGGCCTATCCTATGCGTTCAGTGTTGGTGCAGGCAAGGCTAACAGAGGCACAGAGAATTCAACTATGTCTGATAAAAGCACTTCCATTGAATTTTATCACTCATCCTCTACGGACAGGTAGTCTATGCAGACATTTCAATTTTGAATATGGCTGTGTGAAAGAAAGCAATAGATTCTACTGTAGTACTAATTTGGTATTGTCGTCTCCTTTAGGGTGTCCAGAAATATATATAATAGAAATGTCTACTTCGGGGTTTCTGGTAGGCAACAGTACTTCAGAACACAGTCTCAAACTATATTCTCTGGGAAGTAGCCTTACCAAATTATGCTGACTCCTTCAGTACAATGGCAGTCAGATTATTTTCAAAATTTGGCTTGTAAGTGATAGTTGTAGTTGCTGCAGGGATATTGAGCAATTGTAGATGAGCAAGGGAAGCAGCCTGTGAAATCATGAAAGGTGGGGAGAAGTCCCAAGAAACAATTTCTTTCCTGAACATAGGTTCCACATTTTCTAAAGGCCTCCGAGCCTGCTTGTAATTTCACCTTTTCTGACAGTTTGACTTCTATTTCACCTGCTGGCCAGTGTCATTATTTTAAGCTTCTGTCTCTCATCTGTTTGCTTTAGCAATTTCTGTTAAATCTAACCCAACCTACATGTCTTAGCTCCTCACAGTTTCAAATGGAGGTGCATGACCTTCCTTCCTTAATGTTTTCTCAGTGTCCCTTTGTTGCAGAGTATGAGATATAGGAAACATTTTTTTTTCCTCAGAATGAGGCTGTAGTTACCTAAGGGTTGAAAAAATGAACATTGTAATTCAAGGCAGTAGCACACAGCAGTGAAGAATGTAAATGGTGCTTTTCACATAGCCTGGTTTCTTGCTATCCCTTTTTCACCCAGAGCAGACAAATGCCGAGTCCAATAATTAAAAGGAATACACCTAGAGAATTAGCCATCTAATGAATGTCCCAAAAGCTGAAACTTCAGCTTATTGTGCATTCAGTCCCCACAGGCCTAAAATGCAGAAGCCAAATTCCAGCTTAGACTTGCTGCTTTCAGATGACAGTACGAGCTCTGGTACAAGCACCATTTAAAGAATACAGTCTTCTTAAATTAATTATCCCTTTTCTCTACATTCCTTAAAGTGACATTTAATGGAAGCAAAAACAGGGCAGAAGTAACTGCTGAACTGCAATAGCATGCACTTTATGTGTATCATCAATGGTCAGATGAGGAAGTAATGATATGATAGGGGGTTCAAGTTCTAATATAGCTATAAACAAATGAGAGAATGACTGCCACAAAGGAGTTTTCTATTGCTGTTCAGATTCATGTGGGAACTATGCTACTTCTATGCCCATGGTTGGTAGGACAAAATCTAGAGCAGCTGTACTCTTTTGTGTGTGTGCAAACTGTGTTTCACTCTTATTCAAAAGGCATCCTTCTTGCTTTTTACATCTTAGAATATAACCAGTGCTGAATCTCAGGGAAAACGATTGAAAATCAGTAAGTTATTTTTCATGTTATGCTGCTTTGGACACCTTTTACGAATAAAATGACATGGCAATATGTGAATTTACAAAGGAATTGTAAGCAGCGGACAGCATGGGGGAAGTCAGAACTATCTACAGCTGAATAATGTTCTTAGAAATGAGGGGCAAACCGGAGTATAATTGATTATTGCCTCTCTATGTGGCTTTGGAGATCCCATAATCCAAAGGAAAAATGGTATGCATGTGTTCCCTCAGATATTCTTTAGAATGAAGGGGCTATATATCAAAACCTTATTTCCTGGTAATGAATTTTAAATAAGTACCCAGGGCATCAGGTCACTGATGTTTCTACTTTGCAAACTGGGTGGGCTATGAAAGCCCCTAGAGCCCTTCAAAGGCATCTTAAAAAAAATCCCTAGCTTTAACTGACCAAACTTTTCAAGAAAAATACCTGAAACAATTAGGAGAATGAAAACCAGGAGGTCAGATTACTTGGCCCATGTCTGAGGATTTACATAAATAGGCCTAACCTTTGACTTGAAAATAAAAGGTAAGTACAGAACCCTGACAGAACAGCAGGTCATTGGTATTTACTCTGTAAAGTACTGCCTCTGATGCTATGACAAAAATGCCAGGAATTTCACTGATCACTGTGTGCTGATAGGGCTCAAAGGTATGCAGCCAGCTAACAGAAACCCAGCCTACCTGACTGATCGAAACTGCATTACTCCCACGCATTTGTAACCTGCAGTCTGTGAGCGTGGGAAAGAGTGCAAGGCCTTAGAATAATTCCTGAGAAAAAAAAATGGAGAAATTTACTCTCTTTAAGAGTATTTTGAGTTCTTGTGACTTGGATAAAATATAAAATTAATATAAAGTCTCCCAGTGAGCATCTTACAAAGTTTTCTTCACTGTGCGTATCCAGAATTGGCATTGTACAGCAGGCTGAGATTGGTGCCATGTTCAGCATTGTGCAGATGTGGGACTTGGTCAAGGATAATCTATACTTGCAAGCAGTTTTCAGCTATGGGAATGGTACCAAGTTACAGGAAGCCAGTAGCCTGGATTGGTGTTTTACAGATGAAGCCCTAAGCAGTACAGGAGAGATTGTATGCTATGTGTTTGTGCTATTTTTTGTTGAGCAATGGCTCTGCTCTCACAAGTCCAAGAATCAAAAGAATTTTGCATTCTTACGTCTATCACAATAACAAAAATGCATTAGACCATTTTTTTGTCTCTACATGGGAAATGAGTACCCCTGTGAAAGGTGAAACAGTAAGTGCAAATTTTTTTGTTCATGTTTTATAGAGAGATTCAGTTTCCTGTTCCACTTTGAGGCACAGGCACACACCAAATATCCTGCAGGCTGTTTCAAACTTGCTTCTCTAATTAATCAGAAGTGATCCATTACAGAAAACCTGCAGGAATGTCAGAGATGGATGCTTCTGTCTGTACTGTTCTTGACTTGCTTGTTGCAACACAGGGGGAAGCTGTTAGTGCCTGTCTAGCAAATTATAGAAGGATGGTGTAAGAGGGCCTGCCGCCTTCCTCTTGAAGGGCCAGAAAGCCTGGGGCTAGCCAGCCCTGTGCTGTTCTCTGTGTCTGCTAGACTGCTGTGGGATTTTGGAGGGAGGTGGAGGAGTACCCCACATCTGGAGACTGATTAGGGAGGAAGATGAGCTGCCTCCATGCCTCAGGTACAGCCTGGCCAAGTCTCATGGTTAGGAAGGTGAGTAGGTAGTGGCAAGCAGGAGCTGGTGGCCAATGGAGGATGGTCGAGCAAGGATGCAGATGTTGGGCCCCCTGTGCCCGGTGAGTTTGAGCACAGTGCAAGGGAGAGCCCAGGCTGGCACCCCTCTCTAAGCAGCATAGGCTTTGCGGAGTACCATTCAGCACCTCTCCCTTTTCCTCCAGCCAGCATGTACCCAGGGCATACTTTTGAAGGGAAATGAAAAGCATCTGAAGGTCTCTGGAGAGAGTTCACAGTGATGCAGAGCCCTCTTAGTGTTAGTTCAGGTGTGACCCCTCTCCAAGGCTCAGCTGTCTCCTCCTCCTGCGACCTCTGATGGTGGCCAGGTGCCCCCTCCTCTGGTATGGCTGGATCCCTTCTGTGATCCCCCATGCAAAGTATAGGGCAGCCTGGTTTTGCCTCCATGCATACTGGTGCTGTGTTGTTCCGCACTGTTCTGGATGTGTTGGTCTCAGGGGTAATGAGGCAGATAAGCTGCGTTCCAAGTCTTGCCGTATGAACTGCTTAACGTCTTGCATGCTCAGCTGCAGCTACCTGCCCTGTTCTGTGAGAATGACCGCACCTGGCAGAGATGGGTTTGATAAGTGCAGGGTTAGCAGTAGTGAGCCTGTCTCAGGGAATTGAGGGCAGAAGTTCATAAATAAGACATTTCCAAGAAGTGTGCAGTCCAGGACAGGGAGCTGCCACTGGTGATGACACCATCTTGCAAAATGATGTGAGTGAATCCCCTATTCATGGTGAATAAGGAGTCCTTCTGTCTTGCTTGGGGGTAAGGAAAGGAGAGTTGGAGACCTGTGGAATTTCCCATGACCTCTCTTGCTCAACTCAATGAGCATTTTGGTGTGTGCTGTGAACCTCAAAAAGCTCCTTCAGTTCTGATCTTTATATGAGCCTGCTATAAAAACATCTGGACCTTCTTGATTTTTCAATGCCATACCAATGTCACTGCTCTTTAACTATTTTTTCTCCTAATTACCGTACCATGTCTTCGAACACTGCTCTGTCTACTACAGAGTGCTCTCCCTTACCTGAGTGGCAGTGCCAGGAGTATGCTGTCAAAGCCTGGTGGACTTTGCATATGGTCTTGTCCTCAACAGGTTCTGTGATAGATGTTGTCCACATTTCATTCTGAAAACTCTTTTCTTTCTTCACTTTTAAATGGGTATGAATATAATCTGGGTTGCAAAGGTTCCTTTGAATTTGACAGAACAGTTTCCCAAATGTAGTTTGCTTAAAGACCTACTCCAGAGCCGAAGAATGATGCTCATCCATCATAAATCCAGTAGCCATTTATATGCAAAACAGGAACAGTGCTTGCAGTACCTTTGCCTCCAGAGAAATCATATCTGGACAGATATTTCCTCTTTTAATATATTATTTTGAGACTTTCAAAACTGTGCATTTGGGTACTCTGTGCTTAAAAGAGTACTATTTATAGTGACCAGTCTTTTCCTGAGATCATACTCTGTGGTTCCCACATTTTAGCTGTAGGAGAATACAACTAAGATGATTTTCTGGGGCTATTTTGGTATTGGCAACAAGTTGTGTACTATAGGTTAGGACAATGCCCACTTTTCTTGAACATGCTGATTTCTAGTTTTTTTTTTTTTTTTTTTTCTTTTTTTGGTGTGCATTGTGTAGAAGATATCATCTTCCAGTTTCAGATGTAAAATTGTGGAAGATCTAGATGAATCCTTGAGGACGTCTGTGGGTGAATTAGTTCTGTCCAAATTGTCATCTCATTCCTAAGTTTCAGTTTCTCATCAAGTATGTCTGTTTCTCAAGAAATCTATTAAGATCTGAGATCTGCATCCTTTGTGGGCTATCCATCCCTGGACACATTGTTCACAGACTGTTCTCAAGACTCTCAGACTAAAATTTTGGGCAGTAAGACAGATTTTGCAGAACGATGAACTTTGTGCACCTCCCTTGACCATTAGGGCAGCAGCCTTTGGCTATGCTCTTCTGTTTTGTCTTTTTTATTTTTTTTTTAATATGCTGTATGTAAATCCTCTTATCCATTATATCATCAAACACTTGTTCTGGCTTCCTGAGAAATGCGTAAGGACAGTGTTGAGTTCATCCTTACATAATCTCTGATTGCAGGGTGCTTTTTATTAATGGCACTTGTGCCACTCCATTCTTCCAAAACCACGGGAAACTACTTAGTATGAGAGGAATTTCAAAACGTGGTGCTGCCACTTGCTTCCTTTACTAATTACTTGCTTCTTTTTGGACCACCTATAAACGTGGATTTCAACCTGTCTTTCTGCAGTGCTTTGTGAAGTTCATCCACGCAGGAGCTTTTTCTGTTAACTTTGTACCTAATAGCAGCCAGTGTCTCTGGACCCTCTTTTAGATTCTGCCTTGGAGGGACAGTTAAATTTCTACTCCCTGCAAGAACTGTGTTGAATTTCATTGGGGAGACTGTGTTGTGGTTGGGCTCTTTTACCTCCACTCCCTGCCTCCTGGTGCTTCTCCTGGAAACGGTCTCCACTCCCTTCAGTCTCCTCCAACATTGTTTTGTTCCTAGACAGTGTGTTCTGTGCCTCTTTCCCCAGTTAAAACCAGGAATTTGATACAATTTTAATGCCAAGGAAATTATTTTATTTCCCAGCTTTCTATTGTTTCAACAGTTTATTTGTTCATCTGTTCCCCGTAGAGCCTAACTGGGATAAGACTGTCCCTGTAAGCCTCAGGTTAGTCCAGTTTACCTTCCTTTCCCTACAGATTTTCCCTCCAATCTAGTAAGACTGGAACTGAGATCACAGGTTTGAGTACCTGCATCCACCTGGAATACAGACTGACCCTATTCCCCCCACTGGCTGTCTGCTCTTCTCCAGGTGCCATGCTGTCCCTGGGTCTGGCAGAATACTCCCTTGGGCAGTGCCATCCACCTGGGCTGCTCTTTCACAAATTCTCAAAGCATTTGTGAACTCTCTCCATGTGGCCTTGTGGAGCTTATCCTTGCTAGGCTGTTTCCTACTGTGCAGAAGAGCTATTTCAAATATTCACTGATAGCTGGGAAACATAAGCATTCAGAAGTAAAACATTACTCAGTCATAAGGAAGGAAGATGGCATTCGTAAAAGCTTGTGTGAAGAAGCCCATTTGCTCTTGTGAAGGGCTCTCAGGCACCATAGCAAGCTTGTGTTTTGCTAAAGGCGGCAGCAGCTGAAACAGCAGCAGCCAAAAGGCTTTGATTTGTTTCATTTATTTTTAACATCTTCATTGAAATATCTGAGGGGGGAGAAAAACAAAAAACAAAACATAAAAAAAAAACCAGCACTTCCTTGGAGAGCCCTTCTGTTCTGAGAAAGAAACCTGCTGTAATCCAGAAACGGGCTGGTTCTGAGAGCAGCCTGGCCAAGCACTCCCCAGAGGGCTGCATGTTGGTCCTTTTGTGCTTATATGTGTATTTTGACTAGCCAGCTCTTCCAGAGGGCAGTGCCATGTTGCCCTGGTAAGGAGCTGAGCGGGCTGGTGGGGAGGCTGCAGCTCACAGGAGCAGAGCGCAGCCACTGCCAGTCCCGAGGATGTCTGTCATGTGCCGCTGCTCAGACAAAGATCCCTTTCTTTCCACGCTCAGTGGGTTCTCCATCAATGAGAGGACCTTGTCCTACAAACAGAAATCAAACCTCTGTAATTGCAGTGTCACAGATAAAACATGACTCCTCTACCAATCCGTGTGAGAACTTCGACCTCTTGCCTTGGTGCACAGACTTTGAAGATTTCTCATGTCTAGCTCTTTTTATGGTTTTAACGGAAATATTTTAGGGAAGTTTATTTTGGGAGTATTTCTGATCTATCTCAAATAAGAATCTAGGCTTGGGAACTTAGAGCCAAAACTGCTATGAATGACCTGGAGTGATCACTAGCTCTTAATAGAAATTATTCCAGGTTGCGGTTTGCTTCTCATTTAAGTTTAGAACAACTTTTCATGAGGAATTAGTGTTACATGCTTTCAACAGAGAGGAGAACAGAATCTCTGCTCCAGACAGCTTCCATTCCTAACAAAAAGTGAAACATTTAAGCAAAAAGTCTGCAAATGAAAGAGTAGTGCTGAGTAGCCTAAAAGCTCTGTTATTTTTTCCTTCTCCCGGTCAAATCATTGTTACAACTATTCTTTCTAAGTTAAGATTTCATTGGGAGGGGGAATACAGTTTCCAGGTTTCACAGCAGGAAAGTCTTTAACAAGAAATTAAAGTAGGCTAGTGAATAGATTAGAAGAACAGTCTAACCACAAAGGGATTGTCCAGAAAACTGTACAGAAATGAGAATGTAAAGGAACATGCAGCAGACGTTTAAATTTTAATCCAGCTGTTCAGTGACAAATACAGACAGGACCCACCATGGGGTGTTATTTCTTTGGGCACAGTAATCAGCAGAAGTCATGGTCACCATCCCAAGTCACCGGAGAGAATGAAAGTTTCTTGTTTGTACTTAGATTCTTCTTTGAAGAGAAGTATCTTACATGTAACAGGATTTAAAGACTACAGGGTGCATGGGAAGGAAAGAATGTTTAAAAACAAAGTTTAACTGGAAATGGAGAGGAACAGATTTTTGGATTTGGGGATTGCACTTGCAGTTTCCAAGATTTAATTCCTGCAAAAGGGAAGTGTATAAGAGAAATTAACTGGGCTAGCAGACTGGTTAGCTTTGCTGCTTCTTTCTGGACAGTATGTCACTCCCTTGGGTTAGGTGTTGTGCTCTGCCAAACAGCAGGATTCCATGTCTTTTATTAATAGGAAAATAATTCTCAATTTTCTGTCATGCAATAGGTCATCAAGAAAATAAGAAACAATTATATACTCCAATACTGCTCAATTGTTTACTATCCCTACAATTCTAATTTTTTTAAGAAATAAATCAAGACCTTTTTTGAATATACTAAAAACCCACCTTGTTTCTTGCAGCAGGTTTCATAGAAGTTAGCTTCTGAATTACGACTGAGACACTGTGCACTCAGAATGCAGGTAGTTCAGATTCAGTAACTAGAATGTGATGTTCTTCCAGCTATCTCCCTTCAGGGTCACTTTGGGACACTTTGAAGTATTATGGCCACAGAGACTATTTCCTCATACAGAGGTACCTCTCTGATCTGTGTAGCTGGGTTTGCATTGAGAAATTGAACAACGCAATAACTTGTCAGCTTTAAACACTACAAATGATGGAGAAAAGTTGGTGTTAATAGCTTTTGAGTTCTGTGAAATAATCTCTATACCTGCCATGAATTAAATGAAGAGTTATTTGCTCTTCCATTTCCTGGAGATTTTATTATTCCCTCATAGGATAAGAAGATATTATGTTCCTTTTTTTTTTAAGAGAAAAATAAATGCTTTTATTTCTGAAGCATCCTCACTTCTCAGGAAAGAGACATCACAGGATAAAAAAGTGCCTAATCACTAAGCAAAATGACAGTTCTACCTTTACCTTTCACCCTCAGTAGAAATGAAGTTTTGGCTAGCTACTGGCATTTGGTAGGAATTATGCCTGCTCAGTTATTTATTCTTACATTGCTGCAACTTTTTGTCCTGGTTCCTGCAGATACAAACAAGTCTGATGCAATCATGCTGCGTGTGCTTTTATCTCCGTCACTTCCACACCCGATAGCTTTTGAACCTATTGACGAAATTTCAACCAATTGATCTCTGAAAGAAAATTGAGTTCCTCCAAGCTTTGTGAAGATAACCTGCCCTAGAGCCCTCTCACAGAGGGGAAGGCTGCAGTGCAAACTGGCCCCATTTCAGACAGCAGAGAATCCACTTGTGAGAAAGGATTTATCGATAAATGCCTGTCCAGGGGGAGAGTCTCAGGGAGAGCTCGTTCCTTCTTTGATCTGCAGTCAATCAAGTCCAAGGAGCAGGTCATTCAGGAGCCAGGTGTTGTAGCACTGATCCCCACAGCACGTGGGATACTGCTTCACAGTAATCATTTACCTCCTTCACTACACTTACATGTTTGAAACCATTTCCATTTCTTTTCTTTTTCTTCTCTCTCTCTCTCTCTTTTTTTTTTTTTTTTTAAGGACCAACCACTGCCCAATAACCTGTCTGTTAAGACCAAGGCTTTAAGTTGTCCATCAACAGAGAAGTCAACTCTTGACCTTTATCACTGTCGCTTTTCTTCTTGGATTCTGTGAGTTTGAAGTTACAGAATTACTGAAACAGGTAACAAAGTGCAGGAGCCTGGAAAGTGGCTGGGGCGAACCTCCAGGGACAAAGTTTATCTGTTGGAGCATTTCCTGTGTGTACTTTGAAACCTCTCAATTTAACTTGATCAAAGCATGAGCCGACATGTTTCAGCTCCCTACAGAACAAACAAATTTACTGCTTATCATTGTCGCCACCTCAGTCTTTAATTTACTTTACCTAGTAAGCCAGTACATGTTAAATGAACAACCTGGTCATTACGAATGTTAAGTTCTGGTCTCAGAAATAGGCTATAGTTCACCTGACACTAAGAGAAGTGATGTATCACAGACCCTTTCCTTCCCCACTGTCCCTATATAAAAGGAGGCTTAAGCCATTATTACACCGCGTGGAAAACTGTGGCCTCTTTGGGACCACTATATCCATCAGCATCTACAGGAGTTTAAAATATCTCGGGCTTCCTCCTTTCATTTTCATTAACTCCCATGGGACATATGTGGACTGAGAAAATGAATGGTGATGTTTTCAAAATGTGTTAGCTAACTCCCATTAACACATTTCAAAGCACAGTTTATCACATATGGATTAACAGATTATTTTAAATACCACTTTTTGGCAACAAGAGTAACTAATTCTCTTTTTAGTGTTCTGGTAGCTGGGATATTTTTTTTTTTTTCCATAAAAGTGTTTATTTAAGTTAATAATAATAATATAAAGACTATTCTGAAGTGTTGCATGAAAGGAGCACAGCCAGACAGTCTGACCTGTAGAAGACAGCGAGGTACAGTGGCAGCCTTTCTGTTTTTAAATGAAAACAATTTGGCCAGTGCTTTTTGTCTATGTCTAAAACATTGTGATTGTTTTCCACTTACTTAAAACTACTGGCCAATATTTTGCAGCTCATGTGATCTTCCTTGCTTTTGGGGAAACGGAGTCCAAATGTCCTGATTCCATTGTTAACTGTTTTTCATTGACAGCATGTCTCCCTGGAGTGAGAGCCAGTGTGGTGCTTGAGGTGAGGCTGCTTCTCTGCAAGGGCAGGGACAAGTGCCACACAGTTGGTGACATTTGCTCCCAGTTCTTGAATGCTGTGCCTTGTGTGAGTGCAGCACCCCTGAACAAGGAAACTGCTACTGTCCCTGCAAGGTGTGTGTTTCTGGGCCTGTAATGCAAACATTAAAATATCCAACCTACATCCCAAACAGCTTTGCTCCTACTAAGAGAGATCTTTACTTGATAAATGTAGGTACAGATATAAACTATTCTTCATCACTCCAAACTGTGATTGCCTTTTCCAACCGGCAGTTTCTGTCCTTTTTTCAAGTGAAAATAACATCTTAAACATACTGTAAGCTCAGGTATTAACCATAATCATTTTTTATTCTACTTCTGTGTCATCCCTCACTGATGATGCAAAATACTTTAAGCACTGTAAGTTACGATGGAAATTTTCAAAAAAGTGCAGCAACACATCTTCTCTTAGAATTAACGGAACATGCATGACTCTTTCCTGCACAGCTTGGTAAATGTCAGTAAGAGACTTCAGAGCATCTACGCAAGAAATGACAGGACAGCCAGCCACATATGGCAGTGTCTACTGACACAGATCAACCTCCACAGGCGATTCCACTCATGAATACACCATGTCTTTCCCCACAATAACCACAGAATAAGGATTGTTGAGTTTGAGGTTTTGTGAAACTTGCAGGTGATATTTTGGTTTTGCTGGCTTGCAAAACTGTTTCAAATCCAAAAAATTCCTTTATGATTTGGACTTGCATTTGTCACTTTCTTCCTCTGATGTTACTTTCTTAAGTTAGATGGCTTACTTTTCCACTTAAATGAAGCCTGTGCCAGATACGGAAAAATCCTTCCCTGAAAGATGAGTTAACACAAATGAATGTTCTGCATTTTTGGATTAGCTGTAATGACAGTAATTATTGAGATAATTCAAAACTTATGTCTAACTGGTTCTGCCATTTTCAAGATCAAATTTAGACAATGTTGCTGTGTAGGAAATGTTCCCATGGCATTCTAGGATGAAGCAGACCTCTAGCAGTGTTTGTCACATAGAGAAAAGAACAAGTTTGTTCTGGGCTAGGTGGTACCCCACTGCTGAGGTGGAGGCTATGGGAGAAATAGGTTTAAGCACTTCTTTTGCTTGAACTGGTTTCCTTTCATGCCAGGAGGGTTGTTCTTGGCACCAGTCCATCAGTTGCTGTGTGATGGATCACTCTAAAAATCTCTGGCCATGTAAGTTGCTCAAGCTTCTCTAAGAGAGGTTGTCTGTGTGGCTGTGGGTTTGAGCACTCCTTGAAGATGCTGGAGACTCAGATTCATGCTCCCAATCACTGCATTTTTTATTTATAAAAAGTTGAAACTACTGCAGCGGGTGGACAAGGAGAAGATGCCTTCTCCTTCCCATGAAACAATGTTGATTGGGAACACACCTAGTCCTGAGACTGAAATCCCTGGTCTGACTTTGGCAGAACAGGTATGTTGGCTCCTGGAGCAACAAACACTATTATTTTCTACCAAAAGCTTCACTCCAATAGCTATATTTCTGTAAGAACCACTGTTTTTATCAAGTATTTTCTAACAAAAATCATTCTGTCAGAAATTACTGTAACAGTTCTACAAAACAGGAAGCAGAAGGACAGGTTCTTAGGATTGCCTGGACCTTCTCATTCAGTCTTCAATAAAACTTTGTCCTTGTGGCTCTTCTCTTCTTTCCAAGGGTAAGAGCCAACAGCTCTTGGCGCAAAATAATCACGGAATAACACAGCTGATGCTGTCCTGACAGCGTGCTGCTAATTTCTACAATCATGCTCACAGGTATTCCTGATTGCACTGAAGCAGCCAAATGATTTGGGCCTCTTAAATGAGTAGGGCTGCACAGAGGGCAGCAGTTGAGAGGTGATATATCTGTGTGTGGGGAGCTCTTATAATGTTTGTGTTTTTAAGCAGAATGGAAGAAATAGATTTTAAATCCCCTGTAAAGGAGTGTCTATAAGCTGCTAAGCTGTACTGGAATTCCTGTCTCAGCAGCAGTCTGCTTGGATGGCTGGGAAGCAGAGAAACCCTGCAGTCCTCTGGCTGCTAAAGGGGGTGGAGCCAGGATCTGAGGTCCCTCCATGCTCCTCAGTCCTCCTCCGTTGGCTGGCTATCAGTTATGCTTTTCTAGCCAGGTTTTTTTGGATGGGTAGAGGAAGGAAAAAAAAAAAAAAAAAAAAACAGAAAATAGAAAAAATCTATTTCTGTGATATGGCCACCTGTTATTCTCTTATTGGGATGGCAGCCTCATTGTGTTTGCTGTTCTTTTCCTCCACAGATAGTCAATGTGCAAGATGTCTGCAGCTTTCCAAGGGTAAGTTATATTAAATTCCAACATGAGTTTTAGTCTTCAAGAATTAATCTTTACAAAGCATCTATGTCAGGAAAGGTGCTGTCCATTTGTAGGAAATTATTTAGAAAAAGGAAGACAATTTGTTTATTTATGTAAGAAACTGCTGTACAATTAAGTGCAAATATAGGTCAGTAAAATAAGTTCTTTGATCTATTGCTACAAGAAATCAGTGTAAATATATTTCCTGATAAGAGTTGCTGCTGCGTAATTGCGTTTTACAAACTGCGTAGTATGCTATTACTCAGGAAATATGTTTACTGATATGCATGTCTCCACTCAGCCTCATGGTTGAAAGGTTTGCTTTTTTCTGGTATTTACAGTTCTTGTACACTTTTAAATAAGGCGATTCAACTCATGGAGGAATGGAAGAGAGTACTAATACGGAAAATTGATTCTAGAGCGTACAAAACCACTACTGAAGTAGAGACCAGTTGATTGTTTTTAAACAAATGTATGTTAGTGACATTTGAGATTAAACTGTAAAACAAATATGAAGAGGGATTAATTTGTACTGTCAACTCTAATTGTTCTGGGGCTTCATTCTTTTATGAGAGTAGATGAGACTATGACTCTATCATAGCTGTAAAAAAGTTTCCTTTCAGTGGAGTTTTTTCTTTTCTTAGGGAAAATAATACTCACTGTAGAAATTGAGCCCCTTCTGAGATTGCACAGGAGTTCCTAGCTGAATGCTGGTGGTATTTAATGCTCACTGATTGCTCATATAAGGATAGACTTTACCTGGGCTTTAGTGGAGTTCTTGACACAGGAAGATGGGAATCAACAGAGTGTTGTTATAACTCAAACCATGCTTGCATATTTATGAGGGATGCTGCCATAGTAAGGAAGAATATCCAGTCAATTATTCTCAAGTTTGGGTTTTGATCATTGCAAACCTACCTAAGTGATGCATGTTGGATAGAAGTTGTTCAGTTAGGCTGGACTGAACTTACTAAACATCGTCTCAGCATGAAAATATGTGTATTAATCTACAGGCTGGAGCTAAGCCATCTCATCATATTTTAATGTTGGGGACATGGAAAGACCGTTGTGTAGTTAAAAACAAGAAGGGTGGAAAATTGGTTGTATTTGTATCTCTTTGTTTTAAAGAGTACATTTTTGAACTATTAGAAATAGAAAACTGCTGCAGAATGGAAATAAGCCCTTGCAGAACAGGAGCACATCTCTGCACTCTGGTTACACATGCTGTGGTTTTTCTAGTTGTGGGCTGCTGAAAATCCCACTTTGCCAGGGCATGGTATTTGTAACAGGGTAAACAATCCCTTTAAGGCCGGAGTGGAACACCCACCATTCTCGTGGTCTGTAGCAGGCAACAGAGAAAAAACATTGGGTCATTCCTGAGAAAGAGGATGTGGTTCTGGGTTAGTGGCAAGGGTGGGAGGCAATTCCCACATCCTGTGTTATCTTCAGGTTCTGGAGCCAAGCATGTTGCTCTGCACGTCATGTTTTGGTAAGAGGAAAATGATTTGCACAGCTCTCTTCTCTGCAATGATTTCAGGATAAGGCCTTCTTAGAGTAACTGAAGGAAAGCTCTGGCTTTTCCTTATGGGAGGGAAAATATGTGGTCATGCGTGAAGCAGTGTAAAACCGGAATGAAACTTAAATTCAGTTTGTCTTTCCTCGGATGTCCTCCGTGCTCAAATCATGGAGAGAGAAGTTCTGCAGTACATCTTCAGATGTCCTTCAGAGCCCTCATTAGCAGTCATGGTCTAAAATCCAGAGGGCAGTAATGGGTGAATCTGAGTGACGTCATTTAATATACAAGTGATATCTTTCCCTTTTAGTGATGTTTTGCACAAAAAGTAGGCTGTGCTTTCTACGCAAGTCAGCTATAGAGTAGAAAAAAATGTTGATCAGGAATGCGAAAGGCTTCCGTCTTATTCTTCTCTAACTTATTCTACTCTAACTGGAGTAGTGTGCTTTAACTTGGTGGGAAGGTGCCACCTGATGGTGGATTATTCCTCAGGAGGCAGCATATTCCAGGGTATGGTCATGCTTTGGGTTGGGATTCAGGTGGTCAGTGGGCTTTTCCATGACTTTACTACTCCTTACCTCTCTCCTCAAATGATCTCCCTTCACTTCTCTGGCAAACCAGACACCCTGCAGTGTGTGTGAGAGATGGAAACAACAATGAAAGAATAAGAGAATCTCAGAATCGTTGGGGTTGGAAGGGACCTCTGGAGATAATCTAGTCTAACTCCCCTGCTGAAGCCTAGAGTTGGTTGCACAGGAAAGTGTACAGGCAGATTTTGAATATCTCCAGAGAAGGAAACTCCACGACCTCTCTGGGCAACTTGTTCCTGTGCTCTGTCACCTTCACAGTAAATAAGTTTTTCCTCATGTTCAGATGGAACTTCCTCTGTTCCAGTATGTACCCATTTGTTGCTGGGCACCACTGGAGGGAGCCTGGCCCCATCATCTTGACACCTGCCTCTTAGATATTTATAAGCATTGACAAGATCCCCTCAGTCTTCTCTTCTCCAGGCTGAACAGCTCCAGGTCTCTCAGCCTTTCTTCATAAGAGAGATGCTCCAGGCCCCTGAACATCTTTGCAGCCTCCACTGGACTCTCTCCAGCAGTTCCCTGTCTGTCCTGAACTGGGGAGCCCATAAATGGACCCAGTACTCCAGATGTGGCCTCACCAGGGCAGAGTGGATGGAGGATCACCCCCCTCAACCTGCTGGCCACACTCTTTTTAATGCACCCCAGGATCCCACTGGCCTTCCTGGCCACAAGGCACACTGTTGGCTCAAGTCCAACCTGTTGACCACCAGGACACCCAGGTCCTTCTCCTCAGAGCTCCTTTCCAGCAGGTCAGCCCCCAGCCTCTCCTGGTGCATGCAGTTTTTTTCTCCCCAGGTGCAGGAGTCTCCACTTGCCCTTGCTGAACCTCATCAGGTTCCTCTCTGCCAGCTCTCAGTCTGTCCAGGTCTCACTGAATGGCAGCACAGCCTTCCAGGGTGTCAGCCACTCCTTCAAGCTTTGTATCATCAGCAGATTTGCCTTTCTTTCTAACTCAGTTTGGGATCTACTTGTGGAAAGCATTTGGTGGGACAGTCTATTTTCCTGATGGTAGTTCTGAGTATGATCAGGCTCTGGAAAGCTAGAAATGACTTTCTGCTCTCTTTGGTGTGGTTATAGCTCCCAGAGGGTGCAGAAAAAAGAACCTTCTCTCCTGTTGATGTTCAGAAGTACATGGAATTGGCACCACCATAGTTGTGAAGAGAATAGTTTTCTATTCTTTTCTCTGCATCTGTTTTTTTTGTTGTTGTTTATAAAATACAATAGAATATTGAAAAGGAGAGAGGGAAAGAAACCTATGAAAGAGTGCAATAAGAATGTATTTTAAGAAAATGCCAGGAAATGGCAATGCTCATGTTGCACACAGAGTCTGAATTTGGCTCCCTTGTGTCAGTACAGTCTCTAATTACACAAATACCATTTCCAAAGTCATCCAGTATAAAAGTATGGACTATTCAAAACCTGAGACAAACATGGAGGTCCCACCAGTTATGTTACACTTAGTGCTTCTTCATTGTCAGAGTGGTCCACTTCTACTTTATTTTTATTGTCTTGTGGGCATGATCCTCATTTTCTTCAAGAGTAACAGGAATCTGCAAGTGAGAGCAAATATTCCTGACTGAGGTGCTTTTTTGAACTGGGTAGATGCTAACAGAAGTTGAAATGCTTCCCTGACTCAGGCCCACAAAGATTGCTAGTAGGGGCCATAGCTGGAGAACAGAGACTCTTGGCTGGGTGGAATGTGTCCCTTTTCTACTAGAAAAGCAGGGCTTATCTTTGTGAAATTTCTGAGGAGAAAGAGCTTGGGGAGTAGTCAAATTGTTCTTCTGATCTGTATGAGAGATCTAACCTGAGCCATCTTACTCAGGGAAGAGAAGTTGGAGGAAAGACTACAGATACAAGGTATAACAACCGTCTTTGTTATTGATACCTGGAAAGTACGAAAAGGAATAGATATCTCCTTCAGACCTCTCCTCAGTCTTAGTGATCCTCCACAGCAGTATTACAGGGAGTAATTCTTCTGCATGAACACTTTTTCTAGTGGCTAAAGACATTAATGAAGTTCCATTTTTTGCCTGCTCCTAATAGACTGTATGAATACAATCCCATTGTTTTAGTTCCCTGTATTCCAATTCATCTGTAAGACAGCCTTCTACGTTGCATACATCACACAGCTTTGTGAGGACAGATTTTTTTTGTAAAGACAACTAGGAATTTCTGGGAAAAAGCATGGTGTAGTCATGACATTTTATAGTTATTATCAGTTAACATTAAAAGAATTGTACTTCTGCATGTGAGAAAGGGAAGAAGGAAAGATGATCATTACCAGCTTCCTTCCTGGGGCTATGAGCTTCCACAGGCTCCTCTCTGATAAGCATGTATACAGCTGTAGTCCCACAGCAGCTGATGTAAGAGCTGCTGCTGTGGTGTGGTCCCACCATCTGCCCTTCTCCCATAGTCACACTCCATCCACTACATTGCTTCAGACCTCCTCTGCTCCTTCACAGAACCACTGAGAGAAAACTACTATGTTGAAAGAAAACTCCTACACCTGGGGGAGGGCAGGACAGCAGAGATGGATGAGGGGGCCAGCAGCCATGCCACAGCCTTTCCGACCAAGTGTGGGTGATGGGTGCTGCTGAAATCATCTGGCTTATTATACAGCCCCACAAACACCAGTCTCAACCTAGCTGATGAGGTAGTGCAGGACTGAAGAGGAGTCATGGGGAAAGGAGGAGTGTGAGGATGCTGTAAGATGGGACTATGATCACGAACAAGTTTAGGAAAGAGAAATGGAAGCCATTACAGAGAAAACATTGGCTCATGGGTCAGTTGCTATCAAAATGTTAACCAGACTGGGATCATCAGGAGAAGCCTAGAGTACTGCCTGAAAAAATACACTTTACTACAGTAGAAAGTACCTGGTTTGCTGACCTCTTACATCCTGCATGGAGTTCTCATGCCTCCTCCCTGCTTCAGAAGGGACAAAGTAGAACCAAAAAAAGGTTCAGAGAAGAGTGGAAAGGGCAAAGGTATAGGACACCTCCCCTACAGAGACAGGGGACACCTCTTGAGTCTGAAAAAGTGAGACCTAGCAAGGGCAGAGGGGGGGGTTGTTGGTTTGCAGTGCTTTATGGGGTCATGAATGACACAGTGAATGGATAAGAAGAAAGTGAAAAGAAAGAAGTATTTCAGTATTTCTTGCTAAATATGGTGGTGGGCACCCTGAGAAGTTACAGAGACACAGAATAATTTAGGCTGAAAGGGAGGTAATTTGCTTCAACCCTCTCTTGAAGTGGGGCCAGCTTAGGTCAGGGCTTTGTCTTGCTCAGTTTTGAATACCTCCAAGGATGCAGATCCTGCAGCCTCTCTGGGCAACCTGTGCCAGTGTTATCAGCAAGAAGATTTGAAATAAGTTAAGTGTTTTACTCTATGACCATTAAATATGAATAATTCATTACTGAGGAATGACCATTAAATAAGATTAGCACATTACTTAGAAAGCTGTGGGGTGAAAAGTCTGAATTGCTGCAGAAAATGACCAAAATCCTAGTAGCCAGGCACTTCCAGAGCTATTAAAACTATGAGCAAAACATCTGGCTTGAGGATCTTGTAAGCACCAGATTATGGGAAGGTGAGAACGTGATGTGGGGAGAATCACCATGGTTTAGTTGTCCTCTTCTGTCCCCAAGCACCTACTGTTGACCAGTGTCAGACGTGAATGGTTTTGCCACGCCTTTGGTCCACCTAGAATGACGGTCTTTGGTCTAATCAGTGGGTATCTAAACCTGGCAACACATCAAGTAGGGTGAAAAAGCAATAGAGCTCATAATGCTGCCTTAAATTTCAAAGGAGGACAGCTGCCCAGGCAGGTTCAGACCTATTTCCATCATGCATTTAAAGTTGGTTTCATAACATGCATTTTTCTGTCAAACTTTGTGAATAAAACAGTGCAGGAAGATGTCGTGACTAACACGAAGCTTTTTATTCAGGCAGCAGATGAAGTGGGTTAGTTTTAGAAAGGAGTAGGAGTCAGAAGAACATTCTGCTTAAGCAGACAGACCAACCTCAGTTAAACTGAAGGGAAAAGCAGTGACACTGGGTCTTGCATATCTGATATGAAAGGCGAGGAATACAATACTGGATTTATTATTCAGGTTATACATTATCCCAGAACACTGCAGTTTTATAGTGGTGACATCTGACCACTTGCTATCAAGAGATAACTTGAAAGTGCCGCACGATAGAAAAGCTGTTCCTTTCTCATTGCAGTTATTTTTATTGACGAGCTTTCCGACACTGTGAAAGAGTCCATTGGTACACAGTGGCAAAATACCATATGCAGAGTAAGATTGAAGGTATGAACAATAACACAAATGAATACCCTGCTGCTTCTCCGCACACATAGCTGCTTATTCAGCCTTCAAAAACAAGCAAATATAATGAACAGATATTTTGATTCAGAGATGAAATGATCCCATAATGCAGGGAGCTCCTGCAGTTTTTGGATAGGAGGTGCCACATCTCGTGGGAGATGTGCATGTGGGGAGCGCTTCTTTCTGCAGTCATCTGCAATGTAACCCCCATCACGCTCACATCAGTCCCCTCCTTTCCTGCTCACAAGCTGAGGATCGCTTTGTTGCAGAAACATAATTGATTGCATGGGGAAAAAATGACATTGAGAAGGAATGCAATGCTTTATTTATAGGCTAGATGTTGCTTTCCTTCCTGTAAAGTGCTTTCACTTCTGGTGGTTGATTCTTAAGGAGAGCAATGGTGTGATCACAGACTCTGGCTGAAATCTTCCCGTTGCCTTTGTCCTCTCACTCTAGCTTGTCCTGTCCATGCTGCAGAGCTCAGCTGCAAAGGGAAGGCTGTGCATCAGCTGGGACTGGGTCAGCACAGAGCTGGGGTCCACAGAGCAGGTCGCAGTCAGGGGACAAGCCCAGGGACCAGGAATGGGTGCAGCACTCATCAGGCTCAAAGGGGGGCTCAGTGTAGCCAGGCATGCCGGGGATGGGCCTGTTGGGTGACCAATTGCCATTACAGCCATCGATTGCTGCAGCGTCTAAATGGATTTACCAGCAAAAAGGCACCTTTGTTTCCCTCCATTGCACTAGGTGAAAGCACCCAGTGCAGTCTGCGTGCTCCTGCTTGGACATGCCTGGCCAGATGACAGACAGCGAAGGGAGAGCAAGCCTGCTGCCCAGCCAAGGCAGGGCAGGGACCAGGAGACACCAAACATGCATGTTACTTTGTTTTTGCAGCATGATCTTGCTCAAGCATTTTTTTTTTTTTTTTTTTTTTTTTTTTTNATTTTTTTTTTTTTTTTTTTTTTTTTTTTAGTGATCCCAGTAAGAGCAAGAGAAATGGCAAAGCTTTTAGTAAGATCGGTTTCTCTAATGACTCACTAAGTGCTATGAAGTCAAAACAGGTTGCTTGTACTTGAAAGGTATAAAACAACCTTGTTGTTTTTATGGTTACTGTACAAAACACTGCATATATGCACACAAGGGAACTTTTTAAAGCCTTGTATAGCTTTTTTTTTTTGCAGCTAGAATCTCCTTTCTTCTGGATTTTATTAACGTGTCATGCTTTGTATTAAGCATTATTGCTTTAGCAATTAAGCTAATTTCCTCACTGCACTTTGCCAGTTAGAGTGCTGCTCTTTGTATTTCTAAAAGCAAGAAGGAATTAAGCTTAGATACTGGTGGCCCCATTTGGTCCCCACTGCAGTCCACCAAATTTCTCCTATCATCATTAGCAGCAGCAGCAGCTAATTCTGTGAGCACTGGGAAATGAGCAGTAGCTGCATCTCCTGTCCAAAAAAGATCTGCAAGTCCATCAACTTTCTGTTACATAAAATTATTTTCAACAACAACAATACACCTACATTCCTATAATGTCTTTCATTCCAAATGAAATTTTACCACCATAGTGTTTCAGGAAAATGTGCCTTTTTTTGTGTCGTTATACACAATTTGACAAGAAAAATATCCCTTTTGGTGAAGTCTGACAGAAAAATGAAAGTTCAAGGAAGTAAAATATCTTGTAATGCAATTGGAGATTTCTATTAAAAAAAAAAAACTTTTTAAAGAGAGAAATACTCTCATTTCTTCAGAACCAGACAGCTATCTTAGGCTTAGGAATTTCCAGTACTTTCTCAATTTTTCCTTCTCTTTTTCTTTCTTTTTCTCACTTTTTTTTTTTTTTTTTCCTGGAAGTAACAGGAAGCACCCAGAAGGATTCAAGCCCCTAGAGGATATAAAAAAACATAAATAGTAGCATGTGATATTTCCTTCACTGGAGAATAATTCTTATACGCTACATTCCTATTGCAAGTTAGAGTATGCCCCTGCTGCAGTGCTGGGTAGGTCATGGGGTGGTTAATCCAGGCCAAGCTCCCACTTCCATGGCTATTCTTCTACTGTGGTCCCCACAGCCAGTGTCTGGCTTGCCCAGGTACACTGTGGTGTGAGCTGCAGACAGAAGATACTCTGGGCATTCAAGAGTTGCTTCTGAAGGTGCCTGGAATGGACTCTAAAGGGAGCTTATTTCAAGAATGAAAACAGCTACACATGCAAAACATAGTTCAGATCCTTGGTTTGTTACTGCATAGAGCTGTCACAAAATTCCCTTTAGGGAAGGGTCAATGTATACTCTGCAGCTTTTTCCTCCTCATCCTCAATGTCGGGGAGTTAGCTCTGCCATCCCTTCACCCAGGGGGCTTGTTCTCCTTTTTTGTTTCCATGATGGTCCATGTGTCTTGAGGATAGGAATGAAGTCAAAGTTTTAACCATGCTCTTCCCTTGCACCACTGGCTTCACAGAGGCACCTGCCCTCCCTGTGCTGTGACAGGGGCAGGTGGTGTAAGGAAAGGTGGAGGAGCACCACTCCTGCCTGCATTTGTGGTGAAAGCCAGCTTCTTTGGCCTCCGGTCAACTCTATTACTCTGTGCCCTGCATGAGCAGTCAGGAAAATGGAAAGAAAGAGTTAAGTGCAATGGCTCATGGGAGCACCTCCCAGGTCCATGTAGGTATTTCCTGCCAATAGGTCAAAAATGATAATTCACAGAGCAGCTTTTTAAAACATCAGTGATGGCAGACACACTCTCCAGCACGGCTGCCGGGGTCCTAACCTGCCTCCAGGTGAGAGGGCTCGGTGCTGGTAAGTACCACAGTACATCTCCAGGGCCCAGCTGCACGCGTTGCAGGGAAGAGAGGAAGAGGTCTGGATGGCTTTTTGACCCACCAGTCCATACCTGTATTCACATTCTCACGCGGTTATGGGAGTCTCAAAGCAGCTTTTGAGTTATGAGAGAAATGCGCCTGTTTACGCCTCACGCAATGCCACAGTGTGAGCAACATCCCCAGCAGCTGTACAGGCAGGAGGATGGAAAGGTGAGCTTGTCACCCATGGACCTGTGCCCCAAAGTGGCCCAGTACTGTTCCAGTAACTGCTCAAGGTGCTTGCAAAGACAGCTTGCATGTCCTCCTCCATGACTACTGAGCCGCTGTACTTCTTCCAGCTTTTTAAATTTGGGTTTCCCCACAGTCAGACCTTTCTCAAGCTGCTTAGTTTTTTTCCTAGTACACCCACATAATTACTCCAGCACAAAGAGTGGGCTTGTGAAGCAGCAGCATTTTAAAAAACCACAAACTCTGATCTCAAGGCAATCTTTTCCTCCTACTTCCTCCCCCTTCAAGCAGGGGTGTCAGCCGTGCTGTTTCTTTCAAACTTTCTCTGAGTCATCTCATCAGGCAGCTTGTAAATACTTGAATGCATCCATCAATGTCAAGTCAAAGTAAGTTAGTAGCAGCATATGCTGTGCAGTGGAGTTTCCCTCACTCACGTGTCCCTTTTTAGAGGTGCAGAGAATTTAGGGGTGGCCTTATCTCCCAGTATCATTAACACATACAGATGTTGTCGAAGATGTCTCATTGTGAGAAAAAGGCACAAGAAATAACATCTTACAGTCAAGAAAATTTTAGACTTTTTTGAAACACCCACTGCTGTGTGATCTGGAATGGAATGTCTTCATGCAACATGCTGGATTCCTTTAAGCTTATGAACTGGGAATTAAAGACTGAGAGGAGCTGGAATACCAGCAGCCCTTTGAGAAGGTACCATTGCTAACCACTTCAGACCAGCTAGTCACAGCCTTATAAACTGTTGCTAGAAAAATATTATCTTTTTTATTACTAGGGTATAATTTGCTGTGTCATTGTTGCATGCCAAAATCTAAAAAGCAGAATGTGCAAGTGATTCAGAGGGTATGTGGAACACAAACCACCTCTTCCAAAGGCAAAAAATCTGTGCTGGCGAGCAGTAACATTCCCATGTATATGACTGATAAGCATGTGAGTTTCATCTTGAACTAAATGGCAAAATACGGACCCTGCACCAAGGCTTTGCTCAGCGTGGGGCAAGATTCATCAGTTTATCTACTAGCAGGCTGGTCTGAGGTAGTGAAATTATTACAGTGGGAAGAAAGGGAAAGTCTTGCAAAACTTCTATGCTATTCCAACCAGATAGCTTGGAGGGAAGGTCTGGTCATTGCAATAATGGTTTGTTCAGGTGGATGAACTTGTTCTCAAATGTGCGTATGTGTGCAGATATACTGCCCCCCTGCCAAATAGGTAGTTATTTGTGAGAATTAAACTGGAAGCCAGGATCTCAAGCTTTGTGATACCTTATGGAGTAGTTTAGGGGAGACCAGATGAGTGTGAGGAACTCTCTGTACAGCAGGAGAGATGATGCCCTGAAAACTCTTCCTCCCCTCTGCTACACCCCTCAGTATGAGCTTAGCAGAAGCAGTGCTGTGAGAGACACCTCATTCACATTTGCTTTGTTTTTAAAACACAAGGCATTGCTATCACTCTCTGGGTTCAATGGGCTGACCAGAGTAAGATATTGATCAAGGTGAGTAGAAGTAATACTACTGGTGTGCAAGTGATTTTTCTCTACCAGAATGAAAGGGCACTTCAGGCACTGCTCTTCCTTCTTGTTTCTCAGGGAGTGCAAGTTGAGAATCAGGATAATCGCACAGGAAAAATGCTTTCTATCTCACTCCTTTATTTACTTTTTTTCATGATTTCCTTCCACTCCCAGGTAAAGGAATGTTGCCTGTTTGAAGAGTTGATCTGCTGGGGTGGGGCACTAGCTTAATTCGAAGCATTGCTGAATATTTAGTCATGTTCCGTAGGAGTACTAGAATCATAAAACACTTGGATTCCTAACAAACTGCGCACGTGTACATGGCCTTCAGAAAGAGAACAAGTGTTTAAAAACAAGGCTCTATACACAATCCGAAAGTCATTTAAATATAAGATATATATCATTCAAGTTAAAAACATATTGCAGTACTGCATTATTGACAGCTTAAAGTCAGATTCCAACTGTGATGGCATAGTACAGTAAGCTGCTTCAGAAAAAAAAAAAAATGCTAACCTTTTAAAATCTGATTTTAAAATATAGATACCACAGAGGGAAGTTTGAGTTAATTTAAATAGGAACGTGTCATCTATAAACAGAAGTTCCTCCTCAGTGGTCAAATTGGATGAGTAGTGGTGGCCTAGGAAGGTAGTTCTCTTATTTTTAAATCCATTGGCTTGTAAAGTGGCACGTGGGACCATGCTTTTGTGACTAAAGTCTTCTTGTTACAATGCCTCATTAAGTCTGCCAATGATTACAGATCGGTCAGAACCAAATTCCTCTTCTGCCAAAGGTTTTGTGATTCCCAGACAAATTCCCCGTTTTGTACAGGGATGTACATGAGAGCTTAACTGATCATTCAGTATGAAACTACCTCCTATTTCTAGCTGCCATGAATATATAATGTATTTCCAGAGTTCAAACATGGAGTGCCTGTCATTGCAGTGTTGATGGGACACCAATGAACAATCTCTTGGAGACCGCATAGGCTGGTATTAGCCTTCTGTGTACTCCCAGAAGGGAGGGAAGATTCCCTTAATTGCAAGAGATGTACATAGTTTTAGAAAAACATGACTACTTGATTAGGTGATGGTTTTATAAGTCGTGTGTCCATTTCTGGTGCTGCAGACTCATGATAGAGCCCCAAGTCATTAGAGCTATATTGGAGTGATGTGCAGTCAGAAGTGGACCACTCTTTTCAGTGCAGGTCCTCTAATGGTTCACAAATCCTAGCTTCCAGCTCTGTCAGTACCAGTCTTCAGAGGAAGGCAGAAATTGTTTACAAGACACAAATATTTGTATGGCGAATACACCTTTACTGTAGGAAAATAACCTCATATCTGACGCTGGATAACAAATCTGGACATGATGGGTTTGTCCAACCTCCGTGTACAGTTTTCCAACTGCAGCCAATGACATTTAATCATCTAACTGCTACCTTGATAGGTATAATGAAGTAATTAGCTAAGTGCTATCGGATATACTTACTTCTGTGTGCCTGCAGAACTGCTCCTTCAGAAGTCCAAATAGAAGATTGGGGGTGACTTCAGGCCTCAACACTACACGCACATTGAAAGTGAGGCAAAGACAGCTATAGTGTCAAAACTTTCCCTGACTTCCCTTGTCAAATGAAAATTGGCTTGCAGGTCTGAATGAATGTTACCAAATTCCTAGTCATTCACCATGGTTGAGACCCAGCTCTTCCACAAAGCCGCACAAGCATCTTTCGCTGTTACATACCATGTTGACTTCAGCGCTGAGGTACATCTCATGCCCTGACTTATCTTCCTACATGTTGTCTATGAATAATGCAGGACATCTCCAGACAAGTTTACTGTTTCATTCCAAGTGAATAAGCACCGGTAACAAATCTGATGCGAAAGAGTAGCAACAGACTGAATAGCTAGTGTAAAGAAAGGTTTCCATGGACACCCTTTTGCTCTGATAGGTGGTTTTAAGAGAGAAATACAGTATTCATGTAGCAGGTTAAGGACACAAGGAGAGACAGCCTGTTCCAGAAAGCATCATGCATCAGTCGTGTTCAGCTGGGCAGGTGTGCTCAACAAATGTAGGAGGTCGTTGGTGGTGTAAAAAACATGCAGTGTGCCTATCCCTACACCAGTCCTGGGCTGTTCTGAGCTTTGCCAGCATGCTGCACCAATTAATCACTCCCAGTGTGATGACTTGTAAAACTCCTCCTGTGACATGCACTGCACTCTTGACATTGCAGGTGTGCCAGCTGCTCAGGTGCCAAGTCACACTGTGCAGGACACTGACACACGCAGAGGGAGCTGAGTACACATATGTCCTTTGTGAGCGTCGGCACTTCCTTATAATTTTGCTGTTGCTAGGTATTGATTGTTTGCTGATTTTTTTTTTTTTTTAAATAACTATTTTAGCCAGAGAATGTGCCAACCCCTTCAGAGGGTTTTGTTAGAAACAAGCAGAAGAAGTTTTGTGACAATGTGTTTGGCAAGGATAATTCTCAGCAGATTCCAAGGACATTTTGACAGGAAATGTTAAGATAGGTTGTCACTGCTATAAGGAGAAAGAATATCCTCCTATTAACAAGTGTCTAGATTTTCTCCTTGATTGTCCAGTTAATGATCCCAGCCTTGGAAGCAGCTGTCAGGGAAGATCCAGCAGGTACAGATCTGAGGTGAAGATGATGAAGAATCATGGATTTCTAAATTTGAAAAGTTCAAAGGTAGAAACAGGTAATAAGGAAATGAAAAGTCTTTGTGATCTTCATCCAAACTCTAGGGCAGAATAAAGAAATCTGCTGTGGAGAGGAGGTGCTCTCCATTCAGCTCTTCAGGTCAAAGGGTTTTCTGAAGCTTCCATCTTTCGAGAGAGAAAATAACATTTAGAATTCAGGAATACGAGGCCCTAATGTTGATGTAAGATTTGGAAAGATTGTGGTATTTGGGTCGTAGTTAGCCTTAATCATCAGGGAAGACAATGCAGTCCTGTGGACAGCATGACTTTGCCCTGTCAAAACCTGTCATACCTAAATTATTTGACTATTCCTGTTCTGCTTGCCCCTTGTATTATCTGAGCAGCAGAAAGATAGGCCAGATTTGTGAATTTGCTGGGATTCAGGGTTTGAGCTTATTAAATCTTTTCTTCACATGTTTTCCAGCACAGCTTGTTTCTTCTTTCTGCTGTTTTCTGAGAGTTGTATGAGCAGGGATTGTCTCCTGCTATATTAATATATCCTCACTGCTATGATGGGCTCTGCTCTGGGGCAGGGGTGTCTCTCTTGCACAGATCACAGCTGACTTTGTATTTCTGCAACCAGCTTCTAAAAGGTCCTGGTTGTGGTTTATCTGCTACTTAGGTAAAAAATCTATAGTGAAGAAACCTATAAGTCTTTCCAGTTATCTGCCAGACTAATTGAAAAAAGGCTCATTAATTTCTTTTGGGCAATTATTACATAGTGGATAATGCAGTAAGTCACTATGAGCTCTTGTATAATGTTTTCTTGCTTTATGGATTGTTTCTTAGCATGCCTGCAGCAGAGCTGCTCATGTTGTTTTCACTTTGTAATTTTGTGCATGAAGAACTACAATAAACATAATTAAAACCAAATTTCTCTCTCTCTCCTATCCTATTTTTCTTCTAATAACTCTTCCCTTCTCTTAATCTTCTTCATTCACATTTCCCTTACTCAAATTTCTTTTCCTTTCTTTACTTCTGTTTTCTCTTCTGCTCCCTCTCCCTTCCCAGTTCTTTTTTTTTTTTCTTCTGTTTTTCGTATTCCATGTGTTTTCACAGACCTCAGAAGGCCTGTACTTAGCATAAGCTGGAGTTTCCAGAGATGACAAGTCTGTGGGCAGAAGCCAATAAGATTTGAAGCTGAAACACAATCACATAAAACAGAACTACAAGCTCTTGCAAAACCGGCTTGTATAGACTCATACCTGTGAATGACATTTGAGCAGACCATCTACATTGCTTGTATTTTCCATTTAAGGTGATCACTTGTCGTCTTGCCACCATTCATCCACCTGTCTTATTTCATATTGATAAGTACTTTTCTTTTTAACGAGATAGTGTTACAATAGGGAAGGCAGATCCCTAAATTAGTTCTCTGAAATGTTATTTCCTCATCTGACTTTGTAAAAGGAGCCCTCTGTTAGGACTCCCCAGGCTTTATGGTTAGGTGATCACCAAACAGTTTTTGGTGGGCATTCAGTCCTTGCATGTAGGACAGATGAAGGCTGACCACTGTGGTGTGTGAGGTGAAGAGTTTTCTGTAAAATTCAGGAGTTGATCTGATCCTGAACAATGTGCAGAAGCTGATGGGCATTACCCAGTAGTTCTTTTTTTTTCTTTTTATTTTTTTTTTAAATTACTTCTTCCTCTGCCTCTCAGGAAGTTCCATCGTATGTCATTTACATAGTTTCTGCTCACTAAGTGGGAAAAATTGGCTGTTTGAATGATACTGCCTTAGATAAGCACTGGCCATGATGTTATGACAGAAAGGGTATCTGTTTGTTAGAAGGAGATGACATCCTGACTGTGCTAAACACCAATACCAGTCTGCATTATGTTATCTTTCAAAAATGTCCCTGTAGCACTAACTTGGAAATTTTGTTCAGTTAAAACGTTAGGATTTGGCTTTTAATTAAGGTGGTAAAAATTTCACTTGCTGTCTTTCAGAAATGTCATCTTTGCAGTTTCAGAAGAGTGCTCCTGCTCAGCACAGGTTTTATCCTCATGAATCCTGTTCTGACAGACACAATGAAACATAGATTAATGCTGTCATGCTAAAATGCTCTCTCATACATCTCTGCTCACTTTGTATTAAAAAAAAATGATCCCAAAATATAGAGTGGGATCGTGTTTTGTTCTTTCACTAAATAGCTCCCATGTTACTTTCAACATTATTTACCAAAAAAGAAAGATTTTTTTTTCCTTTATCTGCTAAATCCCAAGTGGGAAAAAAAAAAAATCTAACATCCAAAAATACTCAACAGCCATCTAGGTGCTTAGTAGCTACGGATTGAAAGATGTTAGCCTGTCATAAGCTAAGAAGAAGAAAAGACAGCCATTCCCAGGATGCCTGCAGCAGGAAACTGGAACCAACATGGGCAGAAAAAGTCATATACGAAATATACAGAAGCTGCTGTTCCTGATGCACAGCAGTAGCCTATACGGAGTGTGAACAGAGGCAGAGGCAGGCAGACCAAGGGATATGCAATCTCTGATAAACAAAGGTGATATTTTTTGACCAATCAATAGAGTAGGTCACAGAGGAAGCTCATTCTGTCATCCATATACTCAGTCAGTGCTGGAGAAGCCTTCAAACGTGTACACACACCTGAGTGCTTCTGTTTGGAGGAAGGGGCATGGTTTTCTAACAGACTGTACGTGATCATGTAAAGACGGTGAGAGAAAGCAATATGCCACCCAGTGGGGGTGTATCTCTTCTTCTTTACGGTGTTCTATAGAGAATGGAACTTTTGAAGCCCAGTGTTCTACTTCAATAGTGTTTTACTGGATAGCTCCTCAAATGATTAACTTGGTCAAGAAGACAGTCAGCCCCTCTTCTCCTCACAGATGCATTCACGTTTATGTACCAGATTATCACGATACATGCATTAGATTTTAGAAAACTTGTAGCTATAGAGCTAACAGAGGTTCCAAATTTCCATGCTATTGTCTAAATTAGAACAAATAGAAACTCTCAGCAAGGTGAAAAATCTGAAGAAACAAGAATACAAAAGAACACTCAGGCACTTTTTTTCTCGTTGTTTTGACTGTTACATTTAAGATATTTTTATTAAGCAAATTTCTAAAATGAAAAACAGTTGTTAGAAAGTTTAGCAAAATAATTACACTTCCCCAAAATGTCTGAGTTCTGTCAAGTGAACATCTTCTGCCAAAAGACTGCTGGCCATCTATTGTGTTGCTAAGAAGCCAGAGAAACCTCATCCGAGCTCTAAACATTTGCCAGAAGCTCCTTCACAAACTCAGGGATGCTGGAATGGGCAGCTTTGCCTTCACTCCCCTCCTCTGCCAACCACGTTTCTGTCAAGGCTGAAAATTAGGCCATTGCTTAGGAGGTAAGGCTGCCTGGAAAGGGCTTGGAAAGTACCTAGACAGGTGGGAGAATTAAATCCTATGTTTGCCTACAGCTGAAATGGGCCCACTTACAGGAGTTACCTCCACAAAATACCTTGCTATTTCAAGTCCAGATTACCTGCACTTGTAAATAACATGGTACAGGTGGCTCAGTGTAAATATAGATGCCACTATTTTTTAAGTGCTGCAGGTTTATAAAGACTGTCGCAGCACCAAGTGCAGCAGCAGTCCTCACCTGGCAAATTTTTATTGCCACATAGTTGGAAGGATCCTTGCTCACTTGCAGGGAAGAGCCAGGCCTCGGCCCAGGCTGCGTGGAGATTGGCCGACTGGCTTCCCTGGGCTTCTTGACTGGCTCAGGGCCCAGGAGACCACGTACATGTGTGCTTCGATGTGTTCATTTCTTGTAGGTCTCTACTCTGAACTGAGGGTCTCAGCAGCCTGCAGGGGTGACCCTCGGCTGGGCCTCACACCGCACCAAGGGCAAGGCAGCACTCTGTTTCCACTTTAATTGTGTCACCGTTGAGCCAGATCTCGCGTCTGTTTCCTCTCTCACCCCACAAAGGGAAAATGTGTGCCAAAATGCTTCCTGTTTTTCACTGCCAGCTGAGTCGTGCACTCAGGGTGAAGCTCATTAAGGCAGCATGTGGCAGTAAAAGATGGTAGCCTCCAGTAGTGGAAACAATCATGTTTCAGCATCCTATTGCTGAGTGGACTCAAGTGGAAATTGGGCTGCAGAACACAATCAGTCCAGAAACAAAAACTGAAAGAGGAAAAGCAGTCACATTTAGTGATCTAAACAAACCAGGAAAGCAGGCATGTATTTGACAAAGGCAAGGTAATTGTTCTTTGCTTCAGACAAGGTAGGAAAAGGAGCCTAAGAGGAACACCTAATGGTACAAAATTGCTTATTGTCAGTGGGATTTGTCCTCTTTCCTTTAGTAGGAAGGATTTGCCATTTTTGCAACTCTTTTCTGGCTGATAGTGCCAAGGTGCATTACAAAAACATTATGCTCTTAATTAACCTTCTGAGAAATAAACCGTTTCTTGACAAAAGCTCACATCTGTGTTCTCACTACACTTTTCTGTACTTCATTTTCCTCATCTGTGATGCTTCTTCTCCCTCCCTCTTTCTCAGCTACCTTATCCTATGCTCATTGAGTCTAAATTGTTTGAATAATTGCCAGTCATTTTGTCCTATAAAGGTTTTTCTGCAAGAGCAGGTTACAGGGCTGTTATGTCTAACTCCAGTCTTGTATGTGCAATATGAGACAAAGGAAAGCTGTCTAGCGTTTCAATCTCTCACCCTTCTTGGTGGCTAAAACAAGATTTCGTAATAATGTTTATGTTTAGAATTTATGCAGTTATAAGCAGATTGGTATCAGCATGTATGTAGTAAGTTTAAAGAGCTGTTAATAGACAGTTGGATGGCTCAGGAATTTAAAACTTTTATTACTATGTCATCAGTTCAAAGTCAGCTCAGTTTTCCAGGGATCCCTGATAGTATCAGTCTATCAGATGGCGCAGGTATGCTTGTCCAAACTTGGAATTTCAATTCCACAGAGAATTCAGAAATTGCAAACTTTTCATTCCCAACTTTTCTACAAAACAGCATTTTTAAAAAAGTCTTTGATCCATTTTTTTTTTCATTTCAGTTCTTATTTTTAAAATTTTATTTTGTTTGCAAAACAGTCATAAACAGCCAAGATTAAAATATGGTAAAAAGTAAAAAGACATAACAATAAAAATAACAAAAATTCTTTTTAATTTTTTTTCCAGACGAAACAGATTCTGAAAAATGTTTCTCACAGTTATGGTAAATGAAGGACTTATTCTATCAAAATGTTTGGTTTTCTTGCAAAGTGGAATCAAGTTGGGAGGTTCTATTTTTTTTTTTTCCCCCCATTGGAAAATATGTCTGTTAGAAGCTCCCCATAAAATAAAGGTCAAAATCTTACTGCAGCAGTCAGTATAAGAAGTGTTGTTAATTTCCATTAAAGCAGTTGCTCCCTCAAAAAGCATTTCTAGAACAGGGGGGTTCAAACAGGCTCAGTGGAGTGCCTGGCTTACTGGATGTGGCAGTGATACCATGTCACCACTAAAACGATATGGCAAGGGCAGGACTGGGGCAGTCTGACAGGAGAATTCTTTCTTCCTTCCTTCTTTTCTCAGTCTGATTTTTAGCTAAACATAACTTTTGATATAGACGTCCTATTAACATAGCCCCTTCTATAACCACTAATGTGTTTTAAAGACAACATCTAAAAATGCCTGTCTATGGGAAAGTTTGAAAAATAGTAAATGTGGAGACAATTTTGGTCAATGTGTTTTGAATATCCTTCTGGTTTTATTTGTGTACAAATTCTTGGGGATAATGAGAAGAACTGGTGCCCCAGAGTATTCCATTTGCAATGTCCTTATTTGTTGGTGGTTATTTTCCACAGCCACCAGCTGGAATCTTACAACAAGGTCAGTAGCACACAAACAAGTGAAAAACAAACAAACAAACAAATACCACAGGCTTTGTTTCTTTAAAGACACCTCCTCACAGTAAATGCAGCATGGTAATTGTCTATTACAGACTGCTTTTTTCTCTAAATTCACCTTGAAAAGAGTGGGTCTTTAAAAATACGTAGTTGTAGGTATTAGGTATTTTTCTGATGAGTCTCACCAAGTATGGCCAGAGGGCTGAAATATAGCTTATCTTTTCCCATTTCTGCCATCAGCAGCAGAATACAAAAGCTGACTACAAATGATAGGCTTCTGCCTTCCAAAGGAAAGTGAAGATACAGTTTCTTCCATAGCACCATACTGTCAACCCAACACCACTACGCCCTCTATAACATGTCCCTAAGTGCCACATCTACATGTTTCTTGAACACCTTGTCCTTTAAAAGTCCCATTGCTTTTATCTGTGTTCTTGCAAGGGAGGAGTTTTTATGAATTGCCTTCTGGTGGTGAGAATGGATAAAGATGAGGTAGATCCAGTTTTCAGTTGGTGAAGTGCTCAGGACAGTGTTTGTATTTACTTCTATAGAGAACAAGAAAAATTCATCATCTCTTTGACTCTGCTAATGCTTGTTGGAAGGTAGGTGCTAATCTAATGTACATAATAATAATACATAATAATAAAGAAGGCAATTTTCTTAAACTACGGAAGCTGAATGTGGAAAACCTCTGCTTTCATTCCTGAAAAATCTCTGTGCTTTTATCACTTTTTATTGAAGCTTTCCTGAGCTATGGCTCTTTCCTGTAGAGCTGTAGTTTTCAGCTCATTGTCCATGAATGCTTCATGGTCTGAGAAGTATTTCTAGGGTTCATGAAGAGGCGAACAAGTGAAGGAAGTTCATATGTGCTCTAGAGTGATCTGTACACATGGACACTTGAGGAAAACAGAACATGTTTGGAGATCCATAGAGAAAAAAATTGCAATTGTGATCACCAGGAATTAGAGGAATCTTACACACGGATATCTGAAAATCATATGTTTAAACTGAAAGCCTTTCCCATAAGTTACATTACAATACACTGAGTTGATATAAGATTGTTTCATGAAACTTTTTAAAACATGTAATGAAGCTGATAAACTGATACTCACTTCAAACAACGTTTTTACAAAAGCCATATGAGTTGGGATATTACACAAAGGACATGTAGGTCTTGCCTCCATGGCACGGGAGGTTTTTACTTACCCCTTTTTTTAAGTAAGGATGGACAGGAAGATTTTTAACTTGGAAAATCTTATATTTAAATAAAATACCCAGTGAACCAAAGCATCTGTTCTTTCGAAATAATAATGTGATCATGGAAGTGCTCCATTGCAACCATCATACTATAATTTCCTATTTTTCATCTTATATTTTCCTGAGCTAAGTAAAGACATATTTCTTCTGATATGGTATCTGACATCAGAATTAGCCACATGCGCTGAATCCCTGGGAATTCTGATGGCTTATGATCATCCTCTGTATCCTGGACTGGAAATAGGTCTTGTCTCTTCAAAGGTAACAGTCCTTATAGGAATAGGCACCAGCTGGCATGTGTGCTTCTGCATGTAAAGTGCCCCATATTTTCAGTAGCTTCATCCCATTGGCAAAAGGGATTTGGGGTAATTATTATCATTATTATTATTATTATTATTTTGAAACAAAAAAACTCTTTTTCATGTAAGGTTGCAGTTTCACTGGGTTCAACAAAGTACTCTTGGATTATTATATCTTCTGAGGGACTGAACTCCTTGTACTGATGTTTATGTAGTTTACACACACGCACAGTTATATGATCATGTTCACTTTCAAGATGAACCATGATGAATAAGGAGATGAATAAGGAGAAATTACTTCCTTTCCCAGTGGGGTTTAACCAAGAGGGACAACAAGAGGAAATAATTTTCTCTTTGTATCACATCAGAGGTAAATGGGGAGGTGTAGTAATAAATTCTTTGTGTTAAGCTACTGTATCGCCAATGATATAGTGCATCTGACCGAATGGGATAATTTAGAGAACGACTACTTTTCTTCTTTGGAACAGTCAGCAGTCAGTTTTTGTTATTGAACTCTGAGTGAGTTCACTCACAGGAGGAGGTAGCTCTCAGATGTGAGATTATGATGAGATGGGAGATAATTCCCCATGCCTAATTTCTAATTTACACTAAACAAAGAGATGTAAAGCAAGGGGGCATACTTGCATCGTCCGTACAGAATACTGCCTTTCAGGTCAGTGTAGAAGCCTGTTGGGGTATATTGTTCATGGAAAATCTCACCTTTAACTTAAAATTATCTTAAGCTTTTGGGTCAAAACTTTCAAATTTTCAGATTGGCACATAGATGAACAACTTAATGGTCAGAGATGCTATAAGACAGAAATATTTGACTCAGTGAGAGTTACTTGAATTAACCATCTTTGTAATCAAATTACACACGCCTCCCTATTTTACAAAAACATGCACAATGTGCTTGATGCACAAGCAACCTTGTTGATGTCGGTGGTGCTGCCTCCATGCATAAACTGAAATATGCATGGATTGATGATTGATGTCTTTGCAGGATTGAAACAGTTAATCTGTGATTTGCATTTCTTGATCTTAACTTGAAACTGGTCAGGCTTGAGCATATTGTCTTTTTTTTTTCTTGTAAAAGATGAGGATAAGAAAGTTGTATTGAATTTGCTGTTTATAGCAGAGAAATGACTGAGCACTCTGAGGACAAGGTAAAATAGTTAAAGCACATAATATCTTAGAAGTAACTGAATATAATTTCTAGGCTATATCATCATTTCACTTGTTTGGTATTTGCAGGTGCCCACAGTTGAAGTGGTCTTGAGTCAGTTAGACACACGAGTATCAAGGGAAAATTTGTATTTCCAAAGGAACAGAGTGGTGACTGCTGTGAAGAGAGACAGCATGAAGAAAACATACACTCCGTTTTAAAATAACTTGTCCCACAAAGTGAGAGTTTGTCTATGGTGGCCAGAGAAATGGTGTATTTAAAGGAAATGCAGTGAAAGACAGAATGAAGTTTTGAGTTCCCTACGGTCAAGTCTCTTCAGCCTCAAGGACATCTTTAAGTGGCAATTACAGAAAAGAATTTTGCAGTCGTTGTTTCAGTACCCGTGCAATGGAAAGCATATATCAGAACACGTTTTGTGAAATACTCCCTGGGTAAGATTTGGAAGTTAACTTTGCAGTATGTAGGTAAAAGTTTGCCTCGTGTGTGGAGGATTTCATGAAAAGAATGGATCTCCCACTGACAATTTCAAAGACCAATTTTAAACAATATCACGCTTCTGTTTGTTTATAGTAAGGCTCTTGTCTAAACTTGACGATTCAGGGTTGTTTTGCCCTGGAGTAGTTTTCCTGGCACCATTCATAATCTTTTAAATTCCAGGCTAGATTTTGGAGGAGAGTCAATGTATTACTTCATATGAAAGCTATTACACCATATGAATAATGAGCACTCCATCCTGCAGGATAGTGAATGTGAGGCTTAGTGCTGAGCTGCTGGTAGGAATGCTGACTGTGGTTTGCATAATTTGCAGTCCAAAGTGGAATAAATGATGGACTTGGGTTGGCTGAAGCATACTGCCTGGGTATATCAGCTGCTTGCTGTACATCTGCAGGAAGGGCAGCTTACAAAAGTGAAAATGGCTGCTGTGTAATTCCTTGCCATGTGGAGAATTACAGCTTCTAATGTGACTAGACTGCAGGCACTTGCCCAAAGTCTATAGTAGTGTCACTTCAGTTTCTATCCTTTCCCAAAAATGTCAGAACCTCGAATGGCAAGAGACAGATGGCAAGAGTGAGACAAGGCAGATTTTGTTTATATGCCATATACTCCAGGTTATCAATCCAGATTTCTGGATCCCACACTTAGACGAGTTTTTTATTATCCTGACTAAACCTTCATTACATTAATTTTCTGAATTAATCTCTCATAGTGATGTAGGAATATCAATTGGTTGCTGTAATATAGCCTAGATATTTAACTTGTTGTTTACCCCAGTACTTATTAATTCATATGTGAGATACTGACCATGTTGGACTCGTCTAAACCATAGAAGGCTATTGGTTAAAACATCTGATACACAAGCCTGAAATATTGAAAAGGGTATTGTGTTGGTTATGGAGGCACAAGCAGTCTCCAAGTTGGAGAAAAATTAACTATTTTGTCATTTTCTGCACTACATCTCTGACATTAAGAAAATGTGGTTATTTCTAATGGCATGCTATAAAAACAGCTTTAATTTCAGGTCTTACCAGAGCACTCCTAAGAGTCTGAAATATCTCAGGAATGACATTTCCACAAGAATTGTGGAACTTGTTTATGAGAGCCTGAGATTCATACCAGAGGTTTTTGCACATGACCTCAAAAGTCAGCAAATTTACTTGTGAGAGGACAGGTAGAACGAACACTTCACTATTGATCTGAGCTATTTTTGCACAATATCAGGAGTTTTCACTACTCTCGTATGATTAATCTTTCTAACTTATTTTTATCTGACTTGATTATTCTGTTAAAAGTTTGGAGCCTTGATGACTTCTAACTGTTAGGGAGAACAAAAGAATAGGAATTTGCACCTTGTGAACACAAAACATTTGTACAAACAGTACGGCCATATCAAGTTTCGTCATGAACAGGCATGTTTTGAAAGAAAGACAGTAAAAGAGAGACATTTCATTGAAGAATTTCCAGATTAACTACTTCTCCCTTTATGCCACTGGAACTGAATGCTAGGCATATAGTTTTAATGCCAAAAATGACTATTTTTGATCATCTTGTCTGACAAAAGCCATAGATTTTTATCAGCTGGCTTCTACAGTGAGCCTCTGACTTATGGTAGTAGGGTGTGCAGATTCAATTTCAAGGCTTCACCTCAGAAAGAATCCAGTGCACCCTTAAGCAAGTAATTTGGTTAGATATCTGCACTGCTAGGAATGCATGCCTTTTTTCCTGCATCTAGTTAGCATAGTTACCAGATGCTGGATCTTGCTCTACCCTTTTCCATTAGTTTAAAAAGCCCCTTGCTATCAGAGGTATTTACAGACCACGCTCAGATAATTTTTTACCTTTTCAGGGATAAAATAAGCAGACTGGAGTCTTAGGAGCCATAAAATGCTACCTTACAAAAAGCTTTAACTTTGGGTCACTGTAAAAACAGTAATGCAGAGTTTCATGTTTATGACTTCAATGTTTTCTGTATAAAGAGCTTTGGTTTTCCAGTTAAAATACAGTGTGACTGGCTGCCAGCCCTTTCAGTTTTATCATCGCCTCCAAGGGAAGTTGAGATTTTCGCATCCTGTCTGTCATCCCACGCCATTAAGATAGATTAAACGAGAGCAGGAGACAACGGCTGGTGTTGACGTCCATAGCCTACCTCCCTCTCCCATGGCATAAAGAGATCACATGCCTGGTGAGATCACACCATCTCATGTCCTGCAATGTGACTCGGAGGTTACTCATCTCCACTCTGTCCCTTCTCACCCCCTGCCAGCAGGAGCTGTACCCACTCCAGCATCTCCTCTGGGTCATACCATGCCCTCAGCTACTCCATGTGATGGCAGCGCCTTCAATGCCCTTCATTGGGTCAGCAGCAAATGTGACCCTGTGAAGCCCAGCTGATGGACCTCTTAATGAGTCACAAGGCTGAGCAGAGGTCTGACCTCACTCCTTCGGCTGTGCTAGCTCTTCTCTAGAGAAATCAAGTGAAGCAGTACACTACTCTCCAAAAAAAAAAAAAAGCAAACGTTCCTGCGCACATAAAGGGGTGTTTTTGTTCAGTAAGAGGATGTCACTTTCATGGTCATGATGGTTTTATTTATTTATTTTTTTTTCTGTTGCCGTTGGTGGGAGTGAGTAGAAAGAAAATTCCAAGTTCAAAGATAGGAGTTACTAAAATAATGGACTAGATTGGTGATTATAGGGAGGAAAACCCAGATAAAAAGGAGGGAAAGAAAAGGGAATAAGAAATGAAGGCAGGAAGAAGATATTTGAGGAAAGAATACAGAGTGTTTCTCTTCTTCTCTATTATTCTTTCTTTCTGTCACTTCTTCCAATTTAAATCATTCCTTTGGTCATAGGCACCAATCCAGAAACTACACAAAGCAAGTAATTAATGCTATGTGTGAAAATAGTGTTATTAACTTAAGTGACCACTGCAAAGATCAGATTTCTGTTCCTTTTTTCTCTTATGCTCGTGTAGAATCATATTCCCCATAATGGCAAATTTCTTTGCAATTTGTTAATTGCCTTTTTTATTATCAAGAGAATTTGTACTCTGGGAGCTATGAAAGGGCATAAGGTTCCAAAAGCATTTAGAAACACGGATCTGCAACAGGAAATAAAGGGATGAATAAAATCACCCCCAAATTCTTTCTGAGCCTGGAATACAAGCTATGCTTTTTTTTTTTTTTTTTTTTTTTTTTTTTTTTTTT
>VXAV01011508.1:812339-844332 GCA_013399715.1 Alectura lathami
TTTTAATTTCTACTAAGCTAACTTCTCCCTAACTACATCCACACTATAAGTAACATAAGTAATATAAGTAATCCACACTATAGGTCAAATAAGTAAACATCAGACTGCACCCAGAGCTGAGGAAATGCAGGCTCTCATGTATGAGAGGTCCACATGTGAGACTCAGAGATGTGGCAACACATATTCCAGTGGCTTTTTAGCAGGTGGTGAGCTGGATGCTAGGTCTAGGGGAACCTTTATATAATTCCTGGATTTGCCTTGGTTGCAGGGTAGCAGGTGTGACACCGCTCCTGCTGGTCCTTAAAATAACAAGCTGAAGGCAGTAACATTCTTAACTTCTTCCTAAAATACTGGAAAATCGGGATGCAATGTTTTATGTTGGAAATCATCACCATCTTTCTTCTGTGTGGTGATCTTAACATATGGAAAAGAGATTTCCAAATACATTTCATAAGCTGTATCCTTTCCATTACCATTAATGGTATTTAATTATTATAAATAAGGCTGCATTATAGAGTTTTAGTCCATTTTAAAATGCAGGTCATCTCTAGAAAAGAGATTTAATAGAGATCTTATGCAATATTAATCTATTAAAACAAGTTTCAAAGATTCAAAGTTGCATAATAATTTATAAATAAGAAATAACACTGGAGGGTATGTTTCATTTAAACTATTTTATTCCATTTTAAAATTCAGTTATACTTAATATTTTTGTGGTTAAATTGAAGTCCTGCTACATAATATACATCTGAAGGCATAAGCTAACATCTAATTTAATTTCATCTTCTTTAGAGTAAATATAAACTATATTTTGTAGATTCACAGGAACATTATATTTGTAAGATTTGTTATAATTTTAATTAAATTAACATGATATAAGAGATACTGGTATAGTAGTCATTATCATTTCCCCACCAAGGCTAAAGTCTTCTTGCACAGAGATCAAGAATGACATGCATTGCTTGCTAAGACCAAACAGACAGGTCTTCAGCATAGTGTCTTGTAGGACCTCTCCCTGTTCCAGCTAGCGTAATGCCACCACTAACATTCGTGTGCACTGATTGCTGAAGGCCATGCATATTGGTTGCAAGTCTTCCTGCCCAGAACTGCCTACACTGTGAGATATAGAACAACTCTAGTGTCAGGCTGCTTTTCTTCTTTTTCTTCTGCTGATATGTGCAAAGTCTTGTTGATATAGACGTACTAAACTGGAAGAAAACCTTCACAGTATTTACAAGATTTACCTCCCTATACTTATTAATTGAAAAGTTTTATATTTAATTGTTTTGCATTGTTTCAAATAATTATTTTTTTCCAGAAAGAAACCACTAGGAAGCTGATATTGATACATTGTATTCATAGGATATTTGAATCTTTGTGGAGCCTTCAGAGGATGAGGGTGTCTTGACTCCCTCAAGGGAGGAGAGGCCTTGCAGAGAGATCTGGATAAATAAGAATGCTGGGCAATCACCAGCCACTGCAATTCTGCACCTGGGATGAGGCAACCCTGGCTGTATGTACAAACTGGGGGATGAGAGGCTGGAGAGCAGCTCCACAGAAAGAGATCTGGGGGGATCTTGTTAGCGGTGAATTGAATGTGAGCCAGCGGTGTGCCCTGACAGCCCAAAGGGCCAAAAATGCCCTGAAGTGCACCAGGCCCAGCACTGCCAGCTGGGCGAGGGAAGGGACTGTCCCGCTCTGCTCTGCCTGGTGCGGCCTCACCTCGAGCACTGGGTGCGGGTTTGGGTGCCACAATGTAAGAAGGGTATAAAAACATAAGAGAGCATCCAGATGAGGGCTGTGAAGATGGTGGAGGGTCTGGAGGACAAGATGTGTGAGGAGCAGCGGCTGAGGTCCCTTGGTTTGTTCAGCCCAGAGCAGAGGAGGCTGAGGGGAGGCCTCATGGCGGCCTACAATACCCTCACAGGGGAGTGGAGGGGCAGGCGCTGATCCCTGCTCTCTGGGGACAGAGACAGGATCAGGGGGTAGTGGGCGTGGAACAGGCTCCCCAGGGCAGTGGTCATAGGCCCAAGCTGCCAGAGTTCAAGGAGCATTTGGACACCGTTCTTAGACACAGGGTTTGGATTTGAGCAGTGCTGGGTGGAGCCAGGAGCTGGACTTGATGATCCTTGTGGGTCCTTTCCAACTCGGGGTATGCTGTGATTCTACGATGCTATGAAAAGCACTTACATATTCAGAAATATGCCCTGGTGTTATCATGTCTTTCAGTTTAACCTGTTTTCCTGTATCCCTCTTTTGTTTCTTATCAGTCTTATGTTGAAAAACTCTTCAGGTACAGACCACTTTTGCTTCTGATGTTGCGGTCACAGCTAGATAGTCTTGTCCCATGAAGCCTCAATGATACAAATAATCATAGCAGAGGGCCATTGTGATCATCTGTTCAGATTTCTTTTAGTTACACAGGTCTTATCACTTCTTTGAATTCATTAGTGTTTGAATCACAAAGTCTTTTGGAAATAAAGTACCCAATTGAGATGTAATTATTTCTGGTGATGGAGAATCCATCACAATTATCTGCAACTGATTAATTATCAGGACTTGTATCAACTGTTATCACTTACTTTAAAACCCACAACAAAAGCTTAAGTTTACTCAGAACTGCGGGTGGAAAACAGCAGTTCTGTAACCTCAAGGATGAAGGTATCTGTATGCTATGCCGCTCCATCCCAAAGGATATAATTTTTCTCCTTATATAAACCCAGGTGTATCAGAGGGGCCTTGGGAAGATTAATTTGCTTCTCTAAACAGATAACAAACAATAGGACTGAACAAAAAACTCACAGTGAAATGTTTAACGCTATGGATTTCACTTTTTCCTGCTGCAAAATGTCCATGAGGCAGCTCATGCATTATTTAACGTAACTCTTCAGAATTACTCTGTGGAACTGTAGATTTGTGTGTGTGTGAGAAAGAGAAAGATTATTATTTCTTCCCTATAAATGGCTTGGGAAGTTCCTTGGATACATTTGAGTCTTGAGAAATATTAACTGTGATGGGTCATATCAGTGTCTCAGCATTATTTTTGGACTTGACAGGTACTTCTTTCACTATCAAGTGGAATCTATTTGGAGTCTGGTTCCGCCATGCAAAGACAGCAGACATACAGTCAGAAAATTAAAAAAACTGAATAAATCTCCCCTTACTGTACTAGTCAAACCTTAACTGAGGCATAATTATTGCAGATCTTGTGTTTATATATGAAGCCTGTGGACAAACCATGAAACGGATGTCAGGCCCATCATGAGCTGCTGAAACATGTCTCTTGTCTGTCCCACTGCTGGTCTGACAGCACACTGCGAAGAAGAGGCTTTGGGAAGGATGAATGGGTAACCTCTCCTCTCATCCTTCAGGTATACACGTGCTCCTTGTGGCTAGCAGCCTTCAGAAAGAGGTGAAACCTCAAATGGGAGGTATAGGACAGCAGGTCCTATATGTTGCCTTGGTCCACCTGCAACCTTCACCTGGACTGGCAAGTGGCTGTTCCTCTGTAACATGAATGTGAATCAGGTGTCTGCTAGGCATAGCAGCATCTAAGATTTAAGAGCATTAAATAAAGATTGGTTTTTTTACTAAGAATCCTCTGTGAAAGTAGAACCTACTTTTTCTGATTGATTGATTGTTTTTGAGTACCTGAAACTGAAATGCAGCTAACAGTCATTCTTGGTATGGCTTGTATTATGAAACAACAAATTATTTTAATTGCTCTAGCAATTCCCTTCCCATTGTCGTAAACAAGATGATTTTCATCAGCAGCAACAGTCTGACTCATGTCCTACTTGATAGTAGAGCTCCTTGCTCTGCTCAGGGCTGGCACAAAAACTGCCTGGGGGCTGCAGCCGCTGTCCTGGCAGCACCCAGGCTGTCTGCAGCCAGCTAGGTGATGCTGCTGAGGCAGGCAGTGACCTCCTGGTCCTTTGCTTCATCCCCTCCTCACCTGGCTCCGTTTATACAGCCTTACCTTCACTCCCCCATGACGGCATGTATTTACAAGCTGTTTGAATGCTTGGTGTTTGGAAACAGCTTTAGGAAACGGAAAAGCAAGAGAGCTGTGCTGGAGAAGATCTGAGAGTCCTACTCCATCAGAATTATTTCTAGAATAAAGTACTTTTCTGAAGTTTGGAGATTTTTTTCCTTGAGCAAATTCGTCCTCTCTACAGGAGTTCAAGTCAAGAGAGAGGGTAGGAGTAGGAAAGGGAGATAGTTTCATGGGAAAATCCTGTGGATTTTCTCTTCAGATGTGCTGATCTATAGATTGATGTACTCAAGGCAAGATACAACCATTATGAAAACACAGCCCTGGCACTGCACAGCCTAAAGAACCTCCTCTGTTAGTGTTGACTTTGAGCTCACAACTTCAAAATTATTGATTTAAATGCTTTATTATTGATTGCACAATTAATGTATGAGTGGAGGAAGGAACATGCAGCTAGCTACGGTGTTCAGCTTCACTTGTTACGACTCAGAGACACATTATTTATCTGTGTGTTGCTGTTGGATTGAAGCGTGTTTTTTGACATGATTTCCCAAACATTTTGTCCCTTGGCAAGTAAAATGCTTTGGATGTATATCCAGTCTTAAGCCAGTAGCACTATTATGTGGGAACCGCACTTAACCCTTTCATCTTCTGAGTGCTTATTCATAATGCTGTAGCTAACTAAACACCTCTAACTTTCTCCTTGAGCATAAGAAGTCTGCATTATTGATAAACAAGTTATTTTGCTGAGCCTTTGAAAGCTCCTCTATGTACTTAATATTCAGGTAAAAATGTGAGAGGTAAGGAGAGATTTTTCCAGATATTTCAGAGTTCAGAAATGAAAATACCAAGGCTGGTTTTCTTACATTCATAATTTTTGTGGGCTACTTTCTGGCCAGTATACATCTTAAACTGTGTGAAAACAAACAGGTGTTATTTAAGAAATGCTGTAAGGTTTCTGCATAGTTTGAGAAGTATCTATTCATGTGTCTCTTGTGGTGGTGGTGGAATTGCAGAGCTGTAGAGGATGCCGTGGTCAGAATTGGGCATAGATCCAAGAAATCCTTTGTGCCTACTGTTGCATGCAGATTTTATTTATGTAAACAAATAAATGCCTTGGAATCAATTTGTGTAGTGAATGATATAGCAAAACTAAGCAAGGTACTTCTCAAAGATATGTAGTTGTGTGTTCGATTCTGATCACAGCAAAACTAAAATCTTCCAGATGCAATGGTAAGCAACACAGAGGACATTTGGGAAAGAATGGAAAGCACATTCAGTGATAATTATTTTCTATTAAAATAAGATATGAGAGTGAATGTTAACATACCTCAATTAATTCACGGTATTTACAATTGCTGATTGTAGCAACTGTTTCAGCTGGGACCTAATGCCGGCTTTCTATGGTGGCTGCATTTACTCAGCTGAAATAAAGCAGAAGAGATGTTTGTAATAATTTCTTCCATTAAACTCATAGCCTGTATTGAGTACCAGAGATGAACGCCCAGCAGCCTACGTAGCTCAGATGACTAACTGTTCAGACATCAGTCTGGGCTTCGTCCCATAATCAATAATCATCCATCCTTCATTTTTATTGCTATCTAAGCATAACCACTAAACAGATCTAGTGAGACATGTATACCACTACCACCACTAAAACATCTGTGTTCAACATCCGGCCCATGTTACAACACTATCTTTTCCTTTATCCTTTGAAAATCCTTTTGAAAAGATTTTCTATATTGATGAAGTAGGTTTACCTTTAAAAGCCTGCAAACTGTGTTGGAAACGTCATGCAGCCAGTTTAGAGAACATCTTCTCACTTATTTTCTGACTGCATACAAATCACTGCCAAAAACCTGAACTGTAGGTCTGAACACATACAGACTCTGGAGGCTGTGATGTGAATTCAGATTTGGCTCAGACTGTGAATTTTGCAAAGGTTGCTTGTTTCCGTATAAAAAACTCTGAAGCCAAGAATACTCATCTTTTAAGCACCTCCAATTACGTGGGACAAGCCCTTACTAATCAAAACCTAGAATTTGCAATCTATTACAAAGAGAACAGAAGAGTCTCTTGTTATTGGTATTGTCGGTATTAACTAGGGTTAATTATCATTAATTATATTTGGTTGAAATTATTAGCTTTTACTTTCTGTTTTTCATTTGTTTGCCTGCTTGTGTCAGTTCAGGTTATGTAGTTGGTCATGCAGATTGCATAGGATTCATTATCTTCATTCAGGTTTTTGCATATTTTTAAAACAGGAAAATTATGAGCAAAACACTATTCGCTTTGACTTTTCTGATACACAATCATTTGAATTAATGTTTATAAAACTCGAAGGGATCTATGAATACTTAAAAATCACTTTGCACTTTGAATACTTGTACTGGATTATGTGATCCTGTCATGAGCTTTATTCCAAATTAAATGGAAATTTTTTTTTCAAGATACAACAATCTTGGATAGAAAATCAAATGGCACTTTGATAGTGTTACTAAATTCTAGGTAGTGGCCAATAATAGGGAACTTTAACTATTCAGAGGTTCTTTTTTATATATTCATGATGTTTGTTATGAGTTCACAGAGTAAGAGTTATGAATGAATATCTTCTTGGCTTTAATGTGAGTAACCTTTCACCCCCTGAATTTTGTTCAGATTTCTGATGACCATCTGCTCTTCCAGAATGCACTCATGCTAAAGCACAGGCTCTGTTACATGTGAATAAAGCTGAGGGCAAAATTTGACCTCAAATTTTGTTTCTGTTCAAAACCAAAACCCAGATGGGCAGATTTTCTAGTTTTCTGTCAAAAATGAGCAGTATTGAGAAACCTAAGTTACTTAGGTATATTTGAGAAGTTTGCCGTGCTGTCAGGGAAGATAATGTAGTATTTGGTTCTATACGTTTAAACCCAGGGAATCTAAAGGAACGTTGATTAAACTGATCATCTTCTGGGGAAATAAGCTCAGTAGCATCTCCAAAATGTAAATTCAGCTGGTTTATCAGATTTTCCAGTAGACATTCATCTACAGACCAAGAAGTAAAGTTCTTTTCTCAGCCTGCAATTTAGACAAATACTGCACATGGGGAAGGGCCAAAAGGTTTGTGCTTTGGTTTTACTGGAGATTGTTACCTTAGGGCTCTTCACAGCAGGCTCCAGTTACCATAGGGAAATGGGCGTTCAGCATAACTTTGTTAGGATTAACTCTGACGGGCACCATGCAACAAAGACTGGGAAACAAAGATTGCTTTTTCTTATTGATTTTCTGAATATGTTCTGAATGTGATCTGAACTTCCACAATAAACTCCTGAGTTTGGAAGTAAATTCTCTGTTTTGTTTGTTTGTTGTTGTTGTTTTTAAATAACATAAACAATCAAATTTAAATCTCAAGCCTTACATAGCCTTATATTTTTATTAGATGTATTAGGTATTCAGCTTCCAGATAGTCATGCATACCAGAGCATACATCCCAGAAATTACGGGAAAGGATCAGCTCTTGGGTAACCAAGACTTGTCCTAGTCAGATATCTCTTCCTTCCAGGTTCATGGTATCATATTTCTGTGTAAAGAACACCATCCTTCCTGGAATGCACCCCCTAAGGGGGAACAGCAAGGAAAAATCCGGGGAACTTGTGTGTGAGATGCTGGTATGTCTTTGATTCGTTTTTTGATTCCTGAGGACAGTGCTAAGATAACCTCAAGAATTCTATGACTTTGAGATCTGAGTTCCAGCTTGCCAATGGTTTTGCTATCCCAAACTCCTGGAAAGTTGAAGAGGTTTTTTTTTTGTACGTGTTTTTTTTTGTTGTTTTTGTTCTGGCAGTGGAAATGCTGGTTGAATGTTTTTCATTTGGTTGGGAAAAACAAGTATCAGCCTTTCTCTCAATAGTCTTATATTCCCCTATGCTGTGTCAGCATGAAGTCAGTAAATGATGTTGGTATTACAAAAAGAACCCTTTTCCTTTCCTGTGTTTGGATCATCTGAGGATTATAGCCCTGCAGCTGCGCTGTGCCACCAAAAGTCCATAAAGCTGTACTTAATGTTTTCACATGTATGGAGTTTGATGCAATCATTAAGCGTAAATACATTAAAAATAAGGTTACTATAGCATGGCCTATCACTCTTTTCTGTAAGTTTAGTAAATAAACATATTCTTCCGTTGCCGTAGCTGTACTGCTATAACTTAGGATTTATTTTGAGAATAAAATCTATCCTACAAACTGCTTTTTCTTATGAATAATATTATAAAACAATTAATATTTTAGTCTGAATTGTCCTTAAGCATGTTGAAATTGTTGTAAAATCCTATTCAAGCTGTCTCTTCTATACTTCACTCCATTCAACAGAGTCTTAGACTTCCAAATACTGACAGAAGAGCTTGTTAACTTCATAGAAAATATCCAGAAAGCTCATGGAATTTTTGCCTTGGGGAAGCATTTGTTTTTCTTGTTTGGACAATTAAACACTGCTTTTCAGGGTGTATGGTAACATCACGCATGACGATAACCAGAAACACCAACAGGCTGCAAAATGTTTGGGTCGATCTCTGTCCTCCAGTTATGTGTTTGGAGAGCTCAAGCACTCAAGGGAAGGGAACACAAACGGAGGAGTCTTCTGCATAATTTTCCTTGAGATTGTTCATACTAAAGTGCTCCGAGGAGATAAAAAGTAGCTATCTTATGGTGATGGTAGCGCTCAAATGGCGAGGAGCAAAAAAAAAAAAAAAAAAAAAAAAAATGNTCGTGGTGCCACTGAAAGCATTAGGAGAGCTTTTCAGCTGAAAAGGAATAGATGTGAAGGGCATATAAAATCTTGAACTGGATGAACACTTAGAATCAGCAAGTGCTGATTCAACACAAACTGTTAATTTTGACAGACCACAATTTAAACAATATTTCATAAAAGATTTTATGATGCATATATTTTTATGATGCATATACTAATACATAATATTTCAACAGATATCACATAAAATATTATAATTAAGGTGCATTGTGTTCAATTTTCTGTTTTATTTCAATGTTTATATTTTATATATATATATTTTTTTTTACATCGAAATGATGTGAAGTTGCAGAGAAGTGTTTTTGTAAGCCTGAAGTGAACTTGGGGAAGCTGATTTTGGTTTACTTCAATCTCACACAAAATCAGGTATTACAGATGTTGAAATCCTGGTGTTTCCAAGGAGGTGGTTCTCAGGTGGGAAATAATTTCTGTTCTGGAAAGCTTTAAAGCACATGCGAAATTTTTTGTCCTAGAGAAGGACAGTTTCAGGAGGTACTTCTGTGCTGTGCTTATCTGATACTCAAACAGGAGCGTTAAAGTGGTTGAGAAGGAAGCTGAGCTCCTGAGAAAAGAAGGACAGATTGATCTTGCCTTCCTGATCCATCTGCAGTGCAGCTGCCCGAGGTTCCTGCATGCCAGCTGGGAAAGGACGCTTTGCCTGGCTGAAACCTCTGTAATCGAATGACATGAATTGTGTCTGGGAGGTTCCCAGCTGCTTTCTAAATTTCACACATGGAAGTCACACAGGAGGAAAATCTGCCATGTAGTACAAAATCTATTTACAAAAATAGGTCTTACAAAATTTTGCAGACATATAATTTCAGACAGCATAGTTCCTTTCATTTACAGATAATGCCGTCACAGTCACAAACACATGAAGCCAATCCAGCACTTGCTCTTTTCAAGAGGTCTTGTTGAAGAAGTTCTTTTAAGGAGATAGGTCCTGTTTCTCTGCCTTTATTTGGATGGCTTGTTAGTGTGGCTGGTAGAGCATCACTAGTAATTTTAAATAATACATAAGGCATGTTCTTCAAAGATTGAGTATAACTACCTGTGAGCTTCCTTTGTTGACTCTGTAGCTACATTTTTTGTCCAGAATCAATATGTTAATCAATACTGGAGCTGAAGGTGGCTGCAAGAATCACCAGATATATTCTCCTTTCCTCTCTCCATTGGGTTGGAGAGCACATATAGAAACCAGAGCCTGCACTCTCTAGCAGCCCTGTGGCATGTGATAAGTAAGTAGGACACGTCAACTGCAGCTCTTTTGCGAAGTCCTTATTAGGATAACAGCAGATTTTACTCTCGTTCAATGTCCAGGTTGCTGTGGGAGTGTAACTGATGCGCCTCATTAGAGTTTGAGATTGTGTGAGTAATCCTATTGTTTCTATCGTTCTATGTAAAGTGTGTATAATCACCCTGCTTCCTCATGATGGTATGAGTAACCTCATTTTATGACAGGCTTTTTCCACATTCCCTATTTTTTACTCTTTAACTTGTGATTCTACTTCTGTAACTTTGAATTGACTCAGGGGAGGGATGGGGCTGGGAGGTGGGAGGAAGGAGGGGTGCAAAGGCAGAACAAAAGCACTTTTCGTTCCCTCACCCTTGCTGTTCAGTTTGACTGTGGGTTAGAGATCAGACGATAAGCTGGAGGAAATCACACAGACAAAATTAATGTGGCTCAGACTGCGCTGGCTGCAGAGCGAGATGCTTCTGCACAACAGCAGAGTTCAGATTTGTCTTCTGTCGAGGGCCTTGGCTGCACCTGCCTCAGGGAGCCTGGCAGAGGGGATTTGCACTCTTTTCCATGGGGAAGTATGACACGGAGACTAAGAAGGAACATGGAGCCCATGCATGGACACCCACAGAAATGCAAGGGGAAGGAAGGAAGCTCCCTGCTGCCTGGCAGTCACACCCTTGGCCCAGTGTGGTATGGGAGGTGACGTGAACCAGAGGCATGCAGCTCCTCCTATTTCTGGTTCGTGTCAAGCAAGGGAGAAGGCAGGGTGGCGCTGATGTTTCTCAGAGCTCCCTTCAAACACGTGTGCAGCACCGCCTGGCTGGCAGGGTGCTAATGCTGAGAAGTTGGCCATGTGGCCATTGCAGTAGCCATCGAGGTCTTGCCCTGTCCCCAGCGGGTCACCACCTGAAGGGCCTCATCCTCGTCAGCTCTGCCAGTGCTGCTTCCGCCAGCGGAGCTGAACTGCTGAGATGGGAAACCTGGGGCCAAGAAATCAAGTGTAGGCAAGGTCTAGAGTTTGTTTATGACAAGTTTGTTACCTAGATGAATCATGGTGTAATAAGTTGTCCTTTTCTAAGGGTGTACAAATCCAGCCACAGGCTAAGCATTAATGCTGTGTCCGGGCTAATTCCAATTGAAGTGATTATAGTCTGTCTGCCTGAGTCCTCTCCTTGTCCTCAGCTACGGGACAAAGCTAGTCTGCTCAGCGCACATCAGTCACTATATGAATGTTATCTTTTGAGGTTATTTGGAGGACTCTTTGAGGAAGGTTCTGAATTAAAAAAAAATTGGACTGGTTTGGGACATAAGGATAGTGTTGCTTTTTAATAATGTCAAGCAGTAACGCAATGGCAGTGAACATATATTTAACTCAGCTTCATTATTTTAGATGATACATTCATTATCCTCTTGCTGCATAAGCTCTGCTCTTGCTGCTGCTCAGTAAGACCAGCGCATTAAGCACAGTAAGACCAGACCATCAGCTCCTCCAGTCAGAGAAACAGCCATATTTGGTTCTACAATCACATGCATTTTGCAATATCCCTCTGCCAGTAGTTTCCACCAGTACTGCGCCCGTCTCTGCTGCAATATTTTGCCGCAGGCGATGGGCAGTGTTGTTCAGAACATTTCCCAAATGCTCTATAAGGCTTTCTGCTTCTGCAATTTAAAGTTTGTTGTATCTCCTGGGAATGACACAATTCATGGTTTCTTGGATGTCCAGGAGAAGCAGACAGAAGCAATTCTAAGCAAGAATCCAGTGGCATCAACCACTGGATTGATAGATTGATCTGCTTTACTTCCTTCATAATGTACGGACATAAAATCTCACATCTCAAACTTTGACTTTTTTGGCAAACATAAAATACAGAAAAACACAAAAACAGGAGGAAGGAATACCAGGTGTCAGTCCCACAAAATCAATAAGTTTTTTACTGCGTTACCACAAAACCCTAATGCCCACATCATTAAAATATTTGCTTCTCTTCTTTCCTCCATACAAACTCAGTCCATTCAATAGATGGTTCATTTCTTTTCAGTATCTGTGGTAACATTTTTATTTGTAGGACAAGAGGAGAGGAAGTCCACTGGTGACTTTACTGTTACTATTCATCTTATGTGAAATTTGTTCAGATGTTATAATGATTGCTATTTGGACATATTTTGTCCTATATTATCCAGCATGCAAGGGTCTTGATCCTTCTTAGCCGTACGGTACTCATCATTAGCAACATATCAGTGCATTGTTGACCTTAACTGATTGCTGTTGCCACTGGCTGGATAGTAGAATAAACGGAAGAGAAAGCATGCCCTTGACAAGTATTGATTGCTGTTTCAAGATACTGCCACAAGCACATCAAACTGAGTGTACCTTGTCTTGGGAGCTAAGCGGTCTCCAGTTTGCCTTGCTCTTGAAATGAAACCACCTTCTAACAGACTTCCTCAGCCCTGACCTCATCAACAGAGAACAGAGCTGTGTTGGAACACGAGGGGAGTATTAGATCATGGAAACTAAATAAGTGGAAGGACTTAATCTAATTCCTTCATTCCTAGTTTTTTTTATTTTTTCTTTTTAAGTCTTAACAAAGTAAGAGGACTACCTAGTGCAGAAATTAAAAAAAAAAAAAACAAAACACACAAAAAACAATACACTACGAAAAATAAAGCCCTAGGAAAACAAACAAACAAACAAACAAAAAACACTGGTTCCAAGCTTGTGACATCTTTGACTTACGTTCTGATTTGTCTCCACTGATGCAATCTTAATATACAAAACATATTCTTCAGAGTATGCTCTATGTTGTCTTGCATGGAACATGGTTATGGATGAAAACTGGAATGTGATAATTTTGAAATTCATGGTAAAAAGGACTGTGCTGAATACAATCGTAAGCTGAAGAGATGATCCACAAGTGGTGATGATGATTTGTGATTTTGGTATTTCACGACACTGTAGCCTATGAGCAGAACTGATTGAAACAGCTGTAAAAAATTAGAGCTTTTATTTTAATTGTTAATGAAAGATGATATAACGCATTCTTGCAAACTGAAGCTTGTGAATGCTTTGGTCATGTAGCAGTTCTCATACATTGGCACTAGCTACAGAATTAGAGCATCTCTGAGTCTGAGGACTGGTTGGAGTTTCCCAGCTGCCCTCAGACAGATGGAGTAATGGATGGATGCCAGACCTCTCTGCGTTTTCTCTACATGTTTTATGTGACCCAGTAGAACATTGGTGAAACAGAAGGTCCTGTACCACTCATGTAGTAAAGGCTAATGGTTTTGTTGCTGGAATTTTTAGGTTTTCTGTGTGCAGTTGTAAGCATACCACTTATCTAACAGCTGTGCCATTGTTCTTTATGGACACTGACTTGAATGAGTTATCAGGAGCTGTTTTCAGAAGGGTCTCTTTGCTGCCTGTGGCTGTTTTTATCTATGCTCTTGTGTCCCTCAAAAAGATCTGGGCTTTGAAAAGGTGTGACTCAGCGCAGTTGTGTCATGTCATTTATTATTATTTCTTGCTGAGAGCCTTGGGCATTACCTCAACACAATCATGAAACAGGGCCCTATTGTGTCTAGCCCTGTACACAAATAAGCTGAAGGGTAGCCCTGCTACAAATTGAACAGTACAATGAGAAATACCAGCTAGAGACAACAAAATGAGTGCAGAAAAACACAATAATATTTTAGCCATCAGTGGTTGGTCTAGTGAGCAACTGTCACAGCTAAAACTACAGAATTAAATAGCTTGCAAAAAAAACTATTTGAAAAAGCCAAAACCATAGACCTTACGTTGCATTTATGAGTCAAACAGAAGCAAAAGTTTTGAAGTTCTAAACCAATTGCAAAAATGGTTTCAGAATGATTATACAAGGGTACTGGAAAATCTGGACTTGCTTCTCATGATCCTTGCTGCTGAGGAAGAGGTCCATTGCTGTGGGTGGGTGCTTGTGCTCCCAGGTTTGACCTTCCCTGGCAGCACACTCCTGCAAGCTGCCCAGTATTGTAAGCCTCAGACCAGCTGGACCATCCAACACGTCCACAGCTCTGGAGAGGACTTTCAGAACCCAATCCTGTTGCCATGGGAAGTCACACCATCACCCAAAGAGGCCCCATTAAAATAAATATTTCTACAATTTCCAAGCTCTCTGCTGCAGATCTTGTGCTCAGGTAGATCTAGAACTTCAGGATCTGGCTCTGTGGATGACTATCTTCAAGCAGTAGGTCTTGAAAGCATTAGAAACACACCTTGGGTCAGGTCCTGGGAGCACAGGGATCCCTAGAGATGTGCCAGGGGTACAAGCAGAGTCCATGCAGATCTTCTCTTCAGTTTCGCAACTTTTACTGAGTATGTGCTATTTGAAAGTTCCGTTCACCTCTCACTCTTGACAACATTTTCCTCTAGGGAAAATTTCATGATTTATAGTTATCACATGCAAGTGTCTGTCCTGGTTTCAGCTGAGACAGTGTTAATAGCACACCTATGTTTTGGTTGTTGCTGAGTGATGGGAGTGCACCAAGGGCAGGGCCAGGCCGCTTGGCAGGGAAGAGCTGCTGCCATTACGATGCGGCGGCAGCGGTTGGGATGGAGCCAGGACAGCTGGTTGGAATCAGGCAAAAGATTATTCCATGCCATGTGACATCATGCAGAAGTCTATAAAGCTGTGGGGAGTTGGCCAGGGGGTGGCCGCTGCTTGGGGATTGCTGGCGTTGTTTGGCAGGTGGTGAGACCTTGCATTGCTCGTGGGGTGTCGGTTGGTGAGCAGTTGTTCTGTTAGAGGGGCATCGGACAGCAGGTGACAAGTAATTGTAATGTGGATATGTGCTGTTATCACATTTTTGTTTGTTTTCAGTTCTCTCCCTTGCCCTACTGTTGGGGGAGAGAGCAAGTGGCTGTGTGGTGCTCAGCTGCCTGTTGGGTTAAACTACAACAGTATCTAATCAATGACACGTGTCTGGTAGACGTCATGGGTGCAAAATGCACTTGATTTTAGGAGACCATTGAAAGGCAGCAGTGATTCTGCTTTGTGTGTTTTCATGAAAACTCATTAAGACTTAGGAGCCATCTTCCATGAGAGAGGCATCAGGGCTGAGAGAAAATTACATTGCTGGGTGGAGAAGACAACTTGATGTGAGCATGAGCAGCTGGCTGTCACAGAGATCATGAGTACTCTTTTAAATAACCTGCCGTTCACCTAACGTGCTCTGATCTGCTATACAGGTTTTGGATTTGTTATTCTTGTCTTAGCTTAGAAGGAAGTAATTAAGGGTCTGAGCATTAATGTCAGCTGACAGGCTGATTTCAGTGGTCACTGAGTCCACTCATATTTGGAACGTTCAGTTATCTGTGCAAGAAAAAGGTGGTGGATGACCGGGAAGGATCATATTGTCCCAATTGTCACTGATTTCCTTTGCCAAACTCCAGCAACACAAAAAGTTTCATTTCACGAATCAGGGCTGAGAAAAAAAAGTCATCAAAATGGTCCATTTCAGCCCTGCTGGTCTGAGCTACGTGAAGTAAGGGTACTGACTTACTCTAACTTTATTTTATGTAGTCATTAGTATTTTTACATGGTGAGATCACTGGAAATTGTGGAGATGTAGGATTTGGAAAGAAAATGGTGTTTGAATCATCAGTCTGAGATAAATAGGAAGCATACTTTGCAAGTAAATATTACATAGTACAGAAAATATATAGGTTGAGGATGATATTTTACTGGGCCTGAGAAATTCTGAATCCTTCTTAGAGCCAAGGAAAAGATAAGGAATAGAGATAGTGAAAAAAGAAAGGCATAATAGCAACTGCCATCCTCTCCTGAATCTTCCTCCCAAAACCTGTATTGAAAAGGAAGGGTGAGGAACAGAAAAGGTGCAATTGAATCATAGAATCATAGAATTGTTTGAGTTGGAAGGGATCTTTAAAGGTCATCTAGTCCAACTCCCCTGCAGCGAACAGGGAATTGGGCAAAGTAGGCATCAGAGAGGCATTTAGATAAAAGAGTTCACGATAAGAAATGGAATAGAAGAGAGGAAATTAACAAATAAAAGGTAGTCTGTAAACCCACAGAGACTAGCAAAGCCACTGCACTAATCTACAGAGGGAAATCCTCTGAGCAAAAAGTGGTTGTTCATTACAGGTGGAGCTGAGCCATTGGGAGGAGCATAGCAGAGTCCATGAGGAGGCATGAAACACTAACTCCACCCTTTTTACTAGTCCATTTCAAGTGTAAGTTAGTCTTGCCTCACAGCACAAGAGAGTACTTCCTCCATAACTGCCCCTGTGCAGGAACTGACTGGCTTAAAAGACACCGTATCATTTGCTTAAATACAATTAAATAACCCTTCGCTTTCTCAGAAGGAAGAGCAGAGGTCCTCTGCAGTGGCATGCATGAACCTGGGCTGCCGTGCTCCAGCTGTGAGCCATGTAGGGTCCCCTACACGTAGGGTGAGTTTGTAGCCTTTCTTAGGGCCACGTCAGGCTCAAGAGCCAATGCAAGAAAACTGCAGCTAGCGTGGTTACAAGAAGGGTGCAGGAGTGCCTTTTCTGTGCTAATATTATCGTTAAATGTCTGCTCAGCAACAGCTTGGACTTCAGATGCAGTTAATCCAAATCATAAAATCTGAGTAGAGCTCAGAAAGAGAAGGGAATGTGAAATGGAGATTACAAAACTGGGGTAGAGAGACTAGAAGAAACAAAAGAGCATAGGAGAATGGCCTGGGCTGTTGCACCGTGTATTTTGAACATCACAGGACATCTATAAGCCCTCGAGAACCTCTTAGCAAAGTCTGTTTTCTGTACAAATTAATTGGGTACATTCTTACTGGTAATACCTGGACTGGGGGGTCTGTGCGAGATACGGTTGTAGAGGCTGCTAATGTCAGTGACACCTGGTATTAGGTAAAGTGTTGCATACCATCATCAGCCTTTAATGAGAAATACAGAAAGAATGAATTAGAGGTTTGGTTAGTAAGCGAAAACAAGTACTCAGTTATGCCACTTCTACATTTCTGTATAGTACAACACCCTTTCGTATTGATCTCACAACACAGAGAGTTTCCCAATAAACATTTTTTCCCTGTGATTATCACTTTCTCCTTTACGGTCATCCTCTTATGTCCCTTTAGATATTCATGGCACCATGTGAGGCCATGCCAAGGTACCCCAACTGATCTTCTGTCCCCAGCAACTCTTTTTCCTCTGATTCACAACCTGGCCAAAGTATTCTCCCCAGAGTGCCCTATGCAGAAGCTAGGAGACCTGCCCAAATGTGTAAACCAGGCAAGGAGGAGTTTGGCCAGGGGTGCCCTACTCCCATGACTGGTACATGGCTACCACAGAGGTAGGCTCTACTGGGAATAAATCATCCTGTTTGGTAATATCGATGCTTTTAAACAGAGAATTAGAAGGCAGTAAAACAACCTTGGAAGTCCATTAGAAAAGCATGAAGCTCTCTTTTGCATCTTTCCCACTCGAGCACAAAATGCCAGACACACTTCTTGCTCTTGCCAGGGTCTGCACATCTTGGTAGAGGTGCCACATGTGCCTGGGGAGCTTTGCTGCTGTGTGCCTGCAGCCCCATGGCTTAGTCAGAGGCACTTGCAGCTGCTTGGGGACATCTGGCCCCGCGCCCCTTTGATCCATCGTCCCATCTCCAGCCCCCATGTTAGTTTGTGACATTTCCCTTGGTCATACTTTGCTATTTACAGTACAACCTAGTGAACAAGTCCTGATTAGACAAGGTATTGTTGTTTTTCCTGATCTTCAGGACTATATGCTTCAGAAGACTGCATTTAATCTGGTGTTCACAGGAGCACATATTCTCTATTTACTTTCTGGAGCTGCATTTTGCTTTGTTCCCTCTGTGTTCCAGCTGCAGAGGCTGTAGAAGCAGACTGTTCTTCATAAGGACGAGTTCACATGTTTCTTAGTGATATTTAGGTGCTAATCCCCCAAAGTCCCATATCAGGTCTATGTACCAGCACACCGGTTCCTCATGAGCAATTTGAAACGACACAAAACTGCACTATGGTACATTCAGCTAGCAGTGTTGCAAAATGAAGATGTAATTGAGCAGCCCTTCCTGTAGCAATGCAGTGCTTTTGGAGAATGGGATTAAAAGACATGCTGTCACTCAACGATTGGGCAGTTGGTGACTGCCCTGCTGAGGACAGCTTTTGAACCACAGCATCTTAGTGTTTCCAGGCCAAGTGAAGGTTGCAGCAGAGAGGAAGCCCCCATTGGACCTTGTAGGGGATCCAAGCAGAAAATTTCTGGTCATTTTCCAAGTTGCAAGCTGTAAGAGGCTTGTGACAAATTTTGTATGGTCAGCGATGCAGTGTCAGAATGAGTATTTAACCTGGGGAAAAAGGGACATAAGAAGATAATGTTTTGTGTGGAAGGCAATTATTTGTATGCCAAGGAATACTTTGGAGGTAGCAGTGTGATTCACAGGTTTTCTAGTTAGAATGTTCATTCTTTTGGTCAAGGCAAATCTGTAATTTTGGGGTGTTATTCTAAAAATAAAAACCAAGAGTAGTACAGAGATTCTCTGTCTATCCAGGAGGAGACTTACACATGCATTTTCCTTACTTAGCCATGCACAGGTTTTCATGCTGAATGCCTTTTGGCAAGATGCTGAGGGTCTAGACTGACAATTCTTTTTTCCCCATTAGCAGCTGTCCAGTCAAGGACTACACTGTGTAAACAATGGCACTTTATAATTAGACTTATCAATAAGAGCATGTAATTCATGTTAGGACAAAAAAATGTTTCCGATAATCGAGCAAGTGGCATCTGGGTCATTGCCAACTGCAACTGGATCTTGTCGGTCTCCCAGCTGGGCACCTTCCCTTCAATTGGTGCTGTCTTTGAAATGGCTGAGGCTCACCCAGCTTAACTCCAGTTATATACCTTCCTGTTTTCTGCTTAATTTGGTGCTGGCTGATTCTCCCGTATTCTCTACTCTCCTTATTAATTGGAAAGCTAACAAAATATTACAAAGTACTGTCATGTCTGTGGAATCCAGCACTTTGGATTTTAGCCTGGAGTGTCAAGTAAGATTAATCATTTTGATAACAGCAGCATTATTGCATTTATCACATAGAGTAAAAAGACAGTGTTAACGTTCAGACCAAGTTATTCTTGATCTTAAGAGGTGCAAATGGCACACCTGGCATTTAGAGGGCATTTGTGCCTTTAAAAAGCCCAGTCCCCCTCTTACCTTCTCCTGCTCCCTGGGCCAAATTCTTGCTGCAGGGCTGGCTGTTACCATGGTGGCAGAAGGCAGTCCTGCAGAGTTATGTAGGTATGAATGTTTGGCAGAGCACTAGCATTCGAGGTAGACGGTATAATTACTTCGTCATTCAACACACACAAAAAATGTGATTTTGTTTTTCTCTGATTGCCTTAGTACCTGCTTACCTACGATGAGATTGTCAAGATCTGTTGCACAGCTTCTGAAAGCTAATTTGAGGTCAGCCTATGAGTCAAGATTGATTCTTGATTTTTGTCAACTGTGAGCTGCAGCTGAAGGGCTTGATTTGGGAAGGAGGCAAGCAGCTGCACTTGCACGCTGCTGTCCATGGCTGCTCCAGCAGTCAGCATCTTCTGAGCGGGCCTCCAAGTTTCTGTGCTTCCTCTGAATTGATAAAAGCAGTTAAAAAAGATCGGGATCTTTTCAGCTTAAAGGCTGTCTTGTCCAAAATTTTTCTATTTTGATGTTACTACAAAGGAAAAGGAAAAGCAAGTTGTGCCTCTTTTAATGCACCCTCATTAAAAAGAGGCTGGTAACCAGCCTGCTGTGTGTCCGGGCCCATCTCAGCTCATGCATTTGCAACTGGAACACCTCAACTTTCCAGAAGTCTCGAAATGGATGGCTTTCAGTCAGAGCAGTACACAGACATTGTAAACCCTACAATTACTTTTACTGTAGGACCATAAAATATAGATCTGTTAAAGCCTGGGGGCAGAACACGTGGGCATCCTACAGTTCCGACCAGGGCAGATCAGAGTCTGTTACAGATGTAGAAAACAAGGTACTAGAAAATCCATTAGGGCTATTTGTTGCCACTTGCAATGATAGTCCCTGTAACCACATTAAATCAAAGCATCTCTGGGACTTCATTACGAATTTCTTACATCAATAATAGCGTTACAAAATCAGGGAGAAGAAATTACGTTGTGTTGCATGGTTTGGGGATTTGTGATCAATTATTTAGCATTTATATGAGAGAAGCACTTAATGTTTTCTGTTGGGGTGGGTCACTGTAGTGCTAGGAACCTTGTACATATTGAGCTGGCCCAAAGTGTTTTGACCATCTGAATTGGGTTAAGGACAAAGTGTGTAAAATGAGAGAGTAAAAATGATTAAACTCTTCTCTAGATACTGCTGCTCTGGGACTGAAACTATACTCATATCCAGTAAGGGAATGGAAAGAAGTGTCTGCTTTTGAACTCGAGGAAACAACAAAAAAGAGACTGACAGAAACCTGCGGTCATTGGGTGTAACACACTGTGCTTTTCAGAGCCCCATCCTCCTCTCACATGCCATCCACCAACAGAAACAAGACTGACTTGTGTCACTCCTGGAAATAACCAGGTTGGCCAACACTGGTTCATGAAAACAAGCAAGAACTCTTTGGGGAACAAGATTGTTATTGTGCTTGAGAAGAGAGTCTGGAGGGAAAACTGGCCTTGTTCTTCCTGATTCCATCAGGAGGTTCATATCTGAGTCTGCAGGATCTGGGAGCTCAAAACATTAAAAAGGAGATATGAATCAAGCATACCAGTAAAGTTCAGTGAAAGTAAATATGAACCCAAAACAATGATTTTCTTTCCCCCCACAGCTCTATTTGCAATATGCAATTATCACGAGCTGGTTGGCAGTCCTGCAATAATTAGGCACAACAGCATGAGTGAAGAATGTATCATCAATCTTAGCTTACAATTTCTTCGCTTTTGTTAGTTTATGCTAACCTCATCGTACTTAAATAGTAGCATGTATCTTTGTGAAAGACGTGTAAAATGAAAAAAAAAAAACAACAAAAAAAAACAAACAGGAGGAGGAGTTTTGAGGAGTTTTCTTTTGGAATACATGTGGGGGTAGATTGAGCCATGCTCTGGCCTTCTGCAGACCTTGTAGGGCAGAGTGCTGTTTGTCTCTCCCCAGGGAGCTTCCTCAAGCTTTGGGCAGCTGGAGATGATGCCACCCCAGCACTCCTGCCTGGGCAGGGACAAAGTCTTCCATAGTAATGCTTGCTCCTGACCCAAGTCCAGAGTCTTCCTATTAGCCATGTGCTCTGGGGCTGGCCCTCAGACAATCTGCAGCAACTGATCCTCTACCCTTCTTTTTGACTGAGAGTCTGGATTTGCTATATCTTCCTCGTTCTTTATAAACAAGAGTGGAGGTGATAGCCTAACCAAACAGAGCCTTTGGTGCAGCTGCTATCCCTGTTTTGGTCCTTAATGAGTCCAGTCCCAGAGACGGATTAATGTAGTTTGTCCATATTGTTGGCATATATGTGAAAAGCAAGAGACACTACAAGAGGATGTCACTGTATTGCACCTTCTTCTCTTCCACATTACTGTGCAGTTGTTCCAGAAAAGTGGATTTCTTGATTATTTGCCAAAAGGCTATGGATTAAGGAAACACAAAACTTCCCTGTCCCCACTAGCCTGTGACTAGAGGCTGTCCTAAGTGCTTGTTTGCATGCCGTATGAAAAAGCCAACAGGCAGGAAATCTTCCTGTCCTCGCACTGCTGGCATGATGCAGCCAACATCCCTCATATATAGCATCCCTGAGAAGGAAAATCATGAGTTTTAGCTGAGACTCCTGAGAGCAACGTTGAACATGGCTTCTGAACACCTCAACAGCTTTTATGTGTGTGTGTGTACATATGTATACATACATACATATAATAAAAATGTATTCAATTTCTATTCCTGTCAAGAGGAGTGTTTCCTTTGGGTTTAAACGAAAGAAGAATCAAGTCCCAGTTAAGGAAAATGCTTCAGTCTGAGCTTTGAGGAGGTGACGTGCCCCATAAGCTTCAGTTAGGCAGGTCACCAAATCTTTTGCTGACTAAGGACTTCCATTGCTCAGCTGGTGTACGGGGCGGCATCCAAGCTGGATGCTATAGGATGTTGACCTCTCTTGAGGACCCCATGCAGCAGCCAACCATCTGCAAAACATGCAGAGTAATCATAATAATTCCCTTGGCAGCCTCTTTCAGGGAGAAAAGGGAAAAAAAGAATAGAAAAAAGAAGGAAATTCATTTTAATTCACATCGAAATACTCTCATGATTATTGCCTTCACATTTTTTAGTTTGGAGCTATATATTAGAACATTTCTGCTCTCAGCACTTGTTGTTATAACAAGGTGTTCAGGGCTAATGGGTGGCAAGAGAGGCAAAAGAAAACCTGTTGTTCTAGTTTTGTATTCTCCGCCACCAACAAGGGTAAAACTTGATCCTTAGGAGGGAGCATGTTTGAGGAGCAGTTAGTACTATCTACTAGTTCTGCTTATTTGCCACATACAATTTTCATGTCGTATTGTAGGGATTGCCAACCTCCCTGACCCCAAATCTACCAAAATTTTCCTATGCTTAAGGGGCTGTTGTCCCAGAACCTATATGAATCCCCTAATTAGCAATGGTGTACATTATACTAAAGCTTTTTGTTGTTGTTGTTTGTTTGTGGGTTTTTTTGTTTGTTTGTTTTTTCCCCTGATACACTGGTATGACTGATACTGCTACACCTGGCAACTGTACCCATTTGCTCCCCTGGAAGGACTGATGACAGCTCCTGTTTTGCTGAATGCTGCCTCTGGTTAGTGACTGATGGGTAATGAGCAGCACGATCAGGCCACGGCTATTTTACGTGGGAGGCATGTTTACACATGAGAGGTCAGAGTGTGGGGCTGTCCTCGTGCGGAAGTGAGCCCGTGACAGTCCATGTAGCTGAATTTAAAGTACAAGCATGCTTTAGCAGGTTGAGTTCTGAAATGCATAGAGCGTACAAATGGAGGAACAGAAAGTAAAATGAGACTATTGTTATGTACACAAGTACTAACCCTTTAAATACTTTGTGAGCCCTCTAGTGGTGCTCACTGAGCCCTGGAAACCTCCAGGAACTGGCTGGTGCCAGGTAGTTCATTTGCCCATCATGTTAACAGGAACACCGTTCTTCAGGGTTTGGTGTGCACATCTCCTTATTTCGGGTTTTTTATTTTCTTACTAAAAGCATTGAGATGAGAACTTTACTTCTGCCTACCTATGACAGAGTGATCTTCAGAAAGGAAGGAGGAACTCACTGAAGCCACTTTCCGTGTTGAGTCCTCCCTATGCAACAGTTGGTTTGCAAGAGGACTCTGATCCTCAGCAGCTGCTGGGGTGCCCCCAGCACGCTCCCATGACACGGTTCAAACCTGTAGGTGCCCATGCTGGACATCTGCAGGGATGCAGGGATGACAACATAACAAGCTTCTGCACTGCTCTCCCTGTAGGGTGGAAACTGTGCCTGCCTGCCCAAGTGCCGAGGTGCTGCCAGCTGGCTCCTGAGGTTGTAACAGGGCCGTGCTTTCCCCAAGGCACACAGCTGCCGTGTCCCAGGTGGCCCTGGTGAACAACAGCATGTGCTTGCCATGGCAGATACAAGTCTGGTTTTCAGTATACCGTGCTACCTGGGGTTCACTATAGCAGTTCAATAGTAATATAGTGCTGCAAGCAAGCATTTGTATGGAGAAGAATAATTTGGCTGGAAAATCCTAAGATTTTTTTTTTTCTTTTTTCCCCTGTAAGAGCTCAGCTACGGGATTTCTGTGCAGGGAAAAGCATCATTCTGCTTTTATTATAAACACAATTCAGAATGCTCCCTTATTTTTTTTTAGAATTGGCTCATAAAGACTCCAGGAGGGCAATGATTAGTGAAATAAACCTATAATCCCCAGTGCAGTGCTTGTTATAGGACTGCTGTTTAACAGCTTTCTTGCTAATCAGTTCTCTTCAGTCACCCAAATGCTATAGCTGCTATGTAAATAAATGCAAGTTTAAGAGTGTTCTTCGTTGCTATGTTCCTTCTACACCACCATAAAATCAGTGTGCATGTTAACAGATATCTGCTCCACTTTGTACAAATTACTTTTCTTGTTCATTTGATTGTGGAGCTTGAGAAAAACAGAAACAGGGAAAAGCAATAAACTGCCTGTTCTTCTTGAGTAACATTTTGAAAATCTGATACCTCATTGGAAACCCAGGTGTGGAACAAAGCTACATATTTTAGAGTCATACAAATGTCCACAATTAAGGTTGTTGTTTAATTTCTTTGTAAATTTTAAGCTAGACTTCCATCCTTCAACTTTCTGAATAAAAGAGTTGTTTCCCATGGCCTTCTTCATATGTGACACCCATCCACAGGAGATGTTTTCCCTTACAAGTTTATATTGTAGGGAAATACATAGTAAATGTAGTTCAAAATGAGGTGGTGCGCAGAATCCTGTCAAATTGAAATGGAACCCAGCTCCATTGAGGTTGATGGCAAAAACCATATTTAATGAAACTAGAATTTCACCTCTAGTGTTTGGTGTGTGAGTAAGCAACACCTTTTCACTGAAACCACTTTTTTCCTAAGTAGGGTTACAGGACGCTGGACAGCAGTGTTTATGTGTCATTTCTCTAATTTGTCCTGAGGCAAGAGCAGTGATGATCAAGAAGAGATGATCAAACACTTGATAGTGTCAATACTACATCCCCGTATCCCTTAACACAGAGATCAGTATATTGTCTCCAGAGAAAACGAGGACACAAGGCAATGAAATGACTTGCCCTAAACAATCCAACAGACTTTGAAGTAAAGCACAGGTCTTGTGTGTTTGTGGAACCGAGGAGAGATTTAAAGCAAAGGAAATAAGCTTATGCTGTGTCCTGCCAGTTTAACTGAGTTTCTCGCTTAACATTCTCTTTCTGGCTTCATAGTAATGTTGGATAATAAATCTTAAAGAAATGAAACAGTCTGAGTGTCTAGCATTTAAGAGTTTTCAAAAAGTCTGAAGTGCCATTATCATGCCTGTGTATGGAAATAAATCCTTTCCTCTTTATTTTTTTTGTGTGAATTTTGTTGTCTGTTTCTTATGCTGCTGTGTGATACATGTCATGGGCAACTTCAAACATTCATTCTACAGATAAACAGTCTTTATATACACATTTCTTCTGTATAATGGGAACTGACTAATCTCGCAATGCCTTGTACACTAATAATAATTAAATTGCACAGATACTATGTATCAGTATTTTATTGTTTGGACAGATGATGACCTTTTCAGCGATTAAACTGGTGAGTCAACTGAGGTAAACTATACTGACAGGCTGTAGGCATCTGTGATAGGATTGTTGACATCTAAGATTTTCATAAAGATTTTCATAAAGAAACATACTACATTTTTTACTCCTCTGATGTTACCAATTTATGACCAGCTGCTGATTTGCGCCTAAGCGCACATACACATGAACTTTTCAGCATTTTATTAAATGCAAAGAATTGAACCTTTTGACATACTGAACATGCAAAGCAATACTGAATCCTGTAGTTTAATAGCCAACTAAATGATTGTAGAATGTGTTTAAAACCAGCAAGATTGCTTAAAGAATGCTTATTCTGAATTTTGGAACAAGAAAAGGCAGTAGCTTGCCCTGCAAACACAGCCCAATGCAAACTAGTGAACACGAGAGTGGTTATGTGAAAAATCAGAACTGATCCAAACTCAGTGAGGCCTGGTAAAACTCCATGATAGCAGAACATAATAATTTCTCTGAAGAATATTTTAGAAGGTTTTTTTTTTTTTAGAAGTTCAATTGTATTTTTAGTCTGAGAGGCTCAGAAATTTGGTTTGTCTTTTCCTTACCTTATCTAGACCCTTTCTGTCTAGGAAATCATTGACGGATTTATCCCTACTTTGCATTGGACTGAAAACATACACGTCTAGTATAAAACAGCTTTAAAACATGTTGTATATTTCCTGCCAGAGATCTATGTCTGCAGTTACTATGGCTAGTGGTTTGTCATAATAAATCACACAAATTGTCATGGGGAAAGTGGCAGGCAAACATCAAAACTGTGCAGTAAAAAAACATGGAACATATTATTTAAATACAGATATTCTTTATTTTTAAATGTAAACGTTGAAAGAAAGAAGTTTTTTTTTTTTTTTTTTTTTTAATTGTATCTAAAGTTCAATGGTAGCAATAGCATAGAACTGTACAGGCCACTGGGAACCATTATTACTCCCTCTTCATTTCTGCTGACCTATCTGTGTGGAGTGACGTGACGTGAGTGTGTGGTTTTGCGGGGCTCAGCCGAATCCTGAGCTCACAGATTACTTCTGCAGGGGCTGCCAGGAGATGACTTGGCCAGGCCCAGCCCTGGTGGATGAACCTGCACAAGCTAAAATTTACTTTTGTGATTGTTACCCACCTTTAAGCTCTGCTTTTTCCAAACCAGAGGACTCACAGGAATGGAGAGGATGTCTTCACATTAAAAGCAGCTCTGTCAAGCCACCATCCAACATCTACTGAAAAAGATGGTCCTGGCCCTGGTCCTTCTCTCCAGCTGCCCTTTGCCCTTTTCATATTGGCATTAGCAATCTTGGCCTTAGGGTGAATCGGCTCAGCTGACAGGTTGACATATCTGGCAGCAAACTGCTCATTTATTTATGAGCAGTGTCAGGTTTCCATTGGGTCAATTCTCCAAACTGAGTTGCCCCAGGACTGTCTGATTGCTATAGCCATCCCATGGGGATCAGGCAGGAGTGTCTGGCTGAAGAGGAGAGAGGATGAGGAGCAGGACTTCCTCCATCTTCCTTGGCAGGACTCAGTGGAATGCGAAACCATGACCAGAAGATGAAACATGGTGGCATGTTAAACCAACCCTGGCTGGCAGTGCTGGTGCTCTGCACGCTCCCTCGCTTCCATCCTACACTCCTGTCCTGTCCTTGCACCAGCTCCGAGACTCAGCTGAGTAGGCAGTGAGATGACTGCAAGAGACGACTTCGCAGAAAGGTCAACATTTCTTTGCAGTGCTCATTTTCGACTGCACTGGCTGAAATGCATCTCCCCGGCTTGCTACATATGCAGGCAAGAGCCCTCCCATCCTGGTGGACGGGGCCCTGCAGATGGCCTTGAGCTCCTCTGAGCCCCTGAGGTGTCCAGAGGAAATCCTGAGCTCTGGCTGTGATATCACCTCCTTGAAAGTTGCCCCAAAGTGTTCAGGATGTCTCTGTTCCTGCTTGCTTTGGTCCACATCATTCTCCTCTTCAGAAGCAGAAGTCTCCTTATGGCAAGAGTTGTGGATTGATTTTAAAGTATGCGAAGCCAGCTGCAAACAAAGTGTATGTGACAGCTAGCACAAAACTTGAGCTTTAACAGTCTTAACTGATGGCAGTCTGGATGTCAGAACACCATTGAAGAAGTCAGATGTACTGCTGTAGCAAATGTCAAAACCAGACAAGATGGGAAGTACCCTTTCTCTACATATACACATGCATCCCAGAAGCCAGAACTGTCTTATTGCACTTGGCCTATAAAAACTTACTTCTTATGCTACACATGCCATTTCAGTTTTGCTTTCTTCTACATGATGAGCAAATGTGAGCTTTTGGATTTAGTAAGCCACAGCTATGAGATACCTCTGACAGGGACTCTGCACAAATAAATACTCTCCAAACTAAGACAGTTTGGCTTTCAGTAACCTGGATGTCACATAGGCTTTCAGAAGATGTAAGGGGCTGGTGAAACAGGACCATAAGTTTAATTTAAAAAGCAAAAAACAACTGTGACAGCAACTATGGTAGTAACTAAAAGTAAAAACAAATCAACAACAACAACAAAAAAAAACACATACAAAGCAGAGAGTAACTATGCTTTCTTGAGATTCAAAGAATAAGCTGTTTCAGGCTTGATTTATCTCTGTATTAGACCACTTTTATACTAGTGTAAAAACAGGATGATAAAGACATGTTGAATATCACTAAGTATGCATCCCTTCAGTTCTGTCATATGCTCTCACAGGTGTAAAAACTGCTACTAATTGTTCAAATCGAAGAAAAACCCATAAAAATGAAATGGTGGAGATTCAGGGAAAGATAATACCCGTTCATCAGTGCAGATTTACTGCAGTGATCCTTCCTGAGGGGCAAGAGAAATTTATTGAAAAGCTAATTTTCAGTGAGATAAAAACCTTTTGCAAAGCAGCGTTAAAAATCTTTGACAAGTAATTAAATCAGACAGATATTTTCTTAAATACTCTAAATATATACCTTATGTATTTGACTGTCTCCATCTTACCATGTTATTTAATGCTTACAATTCTTCAAACCACATTCTGTTCTTGTTGAGCTTTTTGTAGAGTACTTTATTAGCTCTGGAGACCCTTTGATTCACAGTGACTTACTCAGAATCATATTCTATCCAACAGAAACAAGTGCATGACGCCCTCTATAATAGTAACCCATTCTAAATAGATATTATGCCACATGTTGCATAATTTATATTCTTCCTATGGAGTATGTCTCATGTCATGAGAGTTCGTATTTCTTCATTAAAATTACAGGAGGATTTATCAAGTGCGAAAGGCATTACGAATTGCACTTAAAAACACTTTAAAGTTCTGGAAATGCCAAGAAACATGATTTCTAAGTATCTTTATTTGAAGAAGATCTTCAGTATGCAGAGTGTTTGGTAGGCTGCAACAGTGCAGAGAAAGGATTTGTAAAAAGGGGTCCAGCATGGCTGGGATTAGCTTATTGTGAGAAAAGTACATTTTCTATAGTAGTAGGATGTTTCAATAATGCAGAAACAAGTGGCTTCATTTAGTTATATCTATGATCTGTTATGTTTATCTATTTAAAATATTGCAAATGTATTCCTTACGTGATTGTTTCAAGGAAATTTTTTTCTTACAGTCAGTAATAATCTGTGGCAATGTTACTTTTACAGTAAATGTACATGAAGTTTATGAGCAACTGCACAGTCGGACATAAAGATAGCTATTTGGCATTTCCAAGTTTTATGAGTCTTCCACAGAAGAAACTTCTGAGAAGCCTATTTACTCATGTAGATATGTATATACACTCATTTACTGTAAGTGAAAGCAGATTTGTGTCATCTGCTACGTTTATTTTGATTAACTATAGATTATTTGCCCTTTGATTGCTGCTAATGTTCTGTGGAGCCATTTGTTGTCTTGTACAGTTAATGATATTAAAGGAAAAGATATTACTTTCTTTTATGATGAATTAATTTTAATAGTCTTTGCTTGAAAGGGGAAAAAAATCAAACCAAGAAAACGCAACCAGATTGCCAACTCTCTCACCTACCATCTGTTGGAGAGTGCACACAGAATCCTAGGACAAGGCGGGTACTACAGATTAAGGGAGAAAATTTTTGTGAGAACCCTCTTGTTAAATTATTTGCAACAGATCACATGTCTCTCAAGACACACTGCACTTGGATTTCTACTGGCAAAACCAGGAAGGAACCTGGTCTAAATTTATCTCCTATTAATCCTGAAAAGTTTTAATAAAGGCTTAATTGTGAAAGAGTTTCCAAGTAATTAATTGTGGCTGGTGAAAGTATCCAAGTCTGGGGAAAATAACGGTGCTGTTGCATATTTCATAGTCCTTGAAAATTAAGAATGTGGCCTTGCAGAGTTTATGAAAAGAAGCATAAATTAATACATCGAGGTGTGATCACGTAGCAATTATTTCTCCTAATTGCTCTTTTCCCTCCTTTTACCATTTGCTCCGAGTGGCCCAGCCCTTGAGTCCCTTCCTTTTGTGCAAGCATGACAAGTTCGGGAGCCCTGCAGGGACCTGGGCGCTGGCTGCTGTCTTGTGGACACGGGGCTGGACATCTCATCCCAAGCCCTCCAAGGACTGCAGCCTTCCTGGAGGCTGTGAGATCTCAAAGCGGTAACAGGGAGAAGCCTCCAAACACACCTTCTCAAGAGGAACAGAGAAAATGAAGGCTCGGTGTTTTGTTGTCAGCATTAACTGAGGAGAGACACCGCACCTGCAGTGAGCAAGAACCTCATCACCCTACAGCGCTGCTCTGCCAGTGATCTGTCCTTTGTTTTCCATGGAGGACTTTGCTGCCGGTATTATCTTCTCCATCTGACAAATGGAAACGGCTTTTCTATTCATGTTTCCCATTGCAGTTTTTCAACAGAAGCCACATAGGACAGCCTGAAGAGGCCATCACTCTCACACCATAGATGCGGGGAGAGGCATGTGAGCTTGAAGAGCCTTTCAGTAGACTCTTGATCTTGAGCTTCATTGCTTCTGTACCTGTTGTGAATGAAAACAAAGAGCTGATTAGTGTTGGTGAATCTGGTATTGCAGCAATGAGAATTGGAATCCGAGGCATGCTTTACCTCAAGACTATAGAGACTTTTCCATTTTTTGTTCCAGTACTGTTGTAGGAATGTGAATTAGGACTAGCAGTGAACAAACTTGTTTCTGTTCCTAAGTACGTGCTGAAGTTATGGCCGTCAGATCTAAGTTTTAATTACCACTGAGGGAAATGAACAACAGCATTTTTTTCCTTTGCTTCAGACTGTAATTATCTCATTTTACACCTTCATGGTCACTGCTTGTTTTCATGGGCAGATTTTGTGCAATCCCTCATAGTGTGTTAAAAAAGAACCGGACATTATTGGCACCATAATTAGGACTGAAACTAGGAACAGCTCTTCCTAATAATTGCAGATATGATGAGTAATTATAATTTATGTTGGCTTTTCTATGTCCCCATGAATTTTACAAAAAGCAAGCAAACAAAAACAGGTCAACAACCCCCTCCTCCCTTTTGCCGAAACTCTCCCCTCCCCTCCTGCTTTCTATGATCTGCGGCCACTGTATGGGAAAGCGGAAAGGTGCAACCAGTCTGGGCGGACCTCCACAGAAGAGAAAGAGAAGGAAGGTCTGGACACTCTCTCTTCCTGTCTTCCACCTTCTCCTGTCCTGCAGAAGTGGTGCTCCCTGTTGCTGCCTTCAGACCCCTGGTTCAAGTGGAAGAGGAGGCCTATGTTCTTGCTTAGCAGGAACAGCAACGTACGCAAGAACTGATTTGGCAAATTCTGAGGACCCAGTGAGTGTGAACCCTCAATGCTAAGTATGTCATGGAGCTACAGGAAGACAACACAGATGTTTGCCCAAAATTCTCCTTCCAAGTATGTCCACTGTTCAAGGTTCCATTGCAACCTCCCTGATTTCAAGATACCAGATTTCAAGGTACAAGAAGTGCTTTAAGCAATTAAAAAAAAAAAAAAAAAGACAGTTTTTTTCTGAAATAATTGTTTATATTTGGGGGAGGATGTGCAAGCTGTTTTTTTTTTAGAGGTAATTTTCTAACACACCAGTTGTTTTGCCTTTCTGTCACTTACTTAACTTAAGGTCTAGTGCTGTACTCAAGCAGAAGTTAAAGCTTAGAGGTTTGGGATCTCCTGGTGGACCATCCACGTTATCATTCTGTCCTTTCACCAGTAACTCAGACATCAAAGTCTTCCCACTTCTACGCTTTTTTTTTTTTTTTTTTTTTTCTGTTTAGTTTACATTAATACCAACATAGAAATAAAAGTTAAAAATCAATAGATATAATATTTATCCTTAATATCAGTGTTGAATGATTTAGTGAGGTAAGAGTGCTTTTTCTCTTTCTTTCTTTCCTCCCCTGCATTTCCATGGAATAAGAAACTGGCAATATACCTGAAAGCCTCTTTCAAAATTTTACTTCACAATCAGTGACTAGAAAGATCAGAACATTTCCTGAATGTATGTGGTTCGCATAAGGTCACAAAAAAAATCAAATGGAAAAATTGCACCAGTTGAGTTGTATGACTCTTTTGCCCAATAAATCTGCTCTTATGTCATTTTGAATATTTCCTGGGGGGGGAAAAGAAAAAAAAGATACCTCTGCAT
>VXAV01011508.1:846430-865487 GCA_013399715.1 Alectura lathami
TCTTTCCACCACAAATGGAATTTCCTCCCACCCCCCCCCGCCCTGTTATTATGACCTGAGGCATTGGGCAGATGAGATTCACTCCTGCACTGGCAGTGGGATCTCTGCTAGCAGACACGGAGAATGTGAAGTTCAATAGCTTGCAGCAATGCAAGGATAGAACCAGAAGCTTTGCCATTGGAAAAGGATGGATCTTACCTCCACGAACAACTTGTGAATCTTACATCTGATGTCAGTAGAGCATCAGATATCATATTTGAAGTTGTAATGGCTTGAGGTATAGAAAAACAATTTTCATGCCTCTGTTCCTCCTTTACTTCCCTTTTCCCATCCTGTCTGTATACTGGAATTGGCATATGATATCAGACCAAGATCTGTTTAATCTAAAGAAGGTACATTTACCTTCTTGATAATTATTACTTGAACTTAATGGATTTGCACGTTGTAATTTTCTTGATAAGAGTTTGGTCCAATTAAATCCTGCTAGAACAAAGAGTTCCGGAGAATAATTTTTTATTTGTGTTGTGTGAAAAAACAGTATTTTATCACTCCTTCTGGATTTTTATTGTGTGATGTTTCCACTTTCTGAATGAGGGAAATGTTGAATAGGAGCACGGGATATTTCATTTGTATTAGAGTCATCATATTGCTACCTCTAATATATTCCATCTTAGTCTTTAAATTAAATGGACCTAATCCTTTTTATCTTTTCATATAGGAAACTCTTCATTCCTCTACTTATTTTAATTATTTTTTATCTCAATCCCCTTTGTTGCTGTATTATCTCCTATAAAAGCACTGACCAAAACTGAATGCAGCATCCCAGTTGGCAGTGTAATATTCATTTACCTATCACATTATGCTATTTATAATGTATTTTCCATCCTTTTTCTAATGCCTCATGATACATCATTTGCCTGTCACCTGGAGTCATCCAGACATTTTCCAGAGTGTCATGGTATAGAAGTCAGAGAAGTGTTTGCAACTTCCCAATTACTCCTGCTGATGTTGTTTACTTTTTATTTATCAGCACATGCTGTGCTCTCCTTCACCTTGTCTTGTTAGAGTCCCCCTCACGTTCTTCCTCAATTTTGGCCAATACTTGGTATGCACGTGTTTGTTTGTGGGTGTGGGTGTATTCTACAGATGCTCCCCCCTTAACCACTTAGCCCTTGCTTGGGTTCATTCCCATCAACAGCATTGCTAGAAGACAGGAGACACCCTGACCCAGTTTCTGCCAGGCCACTGAGGCTGGTTGTTCTTACTCTTCATTTCACGCCTCTATGCTGTGCTCCACCTATTAGTGCAGAGCTCATGCAGGCACATCTGAACTGCCTTTGAACTTGTTAGCTCAGGTAAAGCTGGCAACAGCAGGCAGTGTGGGAGGCTGTAGGCCCTCCTGGCTTGCAGAGTCCTGATAGGTAGTTGTGATGATCTCTGTGCTGATACACCTACCCTCCTGCGGTATGTGAGCTAGCTAGCCAGAAATAACTTGTGTATTGCTCCTCAACCTTCAGCTGTACCTCTCAGTGCAACTTGTTCTTAGCCATCATATCTCAGCCATCCCAGACTGCTATGTATGTTAAACAGCCTTTCTAGAACAACAACAAAACAACAACAACAACAACAACAACAAAAAACCAGGCTTTTTGACAGTTCTAGTGCATTCTAGCCACTGATATGACTCCCTTGATTCCAGCTTCTATAGGCCTATATCTAACAAAGCCTATCATCAGTTGCTTGATATTAAACTACTGCCAGTGGGATTTTTCCCATACTCAAATGTACATGCATACTCAGTAAAGGATCTCTATTTATGTACTTAGCTGAAAAAATATTCTGTTTTATGAGATGTAAGACTTCACACTTTAATTTATCAAAATCTGCTTCCTGTAGCATGCAGAGCAGATAGATTCCTTGGTAGTGTGCTATGAAGCGTACTTGGTGATAGCTGGAAATGTCTGTGCTATCTTTATAGACTCAAACCAGAGGAACATTCATGTTAAGCAATAACTTGAGCAGGATTAAGAGGAAGGGAGAGAACACATGGCCAGTTAGTCACCAGGGGTATACACATATGCATGAAGTAAATCCCCAACCTGTTATAGCAATGCACTTAGTTACTGGAAATGCAATATGAGCTTACTTTCATGAGCAAGGATGAAAAGAACTTGATTAACCTTTGTACAGCATTTTCCACCCACACAAAAAATGACATCAGATGCTTCACACAGCGAGAAAACAAGTCAGCATTTGGGAGACTCCACAACAAGAGACAAAGATACCTCCTTGCCATTACTGAAGTTTGTTCACGTAACTTGCTACGTGCTTACGGTGGGTCACTTGAAATTCCTCGTTAGTTATTTCTAGATCTTAATGGCTGATGCGGAAAGAGAACCCATGCAGAAAGCACCTGCTATGAGGTATTTTCTGTTCTCGTATGCGCTATGCAATAAGGCTTTTGCATTTAAATTGAGGAATATTGTACTCTCCAACATGTTGCTGCTAGAATCATTGGCAATGAAGAGGGATTTTCATAAGGTCAGTCATTAGCTGGCCTTCAAGCAAGAGCCAAAAGCTTTGGAGTAAGAGTTTAAATGAGCATCAGTGGGACAGTGAAGTGAAACCTGGCCAGGCACTGTCTACCTTTGTACAGCATTGGGGTGGATATCAGACCATGTCAGTTCAGTGTTACATGCAAAGTACTCCAGGATTTCTGAAGTACAAGCTTTTTCATCTTTGCAGTGCATCTCAGTGCTAATATTTTGTGTTACTTTCAAAACAGGTTGAGGGTTAGTTCCGATGTGACCCAGCACGTAACAAGAAAGGATTTGGTTTGAATTGACACGTTTGACCTATGTGAACACACTTACTCCTCTTTCCTCTCTCCCATCCCCCAGAAGTGTTTGAGAAATAAACTTTGAAGTCCTGGGAGAAGTAGCATGTGCCTGTGAAGGAAGCAGGCCTGGGTGGTGGAGGTGGTGGAAGTTCAGTTTGTAAACACCGCAGCCAGGAAGCCGGTTATTTATAACACTTGTGGTGGAGAGGGGGCCAGCCCACATGCTTTTAAAACACAGTTTAAAGAGTTGCACAGCATGGTTAACTCTACTGTTTGTAAATACATGTCACTTGCCTTCTTGGCTGGCAGGGAGAGGGACAGGAGACTGGTGACACAGAGCAGGCCTGGCTCAGCGAGTCCGCGCCTGGGCCTGGTGCCTCTCGGTGCCAGGGCCTAGCGTTGGCCGTGCTCCTGGGCAGGACTTGGCTGTCCCCGGGGGCTGCATGGGCAGGGCTGTGTGGGAACCAGCTCTTTCTCAGAATTCAAAAGCCCTTGATTAAAAGCATGGCTCTGACAGTTCATGGCTGAAATCTGAACTCATTCTCAAACAACAGAATATCTCATTTTCAGCTGGGTTTCATGACTCTATCAAAGAGGAAGTTAATTCTGAGAGGCATGTGACCATGGGACTATACTTGGCCGGACTGACTTCAAAAATAAGTACATTTTAGACACATGAAGATTTTTAAAACCATCTGCTTCAGTTCAGTCACACTTAGATTTTATTTTTTCTTCTGTGTGGAGCATAGAGTGAGCTATTCTTGCTGACCGAATGGCACTCGAAGTCCCATGATGTATGCGTGACATGGACTTGACACTGCTGCAACATTCTTTGGTTCAACAGCCGTGTGAAGTCTACATCATCCTGAGCTAAGAAACATCAAAAATAACTTCATCTCAGGAGAGGGAGCCTGTAATTTAATGCCTGGCCATGCAAACTCAAATCGTGTGTGTGTATTTAAATGTATATATGCATATATATGCATGCACACAAACGGATAGATATACACTACACTTGCATTATATTATTCAGTACAGCTATTTTTTAATTCCATTTTCTTATAATAAAAATAAACAACAACAAAAAACCCTCTCTCTCTCTCTTTTTTTTTTTTTTTTTTTTTTTTTCCCTTGAAGAGCAGGAAAATAACCCACCCAGTTTAAGTGACAGTGCAGCATTCAGAGGTCCAGCTCAGGAGATGTGAACTACTCTAGCACCAGGCAGTGTGAAGGGAAGTTTGCGGGTGACAATCTGGCTCTATTGAGTTGATGGGTGTTTTGCTACTGGCTACAATGGAGCCAGAATTTAATTCTCTTTCCCTTGAATAGAAGCCAGAAACCAGAATTAATACCCGGGCACAGAACTGTGGGACTTTTATGGTCTGAGTATCAGGGACCTCTTCTAGGCTCAGAAGATTACAGAATGAACTAGGAAATGAAATAATGGAACAAAAATCAGTGGTTATTTGGTTGATTCCCTGGTGCTTCGGAGAAGGTAGGAAATTATGATCAGCAGTAGCTTATACATAACCTGATGGCAGGATTACCAGAGCTTTCCCACACATGACACTGAGAGAATGCAGTTGAATGCATTTGAATTTGAATGCATTTGACTTTTGCTCTCATTAAAACAAAATAAAAGACATCCATGAGCAATTTCAGAACAGTAAATTTTGAAAGGAAAAAGTTTAAAAGCAACAAACATTTGGAAATGATCTCTTAGAAAACAAACACTTCAGTACCCTAAAATGCGAGATGCCCTGAGCTCTTCCAAAACTACATACAGTGATGAAAATTGCCGCATCCTCAGCAGTATCACAAAGAGTATTAAGTTATAGGTATCAGAATGTGACACTGGTATGGCATTTAAAGGAACTTAAAAGTTGCAATTTGTATCCAGTCTGTGAAGTTTTAAAACTATGGAAAGATTAAACAGAATTCCCATTTGATGAAGGTATACATGAAAATACACATTCTAGCCAGCAACTTTGTTGCACTTTTCTAATCAAGCAGGCAGACCAGAAACCAATTTACGGATGCAAAGAATGAGAAAGTCTATTTCCCATTTGTAATAATAATGTAATAATGTACAAACTTCAATTAGAGCCTTTATCTTAATTTTTTAGTCAAATATTTCTATTCATAGATAAAGACAATGTGTAAGCAAAAACTGTCTTGGCCATACAAACTATAAAGATAGCATCTAGTAATCTGCACAGGTATCAGAGCCTATAGGATAGGCTCATAGGATAGTTCATTCAGTGGAACGTAATGCAGCTCTTCACGTCAGATCACAAATGTTGTTTTCTCTGGGAATGACAGGAAGCTTCTCTACCTTCACATTCTCCCACATTTATATCAGGCTAATCTCTCTGCTGTGTCCTTGCGTTACCTCTAATAGCTGACAGTAAGCAATATCTTCTGGGTCGTCCAACTACGGTTTCTGGCTGATACTTTTCCTAGGAAAAAAAATCAGGTAGTCAAATCCCAGCACTCTCCTCTACTTCAGCTGCAATAGTACAATTTTATATTCTTTAGGTTGGATTGCAATTTCTTGGGATTTTACCTATGCTTTGAACCATGATCAACAAATGACAAATTGATATAATCTGCAGATGCTATCAGTCTAACATGTCACAATAGCTATGGCTAATTATCTAAATTGATTGCAAACAATTTTATAGGACTTATTTTCTGTAAATTTGTTTTTAAATGATACATAATTATCTTAGACTGGGAAAAGTGGTTAACTGACAAGCAAATTAATTGAGACAAATGTCTCAAACCATGATCTCTTTTCTAGGAAAGGAAATGCTATTGTAAGGCTGGTAGAAGTTGTATATGTATTTTATGGGCTTTGAGTGGAACTGGATCAAAGATTCCTGATAAAAAAGTTTGTGTCAGTGATTCATACATGAAGTTGTGTACTAGCAGGCTATGTTGCAAGTACTGTGAAAATGAAATAATTGTGTTCGAAAAGGCACAAATCCTGAAGCTGGAAAGCCTCAGCCACTTTTTTGGTTAGCCAATCATTTCTAGCATTAAAACACTAACATTCCTTCAGTACAAAGTATACGCATGACTTATTAACGGAAAATTATAATTAGCCTCAAATTTATAATTTATGATTTATTTATTTGTAGGGCCAAAGGTGACATTTAATCAGAGAAGGAAGCAATCAGAGTTTTTCATTCTCAGCCTACCAACATTTGGTGTTACCAGGCTGCCCTGCAGAAGTCTGTTCCATTTCCCATGCACCAGACAGCAACAAATGAGCCCATGAGATAGTTCTTCCTGCTAAAATGACCAGCTGACATCCTCACATTTTGAAAAGAACAAACAATTCAACAATAATTTCTGCAGCTGTGAGAGAGTCCCTTATGTCAAGGGACTGCATCCACAATACACAACGGAAGAGAATTTAGGGAGAATTTGAATAAAAAGGAGATTATGCTGTGTAGAGGGACAACCCCAATGAGATTAAATGGGGCTTGGAGCATGAAGGCTGTCTCAGTGTGAATATGAACACATGAAAAAAGACTGTGGATGACACTAAGTTTCGCCAGGGCAGTGGGCTCCCCACATGCAGGCTCTGTGGGCTAAGCTCTGCTGTCGGACTGGGATTTTTCGAAGTGCAGCATAGTGTGAAGGCAGAGGAAGCAATTTAGGAGGATAAACAGACTAAGAGAGTATTATGCAAATAGAGAGAACATAATTTTTTTTTTTTTTTTCATTTAATGGATCCTAGATGGCAAACTCTTTGTTCAAGATACTCTGTAAAAGTAGGCTTGAATGATGTGATGCTGGTGTTCTCAGAAAGTTCTTGCCTAGATGTTAGTTGACTGTTAGTATCGAGTAAGATGGGAACAAAGTAATAAGTTGCAGAACACAAGCTAAAAAACATAATTCAATATTCTGTATTTTATGCAAAATCATAGAATACTCCAAGATGGAAGGGACCCACAGGGATCATTGACTCCAACCCCTGACCCCACACAGCACCACCCAAACCCTGTGTCTCAGAGTGGTGTCCAAACGCTCCTTGAACTCCGGCAGCTTGGGGCCGTGCCCACTGCCCTGGGGAGCCTGTTCCATGCCCACCACCCCCTGGTGCAGACCCTTTTCCTAACCCCAGCCTGACCCTCCCCTGACGCAGCTCCGTGCCATTCCCTCGGGTCCTGTCGCTGTCCTCAGAGAGCAGAGATCAGCGCCTGCCCCTCCGCCCTCCTGGGAGGGAGCTGTAGGCCACCACGAGGCCTCCCCTCAGCCTCCTAAGGGTATGTAAGGGTGTATTAAGCTTTTGGACAATCTATATAGTACCTTAGTGTTGCATGACCTAGCCTCACAAAGGATGCATGCAAACAAAACTGCAGATAAAGTCCTTAGAAGGCAAAGAGCACATTAAACCACATCAAGGCCTCTGTGAGCTACTTGTAAAATGTTAGCAAGCAGCCTCTGTAAAGAGCGGTGGCAATGATAAGAAAGAGAGAGAGAGAACGTAATTGGCTAAAAATAATTTCACTGCCAGAATGCTCTTTTGAACCACTTACTTTGGCTTCACAGCAAGTGATTTGCAATTTCAGGCTGTATTTAACAACGTTAAACGAAGCAGATATAATCCTGTATGTCTATTAAGTAAATAGTACTAGATGACAAAAGGAAAACATGAGTGGGCCAATAGTGTTACCAACTGTACATCTTTCAGAATAACTTAGAATGGATGCAATGAAAGGGAGGGTGTGGAAAGGTGTCTGATGGTGTGTTAGTGAATGAGTTGGGGGGGAAGTGTAGTTGTTGTTTTTAACTTGTATTAATGAAGTGGTTGCAAGAGTGACTTAGTGGCAGCAGGCTTCTTCCTGAGCTAAAAGGAAGAAAGAGAGACGCACCTGCAGCCTGTCAGCTCCTGTTACGGTTGTTGGGTGCTGTGGTATACAGGGTTGCCATCCCAGGTGGGGTGCTGAAGGTGAGACCCTTGGAGGCATCAGAGCCATCTGCCTTCAGAACAGGCAGTAAACTGCAGCATCCCAGGCAGTAAGCTGCAGCTGCATCAAAGCAGATGTGTCCTTTGACCACACATCTCCTAAGGAGCGCTGGCCCTGGGTGGTGGCAGTCAGCCCCATGGACATATTGCTGGTGGGTGGCCCTTAGGACACCACTGGGCCCTGTCTTCATTTTGTCCCTCTGGCCCGGGCTTTGCTCTCCTAAAGCGGGAAAATCAGGTGGCCATGAGTGCTTTGCAAGTCCTGAGAAATCATCTCCCCTTTTTGGATAAGCCACGACTATGCTTTAATTAGAAATGCTATTGTTTGAAAAACCTTGCAAGATGTTATCCATGGCTGATGTTAAGAGAAACTAGAGAGTTATGAGACAGGCCCTCATATAAGGATTTTTTCATTGGTCCCTTTGCAATCCTGAGCCTTCAGAGAGTAGCAGTGCTGTTTGTTTATTATTATTACTTTTTATTAAATTCAATGCATTCTATTTCAGAGCGTCCCCTGTTTTTCAGCTTCTGGTGTGACACAATTATTTGTGCTGAGGAAAAGTGCAATATATTGTAGAAACTATTATAAAGTAAATTATTATAGAATGAATTATTAAAATTTCTTACTTAATATCTTAATGAATAATAATTCATTATTGAAAACTATCACATGTGAATACTTCTGCAGCTGGCTGGGGGGATAGCAAGCAATTTTAGAGCAGTTTGAGTTGGTGGTATCTACAGGGAAATTGAGTGTTTTTTCTATACAAACCACATAATACTTCCATCCAGACACAGTTTTGAGGTGAAGACCTGAAACAATTCTAGCAATTGGTTGACACCATATCTACCTACCAGAGTAGATGGAGCACTTTCTAAATGTAGAATAACTATAGAGATAAATGATATTTGTTTGTTGTGCAATTAAAAAGCTAATGTTGACTTTCAATTACCATCATTAGCCTTCAGTCGGAACACCCTACTGAGATGAATGAGATCAGCTGACAAGCACTCAGAGAGCTCTTGCTTCAGGCTGTCTGAGGACTTGCAAGATGAACCCACCCCTGGGCCAGTCACCTGCCACTTGTCCCTGCAGTGCCTCACATCTTCAGCATCCCTGTCTTGCTTCAGAGCCCTGTTCAAGGGTGCAGCGCCTGTGTCTGGTACCAGACTTGGGGTATCTGCTGCGTGGAGCGAGGCTGTGACAAACACACAACCAGCAATTGTTGTCTCCTGCAGGTGGCCCACAGCCACCACTCTCCTCTGCCCCATATCATGGTGTGACGCATGTCCACAATCATGTTCTCTAGACAAGCAAAGGGTGTGGTAAGGATGGTACTCAAGGAGGTGGAAGAACAGCCACTAGAGAAGTGACATATCCAAAGCCAAGTGTGTAAAGAGGCACAACTGACACCAATCATATAAGTGTCCAGATGGACTACCCAGCACAGCACAAAAGTTTCATCAGGAAAAGGCATGAAACCCTTGAAACAAGAAGGCAGAATTTAGACCAGATTTACCCTGTGTGGGGAGAGATTATCATTACAGTCATTTATGTCAGGTGAGTAATCCACGTGGGGTATTGCTGGGTGAAGGGATGGCCAGTGGCTCCATATTAATCACTTGGGTTCTAGATAGCCTCCTTGGCTCCAGCTCAAAGCCAGGTATGCAGGAACATCATAAATATTTGTACTGTTCTTTCAATGCCTGAATGATGCCAGTGTAAAAATTGTCTCATCCCCTGTTCCTAGATAATGAGGAATTGATTTTAGTGCAGAATTACTCTATATGCTTTGTACTGGCATAACTGCCAGTGTGGAAGATCATATTCAAAGTCACAATAGACTTTCCCCCCTCTTTATCTTATGAGTATTTTTCTCATTTTACAGTCTGGCAAAACTGATGTATAGATAGTTTAGGTGACTTACACAAAGCCACTCATCAGGACAGCATCAGTCAAAATACAGACTAAGTTGACTGAATCCCTTCATAAGCAGTTTTTGTGTCATATTTTGGCATGACTTAGCATCATCTCACATTCCAAGGACTTTTGAATGTATACTGTCTTGAACAATGCATGACAGTGGCTGCGTGACATTTGCCAGACCTCTGGAAACTTAATGCAGATATCTAGTAGTGATTCTGATGTGCTTTTATGTACACATCAAATAAAACCTCACTTTAGTATACAGTTACGTTACAGTAAGTCAGATTTATCCCTGTCATAACTCTGTTGGCTTTAATGAAGCGGCACAAGAAGCTGAGTTTGTCTATGAAACATTAAGGTAAGTTTCAGAAACACATTTTTCAGCCAGCATGCAACTACTTTCCACAGTGGAAAAAATACATTATTTGACCATTGGATGAAATGTAAACACCAACGTTTTGAGTGTAATGTTGAAGTAAGTAGGAGGGGGTTTATTCATTTATTTTCTTCAATGTGCTGAAGGACAGCAAGCTGGCTGGGTTTGAAAATGTGGCCTACCACATCCAAAGACTAAGTAAGTAGCATATGAAATGAATCAAGAAAAAAACAACAAACTTTTAAACATTGCTAGAGAGTTCAAAAATGTAAAAATGTTCATTAAATTCTGAGTAAATAAACACAAACTCCAATTTGAACTTCATTTTTGTTTTTACTTCTTTATTTCTGCCCTGCAGAGAACAATATAAAGATGAAACCATGCTTTTAGACAAGAATGCACTCTAAATCCAGGTGGATTTTTCTTCCAAATCCAACTTGGGTTTATCAGAAGACAGCAGAAAAAAAATCCTGTGAACAGTGGTTTTTTTCTCTGTAAGGGAGGTCACTATGGCAGAAATTTCACAAGAACAACTGGCATCACCAGATTTCCACCTTTCAGTTGGTTTGGGGCCATAATGGCCGTTGATTTTTCACTTTCTGCTGGACCCTGTAAACAGTCACACTGTCTTTTTCTTTGCAGTAACGAAATTAGTATGATACTAATTAGATACAATACTGGTTTTGATCAATTTTTAATTTCTTCACCTCATCCATTAAGTATAGTCATGTCTATATTTTGCACATTCAGTCATATATGAGCTCAGATCATATTAATGAAACATTTAATAAATGACAAAGTTGTATGGAGGATTTTTTGTGTGCTATTACGATCAGTAAAAACAAAGTAAATCGGTAAATGAGTTCAATTCCTCTATATGAATACCTATAGAAAATAAGGTAAATAAGAATATATTTGACAGTGAATATGTCCAGTGGGAACATTTCCTTGTGTTTTACTTTATAGTGGCTAAACATTAAGTCAAGCCTTTAACTTGAATCCAATGTATTAAAGCAATAACAATCAAGGCACAAGGCATTTCCTGGGAATTAATGACTGACTGGGAGAGTTGATGGGCCAATGTGAAGCTCAGGGCCATTAACCTCAGCTAGTCATTAATTTCCCTGAAAATTCCCTGTGCTGAAGTTGTCAGTGTTTTTTATAATCTTCTTATATATTAANCCCTTTCGTCCAAGCAATTTTTGAAAGATACCACAGGAAGCAGACGCTGAGGCAATAATGCTGTTTCCCTTGACTTTTCTGATAAATTAAAAATGAATGTCAAAATTATAAAGGAAGCAAACCCAAGCTATTTTAGAAGCAAAATATGAGACCCCTAAATGAACACTGCAAGGATTGCTGGAGAACTCCAGTACAATAATTTACAGGGACAGCCAGCTTCTTTAGGCAGCAGCTCTTGAGCAGCTGTAATGGAGTTGCTGGCAGCAATGCACCTCCTCATTTCTTCCGATGGTCCCACCAAGTCAGATATCTGACATCCCTTGCACTGACACTCCTTATCCCTGTTCTCTGCTAGTATCTCACTTTTGTGCATGTTCCCAGTAGCAGAAGACACCAAATCTCCTCCTGAATTAACTTGGAACAGAAAATGTTGGTGTAAAGTAACCATTTGCCAATTGCCAGCAGGTCCAGGGAGGTAAGCCTTACCAGAACAAGACAGACATGGACATACTGAGAGAGTCCAGCAAAGGGCCACCAAGATGGTGAAGGGCCTGGAGCACCTCTCCTGTGAGGAGAGGCTGAGGGAGCTGGGACTGCTCAGCCTGGAGAAGAAAAGGCTTGGGGATCTCACTGATGTCCATAAATGCCTGAAGGGAGGGTGCAAAGAGGACGGAGCCAGGCTCTTTTCAGTGGTGCCAAGTGCCAGGACCAGAGGCAATGGGCACAAACTAGAACACCAGAGGGTCCATCTGAACACCAGAAAACACTTCTGTACTGTGTGGGTGATGGAGCACTGGCCCCAAGAGTTTGCTTCCTTAGCAGCCACCTGGACATGGACCTGGGCAAATGGTTCTAGGTGTCCCTGCTTGTGAAGGGGGGTTGAACCTGATGACCTCCAGAGCTCCCTTCCAACCTCAACTGTTCTGTGATTCAGGGACATCTGAGAAATTTGGCCACAGAAAACTTTATTTCTCTGGACTCCTTGGGAAATCCTTTTGAGTAACCACCCAGTTTCCAACATATTCTAGTTAGACAAAGGATCTCCATTTTGACAGACTTCAGGGATCAGATTCTAGTTTAAAACCAGAAAAGAGCACTTGTGAGTCTCTATCCCGACATATGATATTTTGGTCCTTTATATGCAGCTTGACGAGCCATTTCTGTGCATCCTTAGTTATCATTAATAATGTTCACTGCAGAAATATCTCAGGACCAATGGGGAATGGCATCCTTTGTGTAAGGGCACTAAACAGACTGCTAGGCATTCCTATGGCATTTACAATCTTACTTTTTCTGTGCTGGTTGAAACAAAAAATAGATGATCCATAGAAACGACACAGAACAGAAATGGTGATGGCATTCTTTGTCCAGCTTTCATTTTCAGACCTTGATGGTATTGATTCAACTGTTATGAAAATTAGTCTCAGGAGAGGAACAGAACCTGAAGATTTTACTTTTAAGACTTGCAATTTCCAAGAGCAATTGCAAGTTGTTGCTCTTGCTGGTGTTTGTTGTTGTTGTTGTTGCTTTGATTGATTTTCTTACTTGATTAAGTAGTTACCAGCTAGCACCTAGTAACTTGGCCAACCTGTTTTCAGGAGTCATTCATTCATCTTATAATTGGCAATAAATTTTTCCATCTCCTACTGTAGCTTGTTTAAAAGTCATTGTTGGTAACAGATGAAAACTCAGCATGTGGAAATGTTGGAAAAAGATGTTGGACATGTAGGGAATTTTATTCATCTTGATTTTTTTTTGCACTTGTGAAGTAATTGGGGAGTACGTGTCCACGAGTAAATGTAAATGGCAAAATAATTTCAACCCTATATTAGACATGGTGATAAAATTACTCACTTTATACCCTCTATATTGACATATTTTAAATGTAACTGTTCAGTATGGAGGAATAAAGAAAAAATACATGATTGGGAAAGGGTCAGTCTTCAATCTGAATCCCAGTTTCCATCCAGTTAGCATTGGTATGTATTTTTTCCATACCTATGTTAATTTTCGTCATTGATGCAGCCCTCACAGACAAGCAAGGAAATTGAGTGCAACCCTGGCTTGACCTGACCAGAAACAAAACAGGAGGTACCACCTCCCTCATTGCCCCGTTCTGACTGTGGATAGGAAAGAGGAAGTCTGACGAGGATCCTAAACCAAAAGCATTGGTACAGCCGTTCAGCAGACACTGAGGAAGCTGTGACCTCAGTGATAATCCGAACTTTGTGGGTGATGCTTCCTTCTTGAAAGGGCTAAATAAAAAACTGAAGCCCGGGATGAGGCTTCATTAATAGAGAGGAAAAGAAGATTCAGAAAGCACATATATTGTGGCTTCAAACAGTGGCAAATTATCCAGCATGAAAATATATAAAACTGTATCAGGGCCTTTTTTTTTTTTTTTTTTTTTTTTGGCATAACACCATGTGTTTGACAGAACAGTTTCCACTACCCAAAACAATCACCAGTGAGGAGGTAGTATTTTATCATTTCAGCTGCCATCCCAGCTGTTAGAGCTCTATTAGATGATCCTGGGTCAGTGTTTGATATTTATTCTTATCACTTAGGAGCATGAGATTCTCATCTCTTGGAAGAAGTCTATTAAATGGTGATAAATGTTTGGTACTCACACAGCAAGTGCTATCACTTCACTGAAGTTACCAAGTTTCATAATCTGCAAGTTCAGAGCATTATCACCAAAAGACACAAGGTTTTACTTGTAACAGTCTGACCCATACATGTTTGTCATTTGCTTATGCAAAATTTGCAATTTCTGTAACACCTTCCCTCCAAGATATTTTACAATGCTTCTTTAGGCAGTTAACCTATGTGATTATCCTCTTCATTGCCATTATAAAAGACTCCATTTATAAATGTACATATTGCATGGAAAGCTGGAGGCAGAGTTGTCAGAAATACACGTTAAAAATATTCTGAAGATTTACAAAGACATCCAAACTGCTGGAAGTCAATCAGTCCATGAACTGTAGTGTTAGAAGCTGAAATGACTGCAGAGAGCAGAAAACAGGGGCCCTGGAACTTCTCTTCCATCTGGCTACGGAGCTGCTAAAGAAGTGTAACCAGGGAGAAAGGGATGTTTACAGAGAAGTGCAACGACTCATTAGCATGGCAGCTATTTGGTTAACCAATTAAGAAACTATATTGATTTGCACAGCAGCAGTTCTTAGAAACACAGTTTTATTGCCACTGCTTTTAATAAGCAATTATGTCTCAAAGTAGGTCTGGTCTAGGGAAATGGTTGCATTAGAAAACAGATTAGTGAATGCAGAGAGAAAAATGACTTTAACTGTTGATATGGATAAAAACGGACATAGTTCCTAGGGGGTTATGTGGTCAGGTTATGTGGTATGGACATCTAGTTTGTAAATCCATAATTAGTTATATTCATTGACAAAGTAGGCCAAAAAAAAAAAAATCCAGTAATTTCCTAGTTTGCTGGAACTGAGCATTTTAAGTAAACAGTACAGTTCTCTGGCAACCTGTACTGGAATCTCCATGTAAAGTACATTGCTTTTTGGCTTCTTTCTGGATATGGTTCCAGCAAACCCACTTATTTTTCTGTGCAAAACCAAAGTGACTTTAGATCTACTGAAATCCGATGGAAGAAGAGCATGCTGAAGGCTTGAGCAGAGCTAAGGTGAGCTCAGTACTAAGCAATCATACCGATTCTATTACATGTGCTTAGCTTACAAGCTGCACTGATCATGAACCTGTTCCCCGTACTGCAAAGAAAACATTTTTAAAGGACAGCAGATGAAGTAGAGTAGTTTTACTAAACGAGTGTGTTTCCATGGAATTGACACTGTAGCCTTACTCTCCTTGAGATGGATGTTTACTAGTACGATCATATTTGTTGCGGAGAGACCACAAATAGTCGGTAATGAATAAAGCGGTATAGAAGAAAATCACTCTCTTCTTCTTGAATTGATAACTGGGGAGTTTGCATCTCCAAAACAATGAGTTTGGAAAGAATATAACAACATTAAATTGAAACAGACAATTTCACTCATGCCAAGTCTTTTAAAATGTTGTCCAAGTTTTTTAAACATTTAATGAGTAAATATGTCTCAGATATTCTTTTTTCAAAGAAGCAGAAAAAGGCTTTTGAGGATCCTATTAATAGGAGGATGATAATTTAACCTGGAAGGAAAGATGAAATGTGAGCGTATTGGTTGTTGTTGCAAGCAACCACTATTCATTCCGAGTGATTTCACAGTAAGCAAATCCTTTGAGGGGGATCTTGTTCTAGGGGATCTGACCAGCTGCCTTATTCTGAGTTTTCTAGCTCTAGCTGAAAGAACATTCCTTGTAGCGCCATTTGCTTAGACACAGCGTGCGCGGTCACGATACCTTCTATCCTTTGCAGAGGTCTGGCCACACTTCTCCCACAGCTATGGAAGCTGTGGTTCCTTCCCATCTCTAGCTGATTTCCCTCAGTTGCTGAATCCCTTAGGAGCATGTCAAGGAACTCGATCTCTTCTCCACTTCTGCTGTTCTGCAGAGCTTTCACAGATGTTCAAAATATCCAAGCACCCTTATGGCACTGTGTTGATTTTCACTGCACATAGCAAACAGAAGTCAGAGGAATGTTTGAAACTAGGACAACTTTCTGGCTGCTTCTGATGCATTTTGCACTGTGTAGTTAGTTCATAAGGGCTATTTAAAACATATTTCTCGTTAGCATAATATTCTTGCATGTTAAATGTTTTATATGGCATTTCTGAAGCTACTGTGGGCAATAAATGTAACGGCATTCCAATGAGAAAATATTTTGCTATTAAATGTACTTGTGAGTCCTTCCTGCTGCTCAAACTCATCATGTGCTATGCTAACTTTGACATGTGTGTGTTAGATGTGAACACCAGAGCCCACACCGCTATTCTTCTTCAACCAGCTGTTGGCTTTGTTATGCCAAATTCTGCTTTCCATCGTACAGACTGAAGTCACTTCTCTGATGTTAAAGGAAACAGAATTTACTTCATCACCTCACTAACTCTTCCAAGGGACTTTGCATAAAAATACATTCTTTTTCCAAAATCACTTTCTAGAAACTCTGACACAAAGTGGCAGAGCTCCATGCCAACTGTTCAGACTTTTTTAGCCAAGAAGCAGAACAGGCTGGACAGAGGAGAAAGTGGCATGCAAGGTGACCTGCACTGCCCATGGTTGTTTCAAGGTGTAAACATGCTTGGGCAGCAACTGAAATGAGGAACTGGTCTAGAGGAATGCCAGGGTAGAGCAGCTTTTGCGTGGTCTGGTCTCGGACAGGAGGCGGGCTAGGTAGGACGCCGTGTGGTAGATGAGACCCACAGACACAAGAAGGTGTTTAATAGGTTCTGGTTCTAGAGAGAGATGATTTAGCACCGCATAAAGTAAATGGATGGTGTGTTGAGGTGTATCAGTAGGAGTACTGAGTCACAGCTCATCATCTGGAAAACTGGAAATTTCCAGTGCTACAGCAACCCAGTAGTTGCTGCGTATATTCTAAGAGCAAGAGGAAAGTGACAAGTAATGCTTTTTGGAGCGTATGATAAAAGTAGGTTTTATCTTCTGGGTGTTTCCATCCTATGATGAGTTTCCCTGTCAGATTTGGGAGAACAATATTTCACTTGGCTTTCAGTTTGCCTCTGAATTCTGGTAACCATGGAATTTATTCTTCCAAACCCAAACTGCTGAAGACAAAATGGCAGAGCTGTTTGTGAGGTGGCTGGGAAAGAGGAGAGGGGGAAAGAAGAAATTCAGTGCATGACTGGGCAAATATGATAGAACCTGATTAATTTTCATTGTGAAGCGACCAAATGCTTGTCTTCTTGGTATGAAAACCAGAATAAAGAGAGCATTTTTCCTCTGGTGGGTTGGCTTTGAGAGCAGCCTCATGTGAGACTTGACAGGAGTGATGACTTCTTTTTCTGAAGGAACAACCCATGCAGTGGACATGCTTCAGTGAAAGAGACGAGAACTTTCTTCTAGAATTTAATACATTCGTAACAGTTATAGGAAAGACACCTGCAGAGAGAACAGTGTATTTATGGAGGGTTCAGTGGAAAATGACTTGGTTCTTCTAGACCAGAGGCACGTCAGTGCTGTCTCCATTGCTGATGTATTGTTTGATGAGACACTGTGCAACAAGCCGGTCCTTGAAGGCTCTGTCAGATGTCATTGTAGGTAACTACAGAATTCCAGAGTGTTGTTTACTTACTGGCCAGGAACTCTTCTAATCTGCTGGTTACATTTAAACAAAATTTAGTTGTGGAAGGAAAAGTGGAAAACCTATAATTTTTAGTATATTTCATGTTTTATAATTTCAAAGAGTAGGAGGATAAACATCCAATCTGAAGTTAACGTATTCATTATTACTTATTAGATGTAAAAGCTTTGCTGTATGTTTACCAACTGTCTTTCTAAGCAGAGTTATGGAAACCAAATTTTACATGTTCACATTGAATTATTGTAGGAGTATGCTGCTAGATGGGTACATTTCTGGAATGAAAGGCCAGGAACATTTGCTTGGTTGGAGCAGAGTCAAAATGCTTTTGCTTAGTGCATGTATCAATGGCTATCCTCATCTCCACAGGATTATTTACACTTTTTTAGCGAAAGGTTTGATTTTGATCTTTTTGCATTAAGCACATCTGCACAGCTAGAACGTTGAGTAATTTTGTGAAATTAAATTAAACTTTCTTTCAGATGAGTATCTTTCCGTATTGCTATTAAAATTGTGTGTTCTATTTGCTGCTTTTACTACACATGGACTTCTGGTTTACTACTCATTAAATATTCGGTAGTCTGGTGTCTAACTTACGAGACACGGGAAGAGGAACTGAAAATAGCCCTAATGCTGCAAAGGACCAGACAAAGGCAAGATTTTATTTTAGTAGTTCACTTCTTAATATCACTAGGCTACAGCGTGATACCGGTGTCTGTGAGAGGTCTGCGTGGATTTTTGGTATGCTTTGAAAAATTTGGGTCATAAAATAGAGAATTAAAATAAAGTGTTTGGGTAAGGTAAAGATTGTCTTAGCCACAGGGGAAGCTGTTGCTGTGAAAAGAATGAATGCAACAGATTTCTGTATTACAAATTTGAAAATACGGGTCCATACGACTGCATCAAAGCACTGAACTCCTCCCAGTGCTCTTGTAACTTGGACTGGGTGATCGCAGTATCTTATTCTCATAATGTCGGTATCACAGTGGAAAACACAATTGATCAAAAAAAGATGCAAACCTAATCATTTAACTACAAAGGTGGTTTCCAAAATCCAAGTACATCAGGCAAAAGCCAGAGAATGAGGGACCTGCTAACGTGGGACAGGCTGCTCTTCCCTTAGCGCAGGAGCTGTGACAGCACCTACAACCTTAAGTTTTGCTGCAGTTTTTATTGCTGCATATACGTTATTACGGACATTTTCCCAACACTTATTGCTGCGCATTTATTTACCTGCTTCTTTTGCACCATTTATCAGCATTGCACTCGCTTTTGAGCGCCGACCACCTCCAGCTAGGTCATCCCTCTCCACCAGCTGCCAGACAGCCGTCAACAACTGGGCTTCCAGCATATTCCTGAACACGCACGTTATTTTTAACGGGACGGGATGATGTGTTTCTTTCGGTGCCACAGCACGGAGAGACACTCCGGGCTCCCCGCGCGCCCTGCAGGCGCCTACAGACCCGGACACCTCCGACGCCGGGACGCGGCGGGCGCTCGCAGGTGGGAGCGAGGCTGCCTCGCCC
>VXAV01011508.1:866171-880206 GCA_013399715.1 Alectura lathami
GGGGTGCGCTTCTGGGCGCGCCTGGCGGGGGGGGCGGGGGGGTTACCTGGGACTGGGCTTCGGAGTGCGGGCAGGCGGCAGCGGCTCTTGGTACTATTTTATTATTCTTTAATTGCTATTATTATTTTTAAAGAGCGTCTTATTCTTGGCAAACCGCGTTTAATTTCGGTTTCCATTCCAGTCTGTGATTTCTGATTTTGGTCGCCGTAGCGCGGCGTGCGAAGCGCTCCCTGATGGGTGCAGGTCCGCGGGCAGCGGTAGTCACACGCGCTCGCGGTGGCGTGGCGAGATGAGTTAGTTTCCGACTGTTGGGGACTTGATAGCGTTTTTCCAACTAGAGACCCGCTGGGGAGTGTCCGTACGGCAGCTTCCAGAGAAGATATGAGCAATTCTTCACTGGAACAAGGGGGAGTACATGCACATGCAAAAACCAACATTCCCCCGTAGCTCGCATTCTGAAACTTCGTTATTCAGTGAAACCACTGTTCGGAACAGAAAAATCTTTGCTTTTTTCCAGGAAGACTTGAATCTTCTATTTTATCGTATTTTCAGGAAAGGATTAACGTGGGGCTTCTGGGTACTGTGTGTTTAGTTTTGGTGTGGGTGTGTAATTCGTCAGAATTAAATTGCTCAGACTGCAGTAAGCATGGAATAAATCTAGTATCTTTCATTACATAAAAAAAAGTTCAAGTTCTCTTAGCTCTGCGATATGTTCCTCCAAATACTAGCTTGTATTTGTATGCATTCTTTACAACCTATGTGAAGGCAGCTAAACTGAGCGTGAAAATTATGTCTCTGTAACGCTGTGTTCATTTTTCGGATGGAAGAAGAAATCAAATTAGTTTTTGTATTTACCAAGTAATTAAGTGCAGATTTTTTGTAGTCCCACTTCAGAAGTCACCTTGCTTTGTCAAGGTTGCTGGTGTCCACTAGGGAACAAGAATATTGTAAAAATCTGTAAAGCCCTTAACTGTCTTTGAGAGTTTTAAATTTTTTGTCAGGTTGAATGGAATTGAGATTGGGGTTTTTCTTCCTCGCTGGAATTCAGTAAAGAGAAAATTACGGATAACTCAGTTCCATGATGTTAGCACTCCTTTTGCAAAGGGGAATGCTTGAGAATGGTTGTATGGGGAAAAATGAGTGAGCTGGAATTTGTGGTAATAGGATTTGCAGCATTAAATATGTCTAATTTCTCTTATATGACTACAGGTGGCAGTGTAGAAGCCAAGAACAAGAACTGGCAGAAATTATATTCTGTATACAAGAAAATGAGGAGAGTGTACTCATGACTAAGCACAGGAACCTGGAAAACCGCAGGTATGTGAAGTGATTCATACAACTGCCTATGGTGCTCCCAGTATTTACTGTATGCTGACGTTCCTAGCACAGTAGTTATTTTTGGATAATTATCAATTAATGTATTAACAATAACAGCCTAGTCAGAACACCCTGGGAAAATCTATATTTGAGTATTAAAATGAAAAAAATACTTTGCAGTGTGCAAGGAGAGGTGGAATTTAAAGACTTCATGGCTTATGTTAACTATAAAGAATCAGCACTAAGTTGCATGAAGACTGAGTTAATTTCCTTCTAAATAACTAGCTTTCAGATTGATAAATTCAGCTGTAGTTATAGCCTTGAATATGCTTGAAATGGAAAATGTCAAATACAACAGGAAGGTTTCTGTGCCTGTACTTTTTTTTATGAACACTGAAGAACAGAAAGCATGAGGAGAGCTGGAGATGTAAATAAAGATGTCATTTCAAATAATTGTCCAGTTGTGATGCATGCATGTTGTTAAGGGTTAAATCTTCTATGATTAAAAGAAGTTCTATATTGTTCACTTCTATTTAAAAAAAAAAAAAAAAGGCAGTACATAATAAGAGCTCATGATTAGCTCTCATGCTTCAGAGAAAAAAGGAAGTACTAGGCTACCTGAGTAATTAATCTCTCATTAATTAGCAACCTTGGAGTACAGCAAAGGTTTTCTTGTACGCTTATATCATTGTGCACAGCCTGCGGAAATCAGGCCATGGGTCTGCGTTCCAGAATTCCAGGGAAGCCATGGAGGATGGGACAAACTCAGAGCTGGAGCTTGAAGAGTTATTGGAACTTGTGGATGGGAAGTTACCTAGGTAAGAAGTGTCAAAGTGCAGCTGTCACTGTGTTTGGAAATACATTTGTAGTTTGCATTTGGCTGTTCTTTTTCTACTCTAGGAAAGCATTCTATCCAAACCTTTAAATTGTCAGAGAGATCATGGTGATCCTTCAAATGTGTGCAAATGACCGAGTCCCCTTGTGCCAGCTGCCCTGCAGTAACTGGCCTTAGGTACAGCTTCAGGTATCCCCAGTTGCGAAGTAAAAACACCTTTTTCGTCCAGATGATTTATTTCGCTGTTAGAATGTGCTAAGCTGTGTATCCCAATTGGTATAACTAGTCGGCTGTCACCAACAAACACTTAAATTTTAGTAGCTTGATAACTTGATTCTGTAACCCATAATAAAATGATCCCCCTCCCCCCCCCCCTGTTTTTCAAACATACAGAAAATTATACTTTGTGGGCATCCAAGCCCTTGAGTTGTAAGCTCCTTGGTGAGGGGCTGTGTCTCTGGGGAGTAGTGAGACCCTGATCCAAGGCTGTTGTAATGCTTTCAGAGTGCTCTGTGCCTTTAACTTTTCTTCAAGTGAATAAATTTAGATCTTCAGGGCTGCTCTGCAGGGAAGAGTCCTAACCATCTTTGCCTGACCATCATGTTACTGCTCATCATCTGTTACTTCTGAACGGGGACCCACTTAGGTAAAGCTGGGGAGGAAAAAGCAAGTAGCCCTAAGGTCTATATGACCACATAGTTCATTTTATCTTTATAACTTGCTAGGCAAAACGGTGAAGCAGTTCATCCAACTTAAACATGGCTATTCATGTAAGCTTTTAAAAATTTACTCATGTAGTTCAGATCAGCATATGCTTATGGCTTTGTTGAACATTGCTGAGTTCATTAGTTTGTGCTAACATGTTTAGAACAGAAAATGAAAATGTTATTGGTACAAAATTTTAATGTGATCTTCCATTACGTCAAGTGCTCACCAAAATATTAAATAAAAGTGGTAACTAAGCAGTGTGCTGCTTGAGAGTTCAATCTACAGACACTTCTCTGTGCTAATTATGAAGTATTGACATAAATGAATGAAACTACTTGTTGAAGTGCCTTTTGCAGTGCATAGCAGTTATGTGTTCACAGGATGATTCATTGCATTCAGCGAATTGTGATGAGTTTCCCTGCCATTACTGCAGACTACTAAGTATCTAATGTATTTGCACTGCAGTGGGTTTCTTTAAATTAGATTTGGTGGAAAGAAGAACCATTTTCTATCAACTGAAAAATCAGGCCTATTTTATGAATCAGTTAATAAGTATTTAATTTCTCTTTACTGTACAGTGCAATTTATCTTTTACAATAAAATCTTTAATCACCTCGTCCATAAATACAGCTGTGACTGTGTGTGTGTGAAACCCTCAAGACTTGCTTTGTTCTTGAAAGTTATGTACATTAAGTCTGCTATATTGTATTAGTTATAACTGAAAGTATAAATCATAGTAAGGAACCTGAATTTGGAATCTACATGTGTAAGAGCCCGTTCCAAATCAGCAAGTTTTGCTTATGCAGAATACTGTTTGATTGGTTGCAGGATGTGTTTGTAGGTGCTGCCCTCATTAAGGGTGCAGCAGATGCTGCATCTTAGAAAACTGTCTCAAGGTTCTGTTTGGAACTGAAAGTTGTGGCTGGTTATGTGTTCTGTTGCCGTAAGAAAACTCTTTTTTTGGGCTTGCATAGTCAGTCATTTCATGCTATCCTAACAATGGATATATAATCTGTTGGACTCTAAATTGTGATTGCTTGGCAGTTATCAGATCAGAAATGTCTGCTAATGATACCATGGCTTTCCACAAGAAAAACTCAAACTTTCTCACTTTCTAGTACTTGTATAGGATTGTCTTAAATTTTGTGAGGCTGTGGGAGGTGTACTAGGCCCATGGATGTGTGAGACTGAATGGAAGACAGAAATGACTTTTTCATATTTAGTTTGTAAAAACTTAACAGGCACTGATCAGTATCAAATACAGGATAGAAGCAGAGTGGAAACTTCAGGTGGAGCACACAGAGTAAGGCTGAAACATAAGAAATGTGTCTGAGGCCATTTTGCGTAGGCACTTTGGCTGCCTCAGGCTAGTGAGGCTGTTATCAGATCTCCAGTTGGGAAAAGGTGGTGTTGACTTGATCTCAGCAATATTAATACAGCTGTTAGACCTAAGGGGTAGTTGCAGCACTGGAAGATACTCATTGTAGGTTGCTATAACTGAAGGGATCTGCTGTGAAAGTCACAACATACTGAGCACCTATGTAAAGTAAGTATCCTTAACCAGCAAATGTGTGAAGTAAACTCCAGACAGGTAGTCCCACAAATATCTCTATGCTGGATGCCACTGGGCTTCTATGAGAATTAAGTCCTAATGCAGGAGGGCATCATACTTGTAAAGTAAAAATGATCCTGAAATTATATATATACATCCTATAGATGAAGCCTTGCTCATAGGTGATGGAAAGGTTTTCTTGTTCTCTAAGAATACCATTGCATGGCATTGATCCTAGAAGGCGGGAGATATCTCCTGTTGTGGTACGAAGACTTAAGTAGAGTGCAAGTGATGCTGGAAGGAAGCACATAATAACCTTCCAACTGCATGCCAAAATGGCTGACAACAAAAAGAGTCTAGACTATCTCCACTAGTTTCTCCAGCTGGTGGAGAAGTACTGGTGACAGAGCAAGGCTAGCTAAACGTTGGAAGCAAAATCTGAGTTTTTAGAAGGCTGAAAATAAAGATTTCTGCAACAATCCAAGTGTCCTGTGTGAGGACAAGCACAAAAGGCATACAGGTCAAGAAGACTGGGGCTGAAAGTCCTTAACATTGCTACACATAGGACAGAAGTTGATAAAAGTGGTGTGGAAAACAGTGGAGAACTGTTTGTTCAAATTCAGTCCTATTTAGACAGCAGCCCAGAAGAATAGGCAATCAGACCAAAATAGAAGTTTCTATACAGCTCCTGGTCTAGAAAAAAGTATTCAGTCCTTCCATTTTTATCTTCTAAAGTAAGTTATTGTGGCAGTATAGATGTACCAGAGAAGCTAGCTAGCAAGACCCTCATTAGGGATCTATGGAAAAAGTCTGGTAAGAGGATGGGTCAGAAGAATAAGATACTTACAGCTGATGTAGAAATTGAAGGTACTGATCAGAGACTCAGAACAAGTGAACACCCGCTAACAATGACTTCTCTGATTCTTTAAAGAGATAATAATAAAAAATAATTAGCATAGTTAAACAAGAGAATAGAGCAGCTGTAAGAAATAGATACCCTTCAAAACCTTCTGTTGTCCTGTGTGTTGGGTCGTCCCATTCCCCTCTCATGCCAGGAAAGGTTAAAAATGTGCAACTTGGGCAAATTAAGCACAAAATACACAGTAAAACCAGAAAACGCCTGATGAGTGATTTATTAAAGGCTAGGAAGCTTGCCACAAGTTGTCTTGAAAAGCATCAAGTGGGAGGCCCATTGGGCAACAGACGACTGAGATCTAAAAGAGCCTGAAGAAGATCACCCTGTATTTGAGTTGTTTTTTGGGTGTTCACTGTGCAGTAGCACTGGATGCAGCCAAGAGCTGTAGAAAATCTCCCAGTGTAAAAATACTGAACTAGTGGCTGTGGTGTTGCTTTGGTACCAGTGAAGTTGAAAGTGGCAAGTGTGATGCCAGTTTTAAAGAAGGCTACCAGAAAGCTTATAGGAAGGAACATGAGAAGTTTCGCATTCATACCAGCCAGTTTGCTGGTGACTATAACAAAGAACAGATGTAATGGACTCAATGGCTCTATCAGGAAGGAGTCAGCACCACCTTTGCAGAGCTGCCTCATCAGTCTGGGTCTTTGAAGGCACTGAGGTTATGAGTAAGTGTGGCTTAGCTGATGCAGTGTGCTTGGGTTTCTGAAAGTCTTTTGAGAACTACTCACCAGTGGTGCTTATCAAAATGAAACTGCAATGACATAAGAGGAAAGTCCTTTTCTAGACTAATAATTGGTTGAAAATAGGGTAGGAATAAATGATGTTTTCATAGTGAGGACAGCAAAACTGAAAGACAATTATGAAGAACCAAGAAGGGATCTTGTGATACTTAGTAACTGGAAGTGGAGCAGTAGATGAAGCTGATATTGATAGGATAAAGTGATGCATGCAGAGGAGAACAAGCCTACTATTATCTACCAACGGAAAAGATTTAGTAGAGAGGTTACCATAGTAAATCTAAGCATTAATTAAATGTTCAGGACTGGTGTTTTTAAAGATTATTAAGGAAGACTAACAAAAAAGAAACCGGCTATGCCAGTCTATAAACTGCCTGTGCTTTGTCTTGACCTCTGGGTGCAGTTCTGATCCTCATATTTGAATGAAGGGAAGAGGGGAAAAAGTGGGCAGGTAATAGGAATAGGTAGCAGTAGAAATAGGTGGCAGTGATGATGAAGAGCAATTAAATGTATTAGTAATATTCAGCCTGGCAAAGAACAGCTGAAGATGAAAATAAGGATCTGTAAAGGAGTATAATGGAAAAGATGAGTAGGGAATGCTCATTAACTGTCTCTTGTAGTACAAGACCCAGAGGGGATCAAATAAAACTATAAAGTGACAAATTCAGAACAAAATAAGGGGTTGTGTTTTTTTTTTTTTTTTGCAGTGAATAGTTTAGCTGTGAACCACTGTGCGTACTAGAAGTTTGGGCTTCCAGTGCAAAAGCACCACCTGGTGTGTAGAACACAAGCCACAGACTTTCGAAAGTGAGGAGGATCCTGAGGTGTGTCCCTGCCTGCTTTCCCTGTTGGAGTGAGCTTCCCTGAACCTCTGCTCCCAGCCTTGGTGGAAGATGCAGTGTGAGGGACAGACGTCTCTTCAGTTTGTCTGAATAGGGCCATTGGTATGTAAAATGAAGACCGCTAGCACTCCCACGAAGGAAGTGCTAACGGTATGCCACTCCTGATACATAGCAGAAATATTGGTGAAAATATGCTGGAAAGGACCTTTTCATTTTAATTCGGCCTAATAACTTCCCAAAGGAAAAAAATCTGTTTTCTGTTAAGACTGTACCAGTTCTCATTATATCACATTGATATCTGAAGTTCAGTGCCTATACAATGGACTCCATGTTCTTTGTTCTGAGGACAATGGACTCTATGTTCTTTGTTCTGAGGTGCCAGTATTCAGCATCAGTCCTGTGCTTGCTCAAAGTATGTTGGGCACATGTTGCAGTTTATCTTCAGATTGACTGAATTAAAAACCTAACTGCAAAAAAATAAAGGTCTAGTTTTTCCAATTTAAGACAGACTTGCTCATGTAGTAATGCTTGCCTCTATAATAAAATGAGAACCACATTTTTTGAGTCATAAACATGGAAGATAAAACTCCACTGCCTATTAATAGGGTGAGATTAGACCTAGGTTCTTGCCTTATCCAAACATTCAAGGACTAAAGGTACGTCAGAGACTGAGTAAGGACTTGGAGAAAATAGATTTTTACGAATAAAGGATAACTTGACTGTTAGATGTAGAAATTGCATTTAAATACTAAAAGGATGTAAAAGTTACAGAACAACCCAAGTAAGAAATGAAACTAGGGAAAAAATAATGTAATGAACCAGGGAAGAGAAGTCTCCCAGCGGTGAGCCCTATGAGCGTGTGCAAGTACAACCAGCAGAGAGTTCTGCAGTGCTCACTACTGCAGGGTATACAGAGTTGCAGGAACGGGTGTTGGAGTATATGCAAAGGCTAACTTTAGCCAAGGTTATTAGTCTTGGGTTCCTTTGGGCATCCACAACAAATCAGCTTCTTCAGTGGGTGATACAGAACATCCAAAGCCAGTTTCTGCTCTGAATTACCTTCTAGAGGAGTCTTTCTCTGTTCGTACCACCCATAGATTGAATCATAAATGGCTTGGGTTGGAAGAGACCTCAGAGATCATCTAGTTCCAACCCCCCTGCCGTGGACAGGGCTGCCAGCCACTAGCTCACTAGATCAAACTGCCCAGGAACCCATCCAGCCTGGCCTTGAACACAGCCAGGGATGGGGCAGCCACAGCTTCTCTGGGCAGCCTGTGCCAGTGCCTCACCACTCTCTCAGGGAAGAATTTCTTCCTGATGTCCAACCTAAACCTCCCCTCTTCCTGTTTTAGCCCATTCCCTTTTGTCCTACTGTTATCCAGCGGTATAAAAAGTCGGTCCCCCTCCTGCCTGTAAGCTCCTTTCAAGTATTGGAAGGCCGCAATGAGGTCTCCCCGGAGCCTCCTCTTCTCCAAGCTGAACAGTCCCAACTCCCTCAACCTTTCCTCACAGGAGAGGTGCTCCAGCCCTCTGATCATTTTGGTGGCCCTCCTCTGGACCCGCTCCAACAGCTCCACATCCCTTCTGTACTGGGGGCCCCAGGCCTGGACACAGCACTCCAGGTGAGGCCTTCCAAGGGCAGAGTAGAGGGGGACGATCACCTCCCTCTCCCTGCTGGCCACCCCTCTCTTGATGCAGCCCAGGATGCCATTGGCCTTCCTGGCTGCAAGAGCGCACTGCCGGCTCATGGCCAGCTTTTCGTCGATCACAACGCCCAAGTCCTTCTCTGCAGGGCTGCTCTCAAGGAGTTCTTCTCCCACTGTGTACGCAATTGGCAAGGGAGTTGCAGACAGCTGGCCTTCTGAAGTTGAAGTTTCCCTTTGAATACACCATTCTATATGTTAGCATGAGACCTGATTTTTCTATATGTTTTAGTAGGTCATTTTTTTCAGTGATACTAGAATAAAAAGGAAGACAATAGTAGCTAAGCCTATTTTTAAACCTTTCATGAAGAAATGGTTATTTCAGACTTCATAGAATTCAGATTGTCCTGCAGTTTTCTATACTTGCCTAGCAAAGTTGAGCTATATTAAAAATGGAAATAAACCACTTTAAAAAAAAAAAAGTGAAATGGAGAATTTTTATGAAGTAAGAAGATAAATCACATACAGAAGGCATGAGGTTTTTTAAACCACTGCAATTAGGTAGTAGAACCTGTTTGAATGAAAAGCCTACCAAACAGCCTAATATACTCTTATTTCTCAAGAAGGGGAGAAGAATCAGTTTTCTCATTAGCTTAGTCATTTTAATGATCTCCTTGAATGCCTTTTAGAAGTTTTTCTATGTATTTAACAATAGCAAAACATACTTCATAGTCTTTTTTTTTTTTTTTTTCCATTTTGATGTCCCATAACGGAATATGATACAAAAGAAATAAAATAAACTTGTTTTCCCATTTGCCAATTTATGCAATAAGGTAATGATGCTGAACAAGCGGCAGTCTGGCATTAACAGAGAATTCAGGCATCAGTAAGGCCAGACATCATGAAACAGGATTTTGCTAGTACTATACTCAGGGGGTTAGACTTTCAAATTATTTAAAATCATACTTTAAAATGTAATGTATGGTCTTAAATACGTAAGAGAACATACCAGCCAAGCACACCTCTCAAGCAGTATTTATCCAATATCATCTAAGGAAGCAGACGCTATTGTGCATCTTTTATTGGATGAAATCAGCCCTTTGGAAGCTGCTTCATTTAGAATTTTCTGATGCAAAGTCCTCTGAGAAGCCAGGTTGCATTGTTCAGTATTGTGAAAGATCTGCATGTATACCAACACTTTTTTTTTTTTTCCTTTTCTTTTAAATATCAGTTAGATTTAATGTTTTTCTTTTCTTTTTTATTCTTTTGTTTTCTCTCTGTTTTGTTTTGGGTGCCTGGCTCTGCAGTTATTCTCTAATACCTTACAAATAGTTGATTGTATTTGTTAGTTTTCATCTGAATGGTTCTTACTGTTCCTGATAATTGGTGTGGTTGTGCACTCTATAATAAAAATAATAATAATTCTGAAGTCAAAATGAAAGTCACATGCTGTCCTTGACTCAGATTTCAGTTATATGAAGACTGTGTTGCTTGTAAACTGTTATGAAACCCTAGATGAAATGGAAGCCAGAGCCCAAAGCAAAGCAAAAAAACTGCTTATCCGAGTCTCTGTTGAGCCCACTGGCCATGGACAGACTTCTGACATACCTCCTACAGCCTTGCATCTTGCTGTTTCCTGAAAATGCAAAGAAATTGCAAGTCTGCTAATTTAAGGGACTGAAATTGTTGCAGATTGCTTTTTCTCCTTTCAGATGTGCCTTCTCTTCTGCTTTTGTTTCTCTGCTTTTTTTTTTTTTCCTGCTACTTTGCAGTTTTACTGTTAATCATCATCCAGATGCCCAGATGTTATATTTCATTGTTTATTTTGACTTATCTCAGTGTTTCATGAAACTTATAAGTATCATCTCCCTCTTTCCTTTACTCCATGCACAAATAATTTCTAATTGCAGTGAATATCTAGTAGCATAGGAAAGATGTAGACATAACATTAACTCACATCTGGTCACTTGGGGAAGTTTAAATAAGTTTTTATTTTGCTTGTTCAGTGAGGAAAATTTGGGCTACCATAGGTGGTAGTGTGCTGCATTGGTTTTCTGATGAGAAATGCTTTGTGAGGGTTGTTTGGTTCAGCACATTTCACCTCACAGAGTAACCGTGCATACAGTTGATTATGGAGATCAAGCCTGTACCAGCAACTTCTTCACACCTGTTAACTCAATTGCTTTCTGATGTGTGCGTTTGCGTATTGAATTAGGAATTTGTAAAGGTGAATGTTCCTGTGGAATACAGTTGAGATGCTTTTGAACAGGGTTGTTCTGTTGAATGACTTGAAGAGAGTCCTGCTCATCTTCTGAAGGAATGAGCACAGGTACAATTCATAGAATCATTTCAGTTGGAAAAGACCTTAAAGATCATCAGTTCCAACCACCAACCCGACCTACCAAGTCCCACCACTAAACCATGTCCCTCAGTGCCACATCCACACATCTCTTAAATACTACCAGGGATGGGGACTCTACTATTTCCCTGGGATTGATCACCCTCTCTAGATTAGGGTGAGGTAGATTAGATGAGGGAATTTTTTACTCAGAGGATGGTGAGGCTCTGCCACAGGCTGCCCAGGGAAGCTGTGGGTGCCCCATCCCTGGAGGTGTTCAAGGCCAGGTTGGATTGGCCTTGAGCAGTCTGGTCTAGTGGGTGGCAACCCTGCACATGGCAGGGGTTTGGATCTAGGTGGTCTTCAAGGTCCCTGTCAACCCAGGCCATTTTATGATTCCGTCCTGGAAGACATTCTTCCTGATATCTAGTCTAAAGCTCCCCTGGCACAGTCTGAGGCTGTCTCCTTGGGTCCTATCGCTTGTCACCTAAGAGACAGACCAACATCCTCCTTGCTGCTGCCAGAGCTGGTGGCAGGTGGGAGTAAGGCCTTAGCCTGTAGCGCGGTGCCAGGGCTATGGTGAGGTTTAAGGTCAGTGTCTGCACTTGGACCTAGGTTGTTTCCAGCATTGCATGGATATTTTGGATTGTTCTTCTGATCTCTAGCTCTTCCCATTACCTAGATAAGGAAACCATCTATCTGCTGTATGGTTCTGGCTTCCACTTTGGGGACCAGTCTGCTATCAACCAGGAGCAGTAGTGCATGGCTTATAGTGGAGACTTTTATTTCACCTTCTGTTGGGACCAATGCCAGTAAAGTGGGCTGTGAAGAAGATGCAGCATCCAGAGACAACAGCTGTTCAGGGGCAGTATGTTTCCTCATCTTGTTTCATCAGATGTATATTTCTTAACTTTAGCTCCCAATACTGCCAGTAGTCTGCAGCTGTGGCCAGCTATAACTTCTGAGATCTGCTGAACATTGTCCATATGATCTTGTGCAAATCCTTGTCTGTTCCTGCCTCAATCGCAGCAGTATTCCTTTTTTTAGTTATCATTTTATTTGACTTCATCACCAGAGATTATGACTTGTAGATGGCTGCTGAGGATGCGAAGACCAAAAGCAGAACTATAAACTCCCTTTGTATTTGAATCTGCTCTGTATGTGAACAATACAAAAGGAAAAACTGCTGGTTAGGTGTAATTTTGTGAATTCAGAATAGTGTTTTGAATTGTTGAGCAGTTGTGAGAAGATCTCATTGCATTGCTATGGAATCAGATGTATTATGGAACTCTGCCAAATGTCACTTTTTAGCTGTATGTTTATATTCCAACATGCAAAAGTTTGTGAAGTCTGGCATAGAGCCATTGAGTTTTCACATGAAGTAGGACATCATGTCTAAGGAGAATGGAGAAAAGGATGTAAATAAGACTCTTCAGGATTTGAAGTCTTGGTGGTTTCTGTAAAAGGTTCTGTTTAATTTTTTCTGTGTATTGTTTTTTGTTTCCAGAGCTCTTGAATTTGTTAAATCAGGACCAGTTTCTTTTGGATGAAAAATACAGCTCTGTTATTGAGAGAATCTTCTATTTAGAATTGGAACTTTTAAGTTTGAGCTCCAGCATTGTCCTACAGAGCGAAAAAATAATTTCAAGAATTTCTTGCAAAAAGACCTTGTGAATCTTTCACAATGTTTTTCAGTGAAAAGAAGCACTTTTTTTTTTTTTTTTTTTAACCATAGTTGTGGTCTGCGTGAACAACATGAGATGGCAGAGCATAATATGCAGAAGCACTTTTCAGAAAGATTAATAAANGTGAAAAAAAGCTCTTTTTTTTTTTTTTTTTTTAACCATCTCCTTTTTTTTTTCCTTCTTTTGCTGCTGTTTTTTACTTGTTTGTTTTTGTCACAGAGAGAACCTGGAAAACTTCAACCTGAAAAAGGATTGGTTTGCATTTATAGGACTAGGGTATGGAGGAGAGTGGTGGTAGTGCTTATAATGAATTTTGAAATGTTTAGTGCATATCAGTTGTTCCAGGAAGACTGCTGTAAGTCCTTGATTCAGCAAATCTTAGAAAGCTCATGGGTCTGAAGCCATATGAACTACTTACTTGCTTAAATACTGTGCTGAACTATTCATGAACTGCGACTGGTTCAATAACTAGGTTTCACTTTAATGATTCAAGTTAGAAGAAAGTTTTGTTCTGTGGAAATTCCCATTTGATTTACTTCTCATTAATTAAGTAATGTCTTGGAACATAGTGAAGAGCTGATCAAACCTGTGGATGGTATAAATCTGTGAAGCTGAAAAATTCTTTGGGAGTTAGAATTAAAGTTAGCTGGGAGGCTTTTGGGGAGTGGTATGGTGTAAATCATGAAGTTTAAGAAAGACAAACATGTAGCCGTTACAAAATGCAAAGGTAACTCAATGACTGGTGGTACTCAGGCAAAAATTTTGATGCTAGCAGTAGAGGTTAAGTTGTGCAGAGTTAAAGAGAAACGCATACTGAGATTTCATGTGCATAATCAACTTTACATTCAGTGCGGTCAGAGATTGTGACAGAAATTGATCAAAAGGCCTAGGGAATACAAACAGAAGGGAAAAGATAGACCAGGCAAGATATGATGACCAAATACTTAGATATAAAAAATGTTACTTTAAAAGTTTTGTCAGATGAGACTTAGTACTTATTCCGGTTTTTCATCTGAAAACTGTTCCTTGCTTTCCAAGTATTTTTTTTTTTTTTTTTTGTTACTTTTCAGTGGTCATGTTCTGTCAGATTATGTCCATCTAATTGTCCAAATTTGAACTAGGGGATATTTTATTCAGAAAATGCTACCCTTAGGTCTTAATGTTTGTTTGTTTTGTTTTGTTTTTATACGGAACTGTATAAATAAAAATTGAAAATAGAAAGTTTCATTTCTTCTCTTAGACCAAATGTTTCTTAAGTAGAACAGGACTTTCCTTGGGTGATGGTTCTGCATTTTCTTGGTTAAGTGATGAACGAAATGATGCTGTGTTAATGTTAAAGTTTGTAGATAATTTCTGTTTCCTGCTCTAGTCTCAAATGTTCTTTCACCTTTTTGCATCTCCAGCATGTATTATTCCAAGACTCTTATGAGGGAGCTTCTCTTCTATTGTTTTAATAAACTAA
>VXAV01011508.1:897088-923597 GCA_013399715.1 Alectura lathami
CCCCCCCCTTTTTATTTTCCTTAAATTAGAGAGGTCGTGCGTCTGTAAATAAAGAGTATAAAAGAAGAATTGAAAATTCGGATGACACTGAATAAGATGGAAAGAAAATGCAACGCCTGGCAATATGGTTATCTTTGTTGGGCAGATTTTATTAAATCTCCTTGGTGGTATGAGATGCAGTTGTGGGACCCTGGCACGTTTTGGCTGATTTGCTTGCCATCCCAGTATTTGAAGGGTTCTCAGTGAACTTCATTCTACAGGAAAAGACACTAGGTTTACTAGGTTGTTTCCCTTTTCCTTGTTGAATTATAAACAATTTCTAGTTTATTGCTCTTGCTTTGTTGCAGGAGATGTGTACGCTTGTGTGAATACAGAGATTGTTCTTTATGAAGGAAAAGATTACTGTGGTAGGGAGAAAAGGAGGAAGTTGTTTGGAAACTGGAACACAGAGCTTGAGTGTGCTAAGCTCTTTTTCCCTGTTGCTCTTGGCTTCTGTCATCTCTGGTCTATTTTGTTCTTATTTCACAAAACGAAGGCCTGAGTGTTGCTTTACATGCATGTATCGTGCAATGCATTTAACTACGGGCTTTGGAATTTGGAGGACTGGCTGTAGGAGGGAGGTAAGACATAGGGTATTTCAGACAGTATCTCAGACCTGTAGTGAAGGAACAGAATTGCATTGAAAAAGAATAAAATCTGTTACAATTTTTCTATCAGTGAAATTCTTAGTTTTGTAACTAGTTCGCCCATTTGGCAGTAGATTGTTTGATGAGGCCCAAAGGAAAACATTTTCTAGTTCCTTTAGCTTCCTGTGATGGTTTGACACTTCAGAGACTGCAACATGATGCTGCAAGTTCATCAAACTCTGAGAGTGCTGTCGCTGCTTCTGTTCTGTTTAAAAGCACCACAAAACTATTCTGCAAACGCATGCCTGAACAAATGTATTATTTTTAAGTATATACAAGTTTTACATATTTTTTTCCTGAGTTCTTTGCTAAGCCAGCTCTCCCAAGGTGCTGAAAAACTGTGGCAATTAGAGTCAGACAATGTCAAGATTATACAACTGAACTGTCATTAAAATCTTACCTTTCCTACTCCAGGAAATAGCTCTGGTATTTGAGAGAAGGAAAGAGTCCTGAACCTAGGATTTCCTGTCAAGGAGGGAAAGTAAGCCTTAGTTCATGAAGTCCAGCCTTATGGTTAAAAGTAAAAAATAATGATGTTAATGAAAGCAGTGTGCACCTCAGTCAACATGCACAATTTTTTATAACTTCTTGGGAGACATGTATATCTGAAAGACTTAAATGGAGAAGTGCAGAGTCCTGCACCTGGAGAAGAACAACGCAAGGCACCAGTACACATTGGGGCCCGACTGTCTGGAAAGCAGCTTTTGCAGAACAGGATCTGGGAGTCCTGGTGGACACTAAGTTGAACAAAAGTGAAAAATGCTCTCTTGCTGCCAAGAATGCTAATATTATCCTGCACTGTATTAGGAGGATTGCTGCCAGCAGGTGGAGGGAGGTGATCCTTCCCCTCTACTCAGCACTGGTGAGGCCACCCGTGAAGTGCTGGGTCCAGTTCTGGGCTCCACAGTACAAGAGAGGCATGGACGTAATGGAGAGAGCCTGGCAACAGACCAAAAAGATTAATAAGGTAGCACCTTATTAATCATGGGAGGAATGACTGAGAGAGCTGAGACTCTTTAGCCTGGAGAAGAGGGGGGCCACGTAAATGTCAGTAAATTCCTGAAGGGAGGGTATAATGAGGACCAAGCCAGGCTCTTTTCAGTGGTGTGCAGTGCCGGGACAAGAGATCATTGGGCACAAACTGGAACATAGGTCCTGTGTGACCACCAGGCAGTGCTTCTGTGTCACACAGGTGACGCAGAGCACTGGCACAGGCTGCCCAGAGGCTGTGGAGTCTCCTCTCTGGAGATCTTCAGAAGCCACCTGGATGTGGGCCTGGGCACCCTGCTCTGGGTGTCCCTGCTGGAGCAGGTGACCTCAAGAGGTCCCTTCCAACTTCAGCCATTCTGTGATTCTGTGGTTTTGTTGTTGTGGTGAGACACCTCCTCTACCGTATTTCTTATAAAGGTGGTGGGAACTGACATTCTGCTGTCCTTCAATGCTGTTTTATCTTGTATATTTAGCCTTTGATTTTTTTTTTTCCCTAACAATTCTTGTTAATTGATAACATTGGTTTATGTTAGTGTATAAAAGTTTTGTTTTTAAAAGCCTTAGATAATCATTGTGCTGTTCCTCTGTAGTACTGAAAGGCCTCTGAATAGTTGCTGTGTTTGCATTGCGTTGCACAGTCTGTGTGATTCTCATGCTTGCTGATACAAATAAACAATGGTGTGCCAGAACAACAGCAGAACATAAGTCTACTCAATTTATTGACTCTTAGAAAACAATTATGAGATGGTTGGAGGTAATTCAAATACCAAAACTCTCTAGATAAAAAATTGTGTATGTTGTCTGACGTGAGTGTAAGGCATACTGTGATCAGATGGATTGTTCTTGGATAGTTGGACAGTTCTTTTCCTTCTGACTTCTTTAACTTCTTCTTTTGCACTCTTGGCTATACAGCAAAATAATGGTAAGGTAACACTTATATGTAATTCTGTTTAATCTTGTTTAGAGCCATAACGTATTTTTGAGACAGTCATGCATCCTGACCAATGTACCAGTTTGGTAACTATTGTTGTACCGAAGTGTACAATACTACTTCTCTCACTTTTCATCCCAAAATGCTGATTAACTTCCTTGTGCCTAGAAGTCTGTTCCTGATCATGGACATTAAAACTGTTTGCTTCTTGTCTTTTTTTACCTATCTCCAGACAGAAGTTGTGGTAATCCTTCTCTTCTGACACTGTTGTCTCTGAAATTATTTATTTAATTCTGTTTGTTCTCCAGAACATCTGTGTTAAGGTGTTGACTCAATAGTCTGGATTCCCTGGTGGAGGTTGCTAGTTAGTTCACTGGACACACTCATGATGTTTATGTCAATGGAGAATTTTTCCTGTGTGTTGATTCAAGGCAGCTATTTTGAAGAAGACAAACTTTGAAATGCTAACATGTATTATTTTTTATTGCTTTTTTTTTTTTTTGGTGCTATTTAAAAAGTGAACTTTTATGCATTCTCTGGAAGAGTTTTCATAGGCATTTTGTGCTTTTTTTGACCTCTTTTTACTGCCACAAGTTGTCAAACCGTTAATGGTCATTAGCATTGAAATAACCAATTAGTTACAGTGAACCTGCTCTCTGTAGCTGGTTTATAAATTATATCTAACAGCCAAGCTTTTTTTTTTTTTTTTCTATATTCGTTTTGTAGTTCTGTTCTCTCCACAGTTCCTTGGGGACTGCAAACTAAAAATATGTTTAACTGTACAGATTGTTCTAATTGCCAAATACCATTTCCTTATTCCTGTAAGGACTTGCTGTGGGAGCAGCTCTGAGTTGACCAAAGGACAAATTTTTGGCAGAACAGAAGTCTTCCGGCTAATACTAGATCAGAAGAGCATCTTTCTCAAGAAGATGCTGTTGGAATTAAAAAATGCCCTTTTGAGAATCAGAAGTTTGAAAGCAACACTCAGAAAAGTACTTACCAAGGCTCTGCAAGAAAGCTGACTTGTTTTAAAATAAAAATCCTGGGAGCATCAGTAAGTTTACTACTGACAGTGTCTGGTTTTGCAAAACTACACCTACTGTTATCATTCCACCCATTATGTTCTACCTTTGGGGGGTGTGTTTTTGTATGCCAGCACATATGTATTTGTATGCTGTTTTTAATAAGTCTTGGGAAGTTTGAAAATGTATATTATAAATAATCTCTTTCCAGGCAAAGTATGTGCTTTTCCTGCAGCATATGAAACATGAACAGATGTACTTTGCTATTCTAACTCAAATACCTTTAAAAATGTCAGAGCCTAAGTTCATAAATTATTCTGTTATAAAGTTGGGTTAGTGAATCACATTGTTTCCCTTTCCCTGCAGAAAATACCTGTGCGCCACAATCATTTTGTTTTGGGTGTGTGTGTGTGCTAAACTGGTTTCTACTTGCAGAACTATTTAATGTTGTGATACCTGTTTGCGTAAAGCAAGGAAGTTGTTTTTTTCTTGAGCACAGGACTTGTAACCAGGAGATGAAGCTCTGTTCTTAGCTCAGTCTCTAAGCCTTCCTCTATGAACTGGAGAAAATAATTTAGTCTTCCTGAGGGTTTATGTTCTGCAGCTGTAAGCAGAAGAAAATAAGTTCTCTAAGTGCTCACTGATCATAGAATCACTAAGGTTGGAAAAGGCCTCTAAGATCATCTGGTCCAACTGTCAACCCATCACCACTATGCCCACAAAAAGATGATGAGGCCTTTTAATTCATAAGTGTTGTCATGATGCTTTGGGATCCTGAAAAAGAGGGTCCCAAATAAAGGAAAAACACATACTGCTGTGTTCTTCCATTTCAGGATTTGAAAGCTCAGTTTAGTGAAGCCTGTTGAAGTCCTGTTTCCTTCACCCTTTAATAGATCCATCATCAAATATAAATACTTTTTTCTTCTTCTTCTTTGGCTCACTTTCAGTTTTCATTTCTTACTCCCTTGGAAAATTTCCTAAAACTGGTCCACTGGTTTCTGCTAATTACTGCTTTATGCCATATTAGAAAAATGAGGAATGATTAAGTAATTGGAGGATCTGCGCAGTAGAAGGGGTAGCTTCTGGACAATTCATGAAATAATCGGTGCCTTTTAATAGTAGGGTGGCCCCTCTGCTCATGAATTATTCATTTTAATGCTTTTGTTATAATGGCGACAGTGTTTGGTCTCCGAGGCTGTTCTGGATAGCCTTCCTCTGCTGAAATACTGCACGACAGTGGCTACCGTTTGTTTCGTGAACTACTGCATCTAAGTCAGTAACATACTTAGTTAATGTATTTTCATGATCAGGAAAATGAGAAAAGGAGAAGAAAAACAACATTGTAACTAAGAAGGTCTGTGTTGCTGAAGGGTTCAGTTTGTTTACTTTTTTGGGAGCTATGTAGGGAAATTATTTAGAATAAATACTTGTTAGTATGAAATGCAAACTGCATCTATGATAAAAACACATTAGTGTCTTTGCTCTGTATAGTGTTGTACAATAAAAGGCAGTTTAAAAACAATCATTGTACATAAACACATTAAATTTTTCTTTAATGTTTAAAGATGTCCTTGAAACATTTTTTTTTTTTTAAGATGAAACATAACATAACCACATAACCCACACAGAAAATACATATGAGTCATGTGCATACAGAAATAAAAGTTTCTTTGTGGTATCTAGTATCAGTCTTTCATTAAAGCACGGACTTTCCTAAACAGAAATTCCAGTGCAAATGGTTCAGGGTTCTCAGCCCCCTTTCTCCCCCCCGCCTCCCTACCCTTTTCTTGTGCTGACTTCAGCTGGTCCGTCTAGCAGGGTTAGGGACAGTCCCGGCACAGAGTGGGGAATTCAGGGCTGGGGACTCTGGTACTGGATTCAGTGGACAGAAGTGTGCACGAGCACAGCGCACTGTGTTAGCGTGTTTTAAAAAGTAGCGTTTTCTCCTAAGCCATATATGTACTCCTAAAATGTCTTCAGGCAATAGATAAGTGTGTGTGCGTGTGTATGTGTGTAGAAGGGGGGAACGGAAGCAGCAAGCAGATAGATGAACGATTAGGTCATTTGGATTAGGAATGAGGGTTTTTTACACTGAGCTCTCTTCTCCTTCCTGGCTGATCAGATTCTCTGCACACATACAGAGTTGAAACTGCGTCAGTAGAGAAAAGAAAACTCCATAGATGGATATAGTGGCAGAGCTATAGGGAGTATCGAAGAGGAGAAAAGTTTGAATTGAAAGTATATGTGGTTTAGGGGAATCTGAATCATGCAGTATTACTTTCGCTTTTTCTAGGCTGCTATTTCCTACGAACAAACCATCGGGGAGATAGGAGTTCTGATTTAGATAATGTCTTGCAGTCTTTGGAATAACACATTCTGCTGGAGGGGGAGTCTTGGCTGTGAAGGTCACGCTGCAGGAGCGGAGAGCCTTCCCCGCTGCCCGCGCTTGGGGCGGTTCTGCTGCGAGTGTCAGCTGGGGGCCTTCCCCTGTGGAATTTTCCTGGGTTTCAGTGGGTGCACCGTGTAAAACGGGAGCGCCGATAGGAACCCCTCCTTTTCCTTTTTCCTGTAGCTCTGCTCAGACCATTGCCTGTTAGCATGGTAGTGGTACAAAGTGTGTGGTCTTTCAGCTCTGACTAATGCATTTTGTGCTGTGTGACTGAAAATGCCTCACAGCCTGCCAGGGCTGACTGAGAGCTGTGGAATGTGGTGCCTTTTCTCCGCTTCTCTGATTTTTTTTTCTTTTTTTTTTTTCTTTCTTTTTTTTTTTTTTTTCAGCCGAAGTGTGTAGACAGCCTGTTGAGAAACCTCAAGATGCAGGGGAAATGCTTGCATGTTGTGGAATGTGGCTGCCCCTGGGAGACCCCCGCCAGGCCGGCAGTGAATGAGCAGGGCTGGAGAATGAAAAGGGAGGAGCTCGGAGACAGAGGAAGATAGGAAAGAGTGAGAGAGGAGGAAGGAAGGAGGTGGAAACGGAGGGGCCCGTTTCCCTTTTTCTGAAGCAATGACAGCTGTTTCTGTCTTGACTCACATGACAAAGTGCTGTGGAGAGCTGTGCTTGAGCTTGAGGCCGGCCAGCATGAACAGTCAGCTGATTTTATTTTATTTTATTCCAGGCTTTGGTCAGGTGATCCGTGGCGACTGGTCAGTCCACCATGAAGGTACCTCAGCAGGTAAGAGATGAGCTGCGTGCTTTTACATGTGACTGGAAGGCAAGGGGTGCAAGTTGCCCTAACATTGCTTGAATAGTTTAGAAAAAATGTTCTGGTTTGCTTTGGTGTGTATCACTACGATTGCCTCTTTCAGTGCTACTCCTTTGGCTATTCAATTTTGTTCTTTCTCCCCTTTTTTTTTTTTTTTTTTTTTTTTCCCCAATCTGTCTTTAATTACAATCAGTACAAAAGCTTTATTGGAAAAAGACCTATTGTGTATTGCTAAATATAGACCTGGGGATTGCATGAATGTTGCCTTCTGTTACTTTTTGAATAAAATAACTTTCCGTAATGCAAGTGTGTCAAACTCATATTTAGAGGGGAATTCCCAAATACTTAAACTATGAGTCATAAGAAGTTAAAGGACCAGTACAACAGCTTAGGATAAAATCTGTTCAGTTGTGGGTAGCTGCTTTCATATGTGGTGGGAGTCTTCAAAAAAAAAAAAAAAAAAAAAAAAAAAAGGGCAAAAGAGGGANAAAAAAAAAAAGGTGCAAAAGCTGGAGAAGTTTTAACTGCTGACCAGAATCCAAAACACACCTAGCAGGGGCTAAACAGATGATTTGAGAGGTTATGGTTAGAATGCTCTCAGTTTCATGCCTGTTTTCCTTCATTGTTTGTATCTAAAAACCTGGTGAAAGAGTCTTCTAATGTCCTGAGAACTCTGACTTCTTGATTCCTTTATATGATGTCTTGGAAAGAAAAGGAAAAAAATAAGAAAGAAAGCTAGTGATAATAAGTGCACTTTCTACGAATAAGTGGAAAATTGCAAAATAAAAATACCTTGTAGGTATCACGGATCAAAGTGGTTTTCAGGCAGTAGTATGCCTGGCTGTTGTGCCGCACTTCCTTCTCTTTAAAAATCGTTATGTAATGCATTATTCCTTACCTTACATCTCTTTATTGAAAGATCTCAGATACTCTCTGAAATACGGAGTGACTTGTGCTGAAAGATGCATTCATGAGTTTTTAAGGTGAAAAAGGCATCCGAGTGTTCCCAGCTCCCATGTATAGCTCTAAAAAAATCCTCGTGATCTGAGGTTGAAAACTTTATTTTGACAAGCTGTTGTAGAAATTTCCATATTTTACTGGTAAACTTACTCTTGTCTACTATTTTACAGTATTTAAATAAAAAATATTTGAAACATGCTTTTTCCTGTCAGCATACGCAGTGTCTCCTAAGATGCTCGGGCTGTATCCAATAGGGATGAGGGTACATGACTTTCCATTTACCTTTCATTTCATGCTGTTCCTCTTTTCTCTTTGTTAAAAATGTCTCTAGTCATGTTAAGCTGGCTGTGCAGTGTTGGCATTGCCTTTTAACAGCAGCTGGTGCTCAGGTGAACTGAGGCTCTATCTGGGAAAAAAAAAAAAAAAAAAAAAAACTAGAACAGAGTGGTAGGGTAGGTGGAACACTCTTTCTGTTTACCCCAGTGGTCCTTTATTATCTGCAGGCCTCAGGAAACACCCTTCTTCAGGTGACCAAATAGAAGGACAATTACAAGAAGCATTAGAAGCATCGAACAGGTTGATGGTGGTAATAGTGTATTTACAGAAGTGGGAAGTGCAGTGAGGTTGTCTTTTATACTAGGTCATGGTGCAGGGAGCCATTCCTGTATTTCAGATTGTCTCTGGCAAGTTGAACATCTTTGGGTAGCAGTTTCTGTGGTAGAGGAACTGTGTTTTCGTATAGGGAAGGTCCTAGTGGCAGTCATGAGTGAAATAATTCTCTGCTAAAGGATTTGGGGACTTATTTTTCCCTCTTAATGGGATGGGAGGAGTAGGGGTTTCATGAGGTGAGGAAAGATGAGTGAAGTGAAACAGTGTCAGGCAGTAAAGACTGGTTAGCACAGACTGCCCTAAAGAGACTGATCTACTTGCCAAAGGGGCTGACAATGAGGCGTTCTCTCTTCAGGGTACCCTTTTCACTGAGACCTGGGAGTTGCATAGGCTTGGCATTCTGAAGAAATGAGGTATCAAGTCTGAAAATGTCCCAGGCTCATGTAAGCCATTCCACATGGGCCTCATCTAAAGTGAAGTGATCTTTTATGAATGGATGCAAATTTTCTTCTGTTTCATGGTGTTGTCCTTAGGGGAATTCCTGGCAGGTGGGCTTGTCTGGGGCTGCATGCTGGAGAGGTATCGTTGGTGCATGCGCATAAACAAGGCAGTTCATAGCTTACATGTGTGCACTGCTGTAACAGCACGAGAGAGGAGGAGACGTGTAGAACTGGAATAGGTAAATATAAAGCTATTTCAGAGAGTACTGATTTCTTTTCCTCTTTTTTTTTTTTTTTTTTAATCTAGCTAAAACTGGATAGTCACTGTAGACTGTTTTTTCTTTCTTTCTTTTTTTATGTATGGGTTTTCTTTAATTTATTAATTATCAGTGAGCACCAGCATGTTTGACTTCAGGCAAGGTAGCCTGTATAGTTCAGATGCATCTCAGGGATAGGAAGTATTTTAATTTCAGGTATTCTTCTGTCTTTTTTATTTGTGCCTTTAATATATTTGCATCTGAAGAGGGAGGTTGGTTTGAAATATTTCAGGTGCAGTTCCTCAACTTCAACTTACTGATATTGGAAAATCTCTTTCAAAATAACTTCTGACTACGATCACTTTAGGTCATGTTTATTTAATCCTAGCATTGCCTAATGATCATGATTGCCTTGAAGATAAGTAGGAAAAAATAAGTAACTTACCTGCAAATGAGGAACTGATTCTGTGTATATGGCGTTACAGAGGATAGCAGTACTTAGTTTTCCTTAGAGCAGTGGAAGAAAAGTCAGGAGTTTAATGACTCTGCTGAGTAAACTTGCAAGAGAATGATGTCTTAACACCTTTAAATACAGGGACGCTTTCATAAATAAATCAGCTTAAGAATCTCAAGAAAAACTTTGGAGAAAGAATAGATGGATCACATTATTTTAATGAGATTTATTATTATGAGGTGTTTTACTGTTACATTGTCTCATAGTTCGTTTTTATTAACTTTGGAGAATGAAGACTAAGGTTTTGGGGGCTTGTTAGTAAGTTAAGGACAGACTTTGCTGCTACTTACTTTATTAGGATCTCAATATGTGTCTCTCAGGGCTCAATTTAACACCAAAACAGACATTATTTCAGTATGGTATCCCATTTTTGTTCCAATGGGACAATGTTGTAGTTGTTTAAAAAGAAAACCCTTTCCTCTCTTTCCTAGCAATCAGCAGACTTAACAGCACAAACACCACAAACCTGGAATAGGATTTTCCAGTTCTGAGGAACTGAGGGGCTTAGACCTCTTTGCCATTATTCACACCCATCTCTTAAGACATCAGTTGCATATTAAAACTCAACTCCGTGAAATTGTACCATCATTAGGCAAAATCCTGCTTGTGTCTTTAAATTCCTCTTAGATGTACCGTTCCCTAGCTTACTGCCTCGCTTTGGTTGCGAAGCAGTCGCGGGGCTTCCTGCTTTAAGACCTTACCCTTGCTGCGAACCGGGAATCCCAGCGCCGGGCTTCGCCCGTGGCGAGCCGCCGGAGCCCCGGCCCGGCGCTGGCNAGGCCGCAGCGACCCCTTCACCTCCTCCGTCAAAGCCGGGGCTGCTTGCGGCAGCTCGGGCACGTCGAGCGTTTCTCGGGTTTCTCGCTTCCCGCCCATGTTCCGCAGCTGTTTGCTGTAGGAGTGCGGTTCACGCAGTGTCGTACGCAGCAAGCGGCGATGAGTCGTGTGCAGAAGAAATGCTAAAATGAATCCACCTCGATGGAAACTGGCATCTGTTCTGAAGCAATGAAAGGAGGCTCTCGAGAAGTCTCTTTATATTAACTGAGATGCAGCATTACTATTAGCAAATCACATTTAGTCTCAGTGTGAAACTGTACTGTCAGAAGTGTTTGTTGTAAACTTCCCAGATCATACTGGACAAATTAAAACAAAATGTTATAAGTCCCTGAAGCTTCCCAAATGAAGTGTTTTGTGTTAGTATTTAACATCAATATTTTGTGTGTTATTTCCAAATCAATTTTGCCTTACCTCTTAGCAGCTGTGAAAAAAAAAAAAAAAAATCTCATGACTAAATGTACTGATAGAAGTAATAAGCTTCTGAAATAGTCATGAGTTCTGACACTTAATCACTGTTTATGAGGAATGATTATTCAGAAGTGAAAGTCCTGCCACAACATGCTTATATTCCAGTTGAAAGCTGTCATTGCATTACATGCTTAAAACCTCAGTTACAAGGACTGTAAGTTCATCTTGGGAAAGGAACGAACAGGAAGCACTAATATGATGTTAAAATGCCTCTGTGCTTTTGGAGCACCCTAAGAGTAAAGTGGAGACTCTGTAAAGTGCAAGAGCTAGATGTATGGAAGTGTTTGTATAGGTCTTGTCTCTGGCAGCTTCCTATGATTTCCACCTGCCGCCACGTGGAATGCTCTGACTGAAGACAGCAGATTGCACCGTGTGGATACCCATGTGAAGGGTTGTTCTGAGCTAGAGTGCAGAAGGTGCCACATCAAACATCATAAATATCCTGTATTATAAAATGACTGAAGACAATGAAGCATGAAAAGACTTAGTAAGTGGTGCTGATGATGTGAAAATTCTTCAGCAAGATTAGGGCTTGGTACTTGCTTGTGGAAAGAAAAATAAGAGAGAAATTAAAAAAATGCTGCCATTTAAATGAAGCAAACTAGAGCTTGATATGATTTTGTCCTGCTCATTCAGTTCGTAGCTAGCCTTATGGAGAACCACCTTTCTGAGGAATTTGTGTGTATGTGCACCTGTGTTTCTTTTAATAGTGTTACAACTTGTTATTTGTAACAGGATAATATGGGTCAGCCCCCAAACCTGCCATTGAGGTTGGTGATCATTTACATTTTAAGGAGAGTAATCAGAAAGTTCGCACTGAGAGCTTTCACAAGGGCTGTGTTCCAAGGTCTTTAGCATTCACACGTACTCTGAAGCTCATATTTAGTTTCTTATTCAATTAAAATTCATCTCAACAGAAAGCAACATATTATGACAAGATAATATAGTTTGTACTGTGCAGCGGCACTGCTCAAGATGTTGTTTTCATAAGGATTTTTTTCCTTAAAAAATAAAGGCCTATTTTTATTGCAAATCTTCTGTTTTATCACAGTAATCGAATCTCAAGAGTCACTTTTCCAAATGTTTTCTCCTCATTTATTCAATTATTAAATAGCTGAGCATGCACTGCATAATGGAAAAGTTTTAATCCTCTCAACATCCACATTTCATCTGTGATACACGATCATTTCTCTTTGCCAAATAAGACCATCCACTGCTTAAGAGCTACTGGCTAGGAGCTGTTGCTCTCCAGAATAAGGTGTATGGTTTTGTTCTCTTCAAATCTACAAGAAGGTTGCTCATGTTGAGAGGCCAGGTCTGAGGTGCTGCAATAAATCTTGCAGATAGGCAGTTATGATTTTAATTGTGTTTTAATCCAGGTGTGCTCAAACTGCACAGTTTATTCTGAGCCGTGGCTACATGAGATCTCTTGTTGACTACTTTATATGGAAATTTTATAGGACCATTCATTTTTCCAAAGAATATTGAAGGAATTCATTAAATGTAAATGTCCTGTGTTACAGACTGTTCACTGACTTCTGTTCTGAGAACACAGTATATAATGAAGTAGCCTTCCCCATAACGCAGCCTGTTCACCTTCTCGGTGAAATCCTCTTCCTTTGAAGAAAAAGGGGCTGTGGAGCTAAAGCTTTTCACCGAACTTTTTGCACAGTGGGTAGTGGCCGTGCAAGCTGTTGTGTGATACAGGATGTACTTAACGCGCTGAAGCTGAATACTCGCCTTAATGCAGGGCAAACCACTCTTAGGGACTCATGTAAATGCTGCCTGAGGATATTGGGAGTGGGCTCCCTCTTCCCCAGAAAATCCCAACAACAAAACCCTATACTGAAATACATGATGTATGTTTTGGGGCTCCTTTTTTATCTGTTTGATGGGAAGGAGGTTCAGCAGGGGCACCAGACCCACCAAAGGGCAGCTTCCCCACTGCTGGCCCTGCAGCAGGGTGGCACGAATGGGCGGCTGTGGTGGCGCAGCCCGAGTTTCCATCGCCTAATGCAGCAGGTTTCTCATGCAGGGCGGATTTCAGGATGCTGGGTGTGTGGAGTGCGTGGGCAGCGTCTCTTAAACTGCAGTGGGTGGAGATTACAGCATTTCATCTGCTTTTCCTCTGACACCTTTTAAAGATACAGCCCACGATGTTGTTCAGGGGTTTCTGCCAATTGCTGCTAGAGTAATCTTGCATTCAATCTGAAAATTTACAGCTCGCCTCGGTGTAAAAATAGGAGTAAGTTCTGAGCAGGATCTGAGGTTCTCTACGTTAACCCTAGCTCCCATGCAGGGATGAAGCGTTTCCTTGGTCAAATGCTTTTGATTTAACATTAACTCCATACAAATTTATATAAAAGTACTTTCTGGAAGCAGAGCCTTGTAAGTAGCATCTCAGGGTAAGAATTACTGTTTTTAGTCTTGGCCAAGGTAGAGAGAGATGTCTTTCTTTCCCTATTGATTTTCTTAGCTCTTATTACGTCTTGCCGCAGCTATGAATGTATTCTGTGTTCAGTATTTCTGCAAGCATTTGGCTCAAAAGTGGTGAACAGCTTGTTGTTACTGGTGCCTGCTTCCCCCTGAAGCACATAGCATTTTTTTAATTTAAAGGAATAACAAGAATTTGCCTCTAACCAGTAGAAAACATTTGCCTATTTAAACTTCTCCTTTCATTCTAAAAGTACAAAATAATACTAATTGCCTCCTATTCATTCTTTTTACTCTGTAAAAACCTCAGAAGCTGCTATAGATAAAATACTTGTCAATTTATTCAGTGTTAGAACTGCCTGAGAAAATACAGGCATTCAGTGGGTTACGATGTCAGGTTATTTGTTTTCTCTTTTTCTTGGGATTAGTCTTCAAGTAATGATGTCTAGTTAGTCAGCTACTGGGTGGACAAGCTGAACAGATTCCAACTTTGTAAATGTTAAAGCGCGTTATGACCAGTCTTGAGCAATAGTGGATGACAGAATAACATTCAACCAGAGAGGATGTCTGAACAATTCCAGTACGACTGTGCTATGTATTTTTAGGGAGGACACAGGCATTTCTCAGGAACAGGATTGAATCTTGAAAATGCAAAAAGCTGCTGGGGGAATGTAGCTTTGTCTTTCCAGGGAAAACAACAGGTAATTTTATATTACCATACCTTGCCATTTTGAGATTTGTGGGCTTCCTGCTTCTGAAAAAATGTTATCCTTAGTCTTCAGCCATTTTGTAACTATTTTCTCATTCAAAAATTGAGCCCTGTTGTGGATCTTAAACTGGAAAAAGAAAAGTGAACCGGTTGTGGTTTAATACTTACAGACTGGATGAGGCAGTACCAGTCCTGTAATCTTGTAGCTTGAGTTATTGTGTATGATGCATGTCATATGATGGGCTTCTCGCTAATTTGAGTAGGAACTTTGTCTCTTAAAATATTTTAATTTTTATTGGAAAACATAGGCACTTTATCAGCCAATGGTGATAATCTTCATCTCCTCATTATTTCTTAATATAATTACTTAACACATACATCTGACATTTGGAAACTTTAACTAAAATAGTCTCTCTTAAACGTGTGTGTCACTAAGTTTTAAATGGGCTGCAGTGTGTTTGTTTCATGTAGTGGAGGAGGAGGGGAAGTAACATTTGAAAGTTATCATCACTTGCCTGGAAGTACACAAATGCTACCATATGTCTGGAGGTTTTGCATCATTTATTAAGATGAGAAAATAACCTAATCGTTCATCCTTTGGCTAAGACTAAAAAATCTAAAAATGAAGAATTATTTCTCTGAGAGCAGTGTCATGCAGTCCATTCATTGTCTGCATGGCAAGAGTGATCAGCGTTTACTCTCAGCCCAGTATTGCAGAATATCGGTTGCCTGCTTACTGGATTTTGAGGTGTTTTTGAGCTACTTTTAAGTACTAGCACCACTTTTCTCTCAGACTTGAGTAAGCAGACATCTTAAAATAAGTTTGTTATAGTGTGTTTTTATTCTAATGTTCTTCTGGAAAAGTTTATTTGTGGAGGTGTTTAAGTGGTTAGCTGTCCTGGACTTAAATGCAGGACAGTTGAAACTTGTAGGAAATCAAAAATTACTGGATGTTTGTTGCCAAACTTCACTGTTTCTGAACCACTGGAGGGCTATTATGGAGCAGCAAGGTGGAAACAGATCTCTTGGTCTAACTAAATGTGCAACCTTTCTTTAGGTGTAGATTTTGAACCTGTAGCCAGCACATCCTTTGTGATCACCAGTGTGAGTGAGAATGAGGTGTTGATTCTGCACACGCAGTGACATCTGGCTGAATTTGGAGCTCGCTTTGGGAGGGATTTAACTGGAGGATCTCCCTTGTGAAAGGGAGTGATTTTGGGGATTGGGGTTGAGGGGATGTTCACTAGAAGAGATGGTGTCTTCACATGAAGGAAAGAAGGTACTTTGGTTGTTCTTCGTCTGCTTTTGAAGGGTTTAGTAACTTTTTGCACATGATTTCCCAGTGGAGGTCGGTGAATGAAATCTTCTGGCAGTTAAGCAAACAGGGATCTTGAAAAGCTTTGATGGGAAGTTACTAAGGTGGCAGTTTTGAGAGAGTACTGGCCAGACAAATGTTTCAAATATTGTACATAATTCCCAGTGGCTTAAGGAATTATTGAGGTTTGTCAATTGCAGTAGTGGTTGTGGCGTTGCTCCCTTTAAAAAGGAGGTGGATGCATGGGAGAAAGGAAAAGTTAGGGATAGGAAGCAGGGAAGTCATTCTTGCAAACCAGTTCGTTATTCCTGGAACTTTCCTGTGTGGCTTCAGTTGCTACTCTATCATTCACGCTCTCCTTGCATGCACAAGCATCCCGTGCTTGTCCTTCTCCAACTACAGGCTGACAGGGCATCTACAGGAACATTTCACGATTCTCCTGTGTGGTTGCAGTGATAGTCAGGCAAGGCATGTTATCTCCTAGTGCCACTCTTGCCCAGAATCTCCTTGAGAAAACGGGTAAGCAAGTTGTTGCCCAACCCAGCCTCTCATAAAGTGGTGTTTGCAGAGCAGATAGCATGAGGATATGACAGTCTCTGCTCTTTCTCTGGGCCTTCCCTAGCCAGCTCTCCAGGCTTAGCAAAGATTTAGTCTAGCTGGAATACTTTTTTTTCGGGAATGAAGATTTCTGTTTTGTTTTTTTTTTTCCTTGTTTGCTTTTTTTTTTTTTTTCCCTGTGTGTGTGTGTGCTCTTTAAGACATCCTTTGTGGTCATTTTTTGTCAGTGAAGAGGTTCTGCCAAAGCATATTTTTATCCATGGCTATGTGTCATAGCAGTCAAGGTATAAAACAGTGAGATGAACCCAGAACTGGCTGTTCAGGCAGGTGAAGGTCGGTCAGTATTGTCCCTGGTTGAGTGCCTGATTGCTAGGCAGATCTGGGTCACTTGGAAACCCTGGTTTTGATGCATAGCTGGCAGTGTCTGCATAGATACCAGGGCTGTTGATGGTAACTGAGGACCACAGACTGGAAATGTAGGTGTTTCAGCTCTGTGCTGGAGGAGGTTGGCTGGTGCTTGGATGAAGTCCTTATATACATCTCTCGTCTAGATGAAGTCTGGCTGGGAGTTCTCTGAGCCTGGCTCCCCACATTTTCGAGGGCAACTTCTTGAAGGAGTGATTTATGGTGGTTCTTTTGAAGGCTCATTTGGCAAACTGGAGTTTCGAGAGAATTGTATTATGGACCTGGCTCTGCTTCATTGCCTTGTAAGATTTGTGTTGGCAGTTTTGGTCAACATTTTTCAGGGATGCTCTGGGATGCACATCTGTTCAAACTGCCTCTTGTGTGCCCTGTGAGGAGGAACCAGTTGGATCCTTGACTTTCCATCTGTCTTTCAATTGAGGTACTCCCAAAATGTCTCTGATTCTGTATGGTCAAGGAATTCAGCCTTGACTGGGTCTCTGGGAGCAGGGTAACAGGGCAGGGAAAATGCAGCCCTGCTAAGCAGGATGTGACTATTATTAGTTAACTGGTCATAGCACACAGTACTGTACCACCCTCCTGTTACTCTTTAACACAATGCACTTGCAGTCCAAAATATGTTACTGGATGAGTGAACTCATGTATTACTGTGGGGAGCTACAATTCTACCTCCTAACCCTGAAAATTCCTCAATGCAGAAAGGTCATTCAGGAACAGAATTCCCCTCTGGGTACCCTGATGCAGCAGGAGCAGTGTTCCCTGAGACTTAAATGTGCCCCACATACTCAAAGGGGTTCCAGAATTACCTGCTGCTTTTAGGAGAAGGATGCATGAAGAGAAGGAGAGGAAACTTGCCCTTATTTCTGATGCAACATGAAGCTCTTTCTCATCAGGTTTTGGCAAGTGAGAGCACTCACTAAGCAGTTTAGATCTGGAAAGAAAATTTATTTAAATTGTCCTAAATAAAAGCAACGTGTTTGTCAATAATAAAGTTTTGATATAACATGCAGTGTAGAGTCAAATGAGAAATTTGTCTTTCAGGAAAAAGTCTTACCTCAGCAGCTCTCCGCTTCTCTTTTCTACTGTTTCGTGGTTTTTTTTTTCAGCTTCAAAATATTTTCAACACCATTGTTTTATGAAAAGCAACAAGTACTTTTCTTATCCATTATTCTTGCAGTCCATGCAAAATTACTGGTGTGCTGTCAAAGTCACACAGGGATTGTTCATCACAACAAGGGATCTACAAGACGCGTACATTTCACATGACTGGATACTGAGGAATTCTGTGTTGGCATGCCTAGCAATGTAGCATTTCTCAACCTTTGAGGCTCAGGAGTTTCATAAGGTCATTTTTTTTCTTTCTTTCTTAGTAATAGAGCTTGATTTGTTTGAACTTAATTGTTGGTACAGAAAAGAGTCACTGGCTGCATCCCATTTTTCAGCCAAGAAAATTTATATGGAATTACTGCTTGTAAATTTTAAATGATGTTTAGATTGTTAAAGAACAAAGTGCTTAAATTACGTGATTTGTATTCTCTGAAGTTCTTCTTAAGGTCTGAGTATTATTTGATTTCAGTACACTTGCTTGTGTTGGTTAGGACTCTTCATAAACAAAATACAAACATTATCTTTATTACTCACAGTGCTGCTGCATACTTGCGGTTTAGATTTTGCCAACTATTTGCAATGTATAGCCACAGACTCTGTCTGGGTGGCAGAAAACAAAAACAAAGTCTTTCTGTTCCTATCATGACTTGTTTTTTTTTAAATTAGGAGCATTAGTGTATCATTAGGTAGAGAGGTAAGAGTATGCCTGTGTATGTGTGACTCTTCTATAGTGAAGTGTCAGAAAACCACATCAGAGTAGACTTACATGCATCGTATTAGCTGTAAGCACCCGCAGCATGATTAATGCTCTACAAGAGAGACAGACAAGACCGTCTCAGCCCCAGGAAGCTTACAGTCTAACAGTGATAAAATTTGCCTTCTAATTTAGGAGGTGGAAATTAATTTTGTGTTTATTATTTTGTGACCCTCCTCTGGATGTAATTCTGGGATATAGAAGCCATTGTATGCATGCGAATTAGCCTGCGGTGGCTTCACTAATCCATGCAAATCAACTCCTCCTCTGTTCAGCTGTGTATAAAGCACAAGATCAGAATTCTCTTCTATTTTAAGATCTTTCCTGAAACACGCATTTAAAATAATTTTGAAATAACAAATTTCAGTAATCGTAGGCTTATTTAAATGCTCACATGTGCATCCGTTCTGAACTCATCAAAAACATCATGGTCCTGGACTGCCTTTTAGAGTTAACAGGGCAGGAAAAGATGTTGTGCAGTGGAAGACAAGCAATAGTGTGTACTTAAGTTTGTACTGTGCCTATGAGTTCTGAAGGGACGGAGGTGGTGGGGAAAGCTCTGTATTTTGCTATGAGTTTGGTGGTGTGTTATGCTCTTGGATGCAACTGCAGTTTCCTCAGTCACCCCACCTCCCCCATGCAGCCTTCCCACACTTTTTCTTCATAGGATTGGAGAAACAAAATATATAATCATGGAGAAATATTTGTGCTTAGTTTTTGATCAAGCCATCCTATGCTTCAAATTATATTTGCAAGTGTTGGCATTTTCAAGTGGAATTTCCCATTATTTTTTCTTGAAATGTTTCAGCAATTCTAGAAATGCACAGGATGTGTGACTTCGAAAGCAAAGCAGAATTTCAGTTTTCAATAACTACTTCTTCTAATTTAAAGCTATTGACATTATTGAAGGTTTTCTACCAAAATCTGTAGCATTCAGATATAACTCTAGTAATCTTGCCAAGCACTTTAGTATGTTTTTCTCTGTATTAGTACTGGAATCACTATCTCCCCTTAATCTATTTTTATCGCTGAAGTGACTGGATGGAAGACTCCATTTTGAATAGTTGAGAACAGCAGGCAGCAAAGATGCTTTCTTTTTCTAGCAACTAGTTTGAAGTCTCATAGCTTTACCAAAGCCATTAGCTGCAGCAAAGCTATACCGAAGTCATTGCATTATTAAAAATATGATGAGTTTCTGGTACCTGGGTGTGAGAGCTTTATGCGTATTGGCTGGGAAGGCTGCTGCTCTGAGTTATATTGCTATAGGGATTTTTGCCAAGAAAAGTGTGCTTTTTATTTCTGAAGCTGTTTGTCTAAAATGCGTAAGAAATGGTGACTATTTACTATGGAAGGCTTGGAATTAAATTTGCCGAGTAGCATATATCCTCTGGAGAGAAGTTACCAGTCGTACTAAACCCTGCCATTGTGTGCCAAAACAAGGAGGAGCAGCAGTTAAGGAGTTTGGCTTACACACAGTAGTTGAGAAATAATTTAACGAGAGAGATGAAAGATTCTGTGGTAATCTATGGTGTTGAGTTACAAATAAAGATGACTACTGACGAAGCACAGATACGATAAAGATACTGGTTTATTCTTGAGTGAGTGCTATTCAGCATCTTCTTTGGCTTACTTCTGGAAACTTGCATTTTATTGCTACTTGGAAGTTACTCTTCCTTGCAAGAAAAAGCTGTAACTAAAGAATATCAATTATTTTTGTCCTGGGTGAAGCAGGGGAGAGTTGACCTTCCTTGAGAACATGAATATAAAGAAAAATTGTCTTATATGCTGATTGTATTGCCAGGCCAATAAGCGTTGGCTGTGATGTGGCACCGATATTTTTCAGGCATTGTGTTGGAGGGCTTCTGTCCCTGTGTTTTCAGAGTGATTCCAGTGGATGCTGTAGTCAGTTAGTTCCTCAGTCCTGGGTGTTCTATTGCAAAGCATCTTCTGAGTTGTTTTGTTTCTCTCTGCATATGTCCTGTGTGTGAGGGAAGGTGGTGAGATGCTTTTAAGGCTGGGATAATCCAAGTGGGACGTGTTCAAATATGCCTCTCTCACCAGACACAGGTAAGTTGGCTGGCTTTCCTACCACCTGGCAGGAGGCTGAGGCTTGGTTGAAACCAGATACTGAGTGACAGTGGAAAAAGGGAGGAATGGCTTTGACAAGATAGCAAGGAAGTTGTTGGGCTGGTAAACCTAATGTTTGACCACATCTGAGAGGGCCATCCAGCAGCAGAGCCAAAGGAATTGTCACATGGCATTGGCTGTAAAACTTTCAGACCTTCTGTCTGCCCATCAGGTCTCTCAAGTGACCATTTTGTTTCAGTTTTAAGTGATAGTTTGGCTGTGCTTGAAGCTCTCTAGGAGATGCTGACAGAAGTTAAGCGGGCTGGCATGGTGGCATAAACACAGTTGGGGTGGTGGCAGCAGGCCGCAGCCTGTCCCCTCAGCCCCTGTCCTGTCGGAGCGGGGACCTTCAGCTGGTGCAGGAGCAGGGTGAGCTAAGACCTAGCTCCCAAGTGGGTATTGGCTGCTGCCAATTTGAATGGTGATTGTAAAACACTCTCAAGTTACTCCTCATAGGACTTGCTTGAGATTACCCAAGAGATTTCCGACTTTCCTTCAACATGCTGCTGGGACGTTGTGGCAGCTGCAGAGCTCTCATCTGAAACAAGCTTTGTGTCTCTCTGGGAATCACGTCCCGAAGGCTCGTGGTTCACCGGTCTGCTGACTTCCAGAGCACACTGGATACGCATCCTTTCTGTACAGATTTTTGCTGGGCATATGCAAGGGAATTACCATGGGAAAGATCTGGAGTTACTTAGAGGAGGAATTGAATCCAAATGATGTCTTGCTTTAGGTTTATGGTGTTTTGCAGACAATGAATTAAATACCACTTTCTCCATACTAGAGGCTTGGAAGCAATGGCTCTCTAATTTTTTAGTTACCAAATTTTTTTTTTTTTTTTTTTACTTAATGCAAAGAGACATATGTCCTTGGTTATCTATCTAGCTAATAATTAATAATGCTTGGATGCTGTTTTTTTTCCTCCCATGTATCTATGCTGACCTCTCTAGAAAGAGGTTTTATATTCTGAGCCCCTTACAGTTTTTCCGTATCACATACTTGAATGATTATTCGAAAGTGCAAAAAATCCAGTATCTACCACACAGTTTTCCAGTACTTCATCTCAGTCTCAGGGGAAAAGGCAGTTAAAGGGATATTGAGTATTTTTCTGTTTGCCTTTTTCATTAAATAGGTTGTCTTTACTATAATGCCAGGGTGTCTGTGCTAAAGCATGTCTTCCATGAACTTTTATCCTCAAGCTAGTTGCAACTGATGAAATTACATGGGGTCTAATACCACTTTTATTAGCAGCAGTTTACTTACAACTAGAGCAATAGGGCATCTAATAGATTAAGTTAGATTTTGTTTAAAGATGCTAATCTTTTCCTAATACAACAGGAAAAAAGGAAAAGGTAGTGAAAAATAACCAAAAGGTTTTAACTTGTGAGAATTTTTTTTAATGAATTATATTGATTAACAAAATTGCTACATCTTATGGCAGAAACTTTTTAGAAGAAGGCAGTAATTGTAATTAATTTTTAGTCTGTGCCACATATTTGATGATAGCTCTGATTCATGCTATTATATTCTCCCTCTTCCTTCACCCACAGCAAAACAAATTTAATTTGATTCATACCCTTAAGGAAAAAAACTCAAAATTACTCACATGGTTATGATTCAGCTCTTGGCATAAAATCCTGTCCTCCTCCATCCTCCCCTTCTCCCACCCAAACCACCCCCACCCTCACCCACTGTATATTTATGTCACTGTAGTCTGAAAAAAAAGTTGCGTAGCTCTTTAGAAACAGAGCAAATGAAATCTTTCTTCAAGCTGCTGTATTACTTATGTTGATATGAGTCTAATAAGACTTCCTGTTCGCAAGTGGTATGGAGGCAGCAGCAGTACTCTGTTTTTCATGTTACTCGAACAGACAACAGTACTGTGTTAGTCTTGAGAGGTGGTTGCTTTTTAGCGGTTTAGCAAAGCTACATCAAGCAATGCTAAAATTGCACAAGATGTTGAATTCATGAATCTGCTTTTCCAAAAAAAGACTTTTAAGGAAATCATATATAGGGATTCCTGTTGAAATGAATTACCAGAAAAGCTTAACGTTATTTTTGTCTTTCTCTTAATTAGTCTTAATGACCTCATTTTTTACATGTTAGCAGGGTTTTCCCCAAGAAAAGATAAAAGCTGCAGTGCTTTCATTACATAAGTTTATAGCAGTGTTCCCTGTTTCCAGCAGCATGTCAGATATCTCTTTATATGGGTGATTGGCAGTCTCCTGCCTTAACCTCCCACTGGCGGTGAGTGGTAGGATTCTGCTTGCTATTGTATCTCATGAGCTGTAGTTCCTAAGCACTGAATTCTGAACACAGCTCAAGTTCTGCGATCAGACAGTAGAATCATTCAAAGGAGACATTTTGTACATGAAAAGACGTTTATGGAGATCTGGTATTTAGAGGTGATGCAGTCCAACAATCCCGGTGGAAATTAGGATCAGCTCAGTGCCTCTGAAAGCTGACACGTGTGTTTATGTATAGAATGCTGAGCACAGAGGACTTCATGCGCACTGATGCAATGAATCAGTCACAGTATGTATCAGAACTTGCATAGGTTGGTGGGAAAGAGTATTTTTAACCAAGAACACTAATGCAACCCTTCCACTCTTACTGAAAGAGATGGTGGTGTCTTAAAGGTTGAAATCAAAGGAGAAAAAAAAGGAAAGATTCTCAGAGCCTAGATCGCTTATTTACCCAGAAAATATTAACTTGTTAGTTAAATGATGCATGTTTCATTAGCTCTGTGAAAAGAGAAAATTCATTTTGTCTTCTTCCCCCTAACAACCGCTGCTTCTGTGTATGTACTGTATAGAAATTATATGGTGTCTTACACACATGTCCATGGTCTCAGTGACTCTGGGTGGGCTGGGCTGCTCCTCCCTGGGTGAGAAGGGGCTCTCATTGTAATCAGCATGAAGGGTGCTGTTAGTTTGCTATGGACTTCACTCTCTTCTGCAGAGAAGCATGAAGGATCTGCTTGTTTCCTGAAGTGACTTCCATGTTTTCAGTACTGGCCACAAAGTGTTGGCATGAATGAACTTGACCTGGAGAGAGAAGGGTGGTCTCTGTCTGGCCTCTTCCTTTCCTCCATTGCTGCTTTATGCAATATACAAACTGTCAGTTTTGGGCTGTCTCACTCCCAAGGAAATAGGGGTTCCTGAGGTGAGGTAGGTACCTGAGCCTGTGGCAGCACTGTGAGGCATGGAAACTTGAGCTGGATCAGACCTTCTTGCCTGTATGGTCAACCGGGTGGCCCCTTGCATCTCTTAGCAACAATGAGCTTCTTAAAAGCACTCAGATTACCCCTCACATGTGGGCCAGGGCACAACAGTGAGAAAACCAAAAGGGAAAAATAGGGAAACTTCACTACTGGGAAAGGAGAATTGCTCCGTATGGCAGGAAACAGGCTCTACTGGAACAATGAAGAAAGACAAGTTTACAGAGGAAATAGTCAAAAAAGAGAAACATAACAGAAGAGGTAGGCATTCATGCCTGTGAGGGTGCATGGACTGGGATGAAGAGAACGATGCCTTCTCTCACATTCCTCATTCCCCCTTCCTTTGCTGGTGTAACTGGGTTTCTGTGTTGAAATGAAATATTCCTCTCCCAGCAAGCACAACAGACAGAATCCAGCTGGACTTCAGTCATGCTTGCACAGCCAAGCTACTGAAGTTTGACCAGCAGCGCAGCGATGCACCTTCCTGCGTTCCTTTTCTGAGGTAGGACAAAAGTCTCAGTCTCTGACTCTAATCTCTCCTATGAAGGCTAAAATGCTGCTACCATAAAATACACTGACTTTACAAAAAAAAAAAAATCTTTCTCAACAATGAGGTCAACAATCCAAGCCCGTCTTTTCCAATTAGGCCCCAGCTGCTGTCATTTTTGAATGTTATGTGTTAGCTGTTATGTTTTAGCCATGTAGATGGTGACTGGAGATCATCCAGCTCAGTACTGGTTGGAACAAGATGCACAGTGTGCTCCAGGACGTGTGTGTGGGACGGGGAGCCAAAAGTTCCCTGATGCGACTCAGTTCCTGATGGAAACTTCTGTGATGTTGGTGAAGTCGCTTACGTACTACTGGCCTCTGTTTTCTCGTTTTCTAAAGTCTACCATTTCACGGGGATATTCCAAGGATTTACCTTAAAATGTACTTCTGAGGTATTTTTAATGGTTAATCAGCTTTTCCATTATGGAGTACTTACGTTGTTTGGCTGGCTTCAGACACACGAGCTCACACAAACGCTATACATAGAATACTTTTGTGGAATATTTTGTGTTTGGCTCATCTAAGTCACGGTTTCCATTCAAAATGGAGAGTGAAATAATCTGACTGTTTTAATCTAAAATATTGTGAAGAATCTCATAATGAATGCTTTGGGAAGAACTCGAAGTGTGATAAAATCATCAGGCTTATGTAGCGTATCAGAGTCAAAGGCAGATATATATCTGCTGTCTACCAACAAGTTGCAGAGTGGAAGGCTGAGGACAGTGGTATAGCACAAGGAAAGGAAAACATCAGTTGAAGCAAAGAGAGGACAATGCTGATCATTTGATGTTGTGCCAACAGCTGGCCCCGGCTAAGTTTAGGATGGAAATTTAGAAGAAAGTTCCAAACCATCAGAAGCAGCTTCCGGAGCTACTTATCAGCTGCAAGAGCTGAGGAGAAGCTGCAGCTTTTTAAGATGAAAATAGGGTCAAAAAATCATCAGAGGGGCACTTTCTGGTTTGCTTTTCAGTCCATAATTTCTTCAGCTACACCTGTTGTCCTAGGTCTCTTCTTCAACTCTGTCTGTAATTAAAGTTCTGGTAAGAATAGGCAGCGCATCTCAGGATTTTAGTATTGATAGGAAATCTATGGCCATTTTGGGACATTTATTCACTATCCCTCGCGAAGATGGAAGGTGTAACTCTTGATAAGCTAATCTGACTACCTGGTGCTTAAAATCACTTACCTGCTCAAAGCTCATGACAGGGTAAAGACTACAGTTTTGAAGTATTCTGATATCTTTAATGAGATAACTTTGATCAAAGCCAAAATACCATCCAAAGGAATTGAACATAGGATTCTTTTCTTTTTTTAAAAAAATACAATAGATGAAAAACTTTGTATTAGTTTTATACACACGCTGTGAGTGTGAAATTTTTATTAGGTCATCTGCCTTTAATTAAACGAAACTTTTTTTTTTTATTATCCTCGTGCTATTCTAGGATAGGATGTTTTTGTCATTTTATGGTTTCATTGGGCTATGGAATATTCCAAACAATTTGAAAATGTGGTTAGATTAGTTTTCCCTTGGGTTTGACCTCAGTAAACTTATCTTGTGGTAGAAGTAGATGGCTTTGCCTTTGTTGTGTTTATTTACATCAAGACAGTTGTTGTGTGTTTAATTAATATAACATGAAGTAGCGTGTGTGGAGGGGAGGTGCTGTGTTTTCTGTTCTTTGGGGTTTTTCCCCTACCCCAGAGCTTTGAGTCATTCCCACATGAGGTCCTGCTCCCCTGGCTAAAGGAGGGCTGTTGTTCTGTGGCACAGGAGGGTGAGGGAGAGGCGATTTGAGTCATCTTCAGTGCTTTGCCCTGGCACACATTTCCTGCCCATAAATTGGGACTGGCAAGGCTTGGCCGTGGCAGGCAACCTCGCAGTTGTTCCAGTTCTGCCTCAGACGGCGTTTCCTGCAGCCGCGCGTGGCCATGCGCGTATCTTCGGGGTGCAGAAACAGAGCTGGAGCGCAGCACGGGCGTGCTTGAAGGCGTTGGTCTGCTTGCCATGAGGTTTTGTGGGCAGGTGAGGATTTTAATATTGCTTTTAAGGTAGAGCCTGTTTCTCATGTACTGCTCATCTTTTTTGGGGGGCTTTTCTGCAAAATAAAAACGGGAAGCGGTCGGTAGCACGGCTGTGCTTTCCTTGCTTCCTGAGCAGCTCGAGACCTTCCTGCCACACAGAGCTGGTAACTGCTGACCGTTTAATGTATTGAAGTAATTCCCTTTTTTATCAACTCTCACAATCCATGAGAAAAAGTTTTTCGGAGCAATGCCGGTCCGCCACCGCCAGCCGTTGCTTTGAAAACCATTTTCCAGCTTATATATTTGATAGTAACAAACATTCATGTATTTAACAAACAGGCCTTCTCCCCGCCGGAGGTGCCCCTTTTCACCCCCCCC
>VXAV01011508.1:924339-947585 GCA_013399715.1 Alectura lathami
CGGCTTCCGACGCGGCTTCACGTCCCCGGGCCGGCTCCCTCGTGGTGGGAGCGAGCCGCGGCTGCCCGTGCGCCCGTCGGTTCGTTCCCTGCGAGCAGTCAGGGAAACTGGAGGGCAGGGACGGTGCTCTGTCCTCGGGGCAGCGATAGGGTGCTGTGCGTCGTGTTACTTGCCGCTGGGCTCCTGAACCCGGTGTGGTCTTGGAAGCCGAATTACTGTGTAAGTGTGCGTAAAAACGCGCCGTTCGGTTGTATTTAAGCATGGCATTTTAATTGGAGGCTGCCGACAAGTCGGGTGGGGAGCGGGACTACCTGTGATACAGCAAGATCTTACATATCTCTAAATACTGTAAATAGTGGATTTATTACATGGAAAGCATAACTTCTGTTTCAAATCTGTTAAACTCATGACTTTTATTTTTACTTTCCTTTTGAGTTGTAACTTCAAGATGCACTTAGGAAGCACTTCTTCAGTTACAGGTTAAAAGAGAGCGTGTTCTGGATGACAATTCTCAGTAGGTTCTGGTGAACAGAATGCTGCTTTTATTACTTTTAAAGCTCTGATTTTAAATGCCCTCTGTTCTTCATACGTAGACACCCCCCCCCCCCCAAAAAAAAAAAAAAATAAAAAAAAGAAGCTATTTAGTGTGGCGATTACATCTGCTCTGAAGTTTGTCTTAATTGTTCAAAAGGCCTTTCTCTCTTTCCTAATACAATTTTCGGAAGCTCTTTGAACAATGCTTTATATAAAAATAGAGCTCAAGGTTGCTGTGTAGCTAAATTTATAGTAAAAATGAGTAGGAAATGTCTAATTAGAGAAGCAATAAAAAAGAACAGATTTCAAGATAAGCATGTCTTCTAAAGGCACTGTGCCATAGCAAATGGGGAAGAGTATAACCCCACTTCTGCTACCGAAGTCTCCTTCTTAACTGAGGTGTGGCTCGATGCCACCTGAGGAGAAGGTTCTTTTCAGTCTTGAGCCAACAGCTCCGAGGTCCTGAGATCGTCCTGGGGCTGGGGAGCAGCTCTCTGCGGCTGGGTACACTTTACTTATAGATTTACCAATTAAAATTCCAGAGGAAGAATTCATAAGGTTAGCATTCTTGCCCCCCTCCCTTCCCCTCACCCTCCCGAAAATAGAAAGCACATACTGCTCTGCTTGAATATTCAAAGTTTGAAAAAATAGGATCCTAGTCATATCTTAACAAAAATGATCAGCAGCCTCCCATTGGGGTTCACTTACCTGTTTTGAGATACTTATGTGAGGTGGAGGCTGACTGGCTTAAGCATAAACTGAAATTTCAGGAATTAAATAAACATGTCCCAGTCTAATTCTGTTTAGATCATGTCTGTTGCTTGTGTTTTGGTTTGTGTCATACTGTTGACTGTTCCAGTTTTTTCATTAAGAAATGCCTTACAGTTTGTCATATATGATCTCATGCAAAACCACATTTTATGCTAATTCCGATAGTATGTTTTTGCCATCTGATTTTTGTGAACATAGGTAATGAAAGCATTTGTTCTAAAAAGAAAACATTCACAATCACAAAGCCCTGGGAGGGGGAAAATCCTGAAGTGAAAACTGTCACGGGTAGATCTTTGCAATCTATCTTAATGGTTATTTGTTAATTGTTGTAAGTGATGGTGCTTGATGGCTGATGTAGGGAAGGACAGATGTGGGAAACAAGTAAACCTAGCTTTTGGTATGTCAGCAGTTAGAGTTTGCTTCAGCTGGCGTCTCAGATACTGAAAGGGCTGTGTGTCTGGGTTGCTCCTGTCCCTGTTCTAGAGTTGTTTGGTAGCACTGCAGCAGTCAATAGAGTCTGTAAAATATTTTGGTTGTGTGGATGGCAAAAGGGTGTGAGCATGCGGAGGTGCTTGCCTCTGGGATACAGCGGTGCTGAGTGGTGCAACCCAGAACTGCTGAACAAGGAGCCCAGGATTTGCTGTGTTTTAATGCTCTTTGCCAATGTGTTGCTGTGTGCCAGCTTGCTCCCTGTTCACCCCCACACCCTTGGGTGCTGGTGGTTTTTTCCAACCATATCAGTGTTTGGGTGAGATATCTGAAATCTTAATAGCTGCAATAACTTCTGGAAACTCCCAATATATGGTGTGTGACCCCTCCCACCCCCAGAGCATCTTGAACTGGTTAGATCATATATGTTGCTTCCATGAATAAATAGTTGCTTGGTTTTTCCCCTGAAGTGTGTGTGTGGCGGGGGGGGGAGACATTTGATGAGTAAAATAGTTCATCATTTCCTAGAAAACTATTCATTTCTTACCAGTAATTACTCTTGGGGTAGGAGTTATACCTCTAGATATCTTCGATTTGGGGAAAGCTTTCAATGGGCAAGGACACTTGCCTTTCCAGTCTCTGAAGGTGTGTTATGTTTGTTATTATTTAGTGGGAGGGAAGGACTTACCCCTTAGTGTACCTGTCCTGACTGCAGTTCTTTGAGCAGTAAGATGTATTTCCCTTCATGTTCTGCCTCTGCTGAAGTTTGAAAACTGGGTTCTTGACATGGAAGTCGTGCTACATAAATGCAGAAACATTTTGTTCACCCAGCTGTAACTTTAGTATTGCAGATAGTTCTTCTGCACCTATAACTGTTAGAAATGCAGTGTAATATGACTGCAGTAGTTCTCCCAGGGGGGCGATCAGACTATTATGTCTGCCTTGATTTGTTCTTGCAAATAACTTTCCAGCTCTTGCTGTGATAAGTAGAACCCATGTTACTTGTTTGCTTGGGGTTTTTGAGATAGAACATCTTTCAAAACGTGTAAGACATGGCACATGTATAGACCATTGATAGGCCATTAATATTGCTTTAAATACCTTTTTGGGAATTCTCAGCACAACAAAAAGTTAAGCCGAAAAGCTGCTGAATGGGTAGACTGAGGTGCAATGTGTTTCTAAATACTTCTGTCTCCTGCACATATGATAAATGCAATGATAGTTGCTTCAGTTCACGATGCCAAAGCATAATCATCTCACTTCTGTGAATGTGTAGTATTGCTCCTAAGCTGCAAATTTAAGTATGTGATGTATAGGTACAAATAGCAGAAGTTATCAGTATTTTGGAAGTTCAGCAGTCACAGGACAAAAGATAAAGCTGGCTTTATGGCTTAGATCAATGAAGCAAAGCTTAAGAATTAATTCATTCAAGAAACAGTGCGGAATTGTTGCATATTTTTGAAGCTGGTCATGGAATGATGACCTATGAATATGAGGCACGAAGATGAAGGAGCTACGTGGCATACAAGAGGTTCTCTGGACTATCACCCTGCCCAAAGAGTGAGGCTAACTTTATAAGTGAATCCCGGTGGATGTATTTCTGGCCTCTTCTTAAAGATGCCTGACACAGGAATTCCATGCAGCTCTGCAGGAAAGCTTGCCTTCTGTAGGCTTACCTAACGATAAAGCCACTGCCTAACCCAGCTCTTCCTAGTGATAGGTTTGAACTGCAGCCTTTTCCCCCAGGGAAGTCTGTACCCTGCTTCCAAACTGCTGTGTGTGTGTGCTGCTGAAACCCTTCACTGTCTTGAATCTAATCATCTTGTTGCCTAAACGGAGCTCAGGTGATGGTAATCACCAGGGAAGGTGGGCCTAGGTGTTGCTCAAACGAGAGTGCTGTTTGCAGTCTCCTAGTAATAGCTCTCTTTCTAGAGAGTGAGATTTTTTTCCTGAAGGTGAAAAACTTCCCTGTTGAGTGACTGTGGTACGGAACAGCTGGATAACAAGTATCTGTGTTTAGGGAAGAAAGTTTCTGTTCTTACAGAATACAGTGTAGTATATACTGTGCATTGTATCGTGGGGTATTGAAACAGGTAAACTGATCAGTCAGAATTATTGCTCAGAAAAACTGAACAGGCAATATTTTTGAGGTGAAAATAGATACTTTTTGTATACACCTGTTCAGATTCTTCCCACTTCCAAAATACACTTTATTTCTTTGTTAGGCTGCATCGTAGTTGACCTGTATTAATGCTCACTCAAGAAACAAAGTTTTCTAGGCCAGAGCAGTTCTGTTGGGGTTTTTCCAGTTATCTTACTGATTACACTAAGAAGCTGTTCTGTTACCAGAGTGTCATATCTGCATGACTTAAAACTTTTGGCTTTCTCCAGACATGCCAGACTTTGTGTGTGTCCATGTTGATAAGTTCTTGGTGTTTTCAAAGGCCTTTGTAGGTAAGGGGCAAAAACCTCTTTATCCTGAGTGTGTTAATGCTAATTTGTCCTACAACAGCACACGCTTGCTTTTAGTGCTAGACGGTGATGTAGCTCCCCTGGAGAATCTGCAGATAAGAGTTATTCTCCATATGATTTGAAGCTAAGTCAACATCTTGAAAAGAATTGTTGTCTTCTAATGATAATTCTGAACTACATCTTTACAATAACTGTGCCCACTACGTATGAGCATCTTCCTGCAGACTTCTGGTTTCCTCCTTGTACTTTGCGTGCATTACTGAAAAGTTACACTCTGCAGTTATTAGGTGATGAGATTTATCTGTTTCATAATCTTGCACCAGATTGTTTCATTTTTCTTCTCCATCAGAAGTATCTGCTATAAATAGGTGCATAGTGCTGTGCAGTTCTGTAGCTTTCTTGGTCATGGTGAAACTGTGTTTATAAATCAGTGCTCATTTCAAGAGCAACATCTAGTCCAAGTTTTGCAGCCAGCTGTTCTCACCTTAAGGAGAAAGTCACAGGTCTGGATGACTTGTGAATAATTAAATATTTGTATTCTATTAATCTTTTGCTGCCCTTGCCTAACAAGTGTGTGGTTGGGCAATAAGCCGTGGTTTATGGAATGGTTTCTATTAGCAAATGGTCCCTGTGTCTTCACTGAAAATACTTGGAGTAGTTGTGATTTTGAGGGGCCTGTTTTGTTTTGTCTTTGTAATTTGCACTGGGAGGGTTTGAAACTGGAAGTTAAATCAAAACCCTGAATAACACCATTGAAAATAAATAACATTTGTCTACAAACATCATGAAAGTATCTTGCTTTAAATTCCAAGCTTAGCTGAAAGCTATGATATGTGATCAGGAAGGTTCAGCATTCAGAGGTGTGTTCTTTACCGGATGGGATGCAGGTGATTTGGATGGGAGATGATCATGTGAATATGAACATATAATAATGTTCCTGGTTTTGTATTAAAAAGAGATGCTTGCCAATATGCATCTGCAATTGTGAAGGGGAAATTGTGTTAGATCAGCCAAAAAGTGTGTGACAAATTCAGAAGAGTGGTGAAATAGGATATTTAGCCATCCTGATACATTAGGAAGCATCTAAAGAAATTGAAAGAACTGAGGATTTCTTTTTTTTTTCTTCCCCTTTAATATATACGAGGATTAAACTTTCAAGCAAATTTTACAAATTGATAAAGTTCTGAGCAAATTCACTGGGTTAGTAAGGTGAAAACCTGGGCATGGGAAGGAGCCACACATAGCATCAACAAGTACTTAACCCTTCAAACCTATGACCTTAATTAAGCTTCTGATTGAATGTATATATAATGAGGTGTAACATGTAAGTACACATCACTAATGGTTGTAGTACCACTGATCACTTATCAGTGCACAATTCTTTCTGAATCAGCTGAATTTAAATGTGTTTTTCCAAAGCTTGAGGGCATTTTCTGAGGTGCTTGGTAGAACACTGACTTCTTAATACTCTTCGTGCTTTGAGTATGTGTGCTAGTATTAATCAGTTTGCATTGAGGTTACTAATGAGCCCCAAGGATGAAGCATGTACTTGACTGTTTATTCATTCACTGAAGTCTATGTCAAGTTTATTGTCAGTAATTGTGGCATTTCCAACTGACCTGTAACAGTAGCTAAAGCAACCTCCAGGTGCCAGCCCCCTGAGCACAGCTCAGGGGTGCAAAATGATGGGCAGAAGTGCCTGATCCTATGGGTGAGGCTTCCGTGTGCAGCCGCGCTGCTCCTGGAGCTGCGGCAGCTGAGCTCTGGCCTGCAGAGCTCTGCCCCTCTGACCGAATTCCTTAGGGAGGAAGGAGTGCATGGGAGGCCTCCCTTCTTGCAAGCAGCTGTGGAATGAGGATGAAATCCAATGTTTACTCTTTCTTCCGGAAACTATAGGAAACACAGTGCTCATGTACGTTGCATAATCGTATTTGCAGTTGCGATAGGGAGAGCCCAAGTAGGATGTGGGGAGAACACGGTGTGAGAAACTGATCCTGGGAAAGGAAAATCTGCAGTAAGGACTACAAAAGTATTAAACTGCTTTGTCAGGGAACTGCCCTGATCCTTGCTTGATGGAAGTTTCCTTCTGGTTTCTGAGCATCCTTAAAAGGTTTTTGACCTTTGGATAGTGGGTGCCAGCTAACCCATGCTGTGGTGCAGTGTAATTAACACTTGGAAGTAATTGTTAGTAGGAGCAATAAAGATGCCCCTTGTGGCAGGGGGTGAGGAACTGGAAGTCAAGTGACCGACTGGTTTCCAGCCTGCTGCTAATCTGCTGCCTGATGTGGGCGATCTTTTTGGTGGAAGTTGTCTGTGATTCATTTTTCTCATAAAGGTGTTGCTTACTTGAAGGCCATTAATTGTCCCATTTTCTCCACTGTTGTCATGTTCAGGAGTTCAGCTTGATTTTGCATTGTTTGGCCGGAAAGGTTGGAATGATACTCAAGCTTTCTGTCTTCACCTATACATTTCAAGAATGTGAAAGTGCTACCCTTATTCAAATGGGTGCAATATGAGTGAGACTTCTAATTATAGCACTGCTTTACCTCAGGTCACCTGCCTCTCTGGACCTACTCAGAAACTGTGAATTGAGGAATTAACTGTCAAGCAGGTCCTGCTAAGAACTTCTGTAGTACTGCAGCTGGGGGTGGTGAAATCTCACTTTGTGTTCAGAAAACCAAAGTGCTTTCTGACAGTGAGTTTATGGCTGTAGGAAGAAAGAAGCTCTGGGTCTGTCTGAAATCCATGCACAGTCTTGGAAAGCATACTGATGTCAGGATGATGCTTAAAGTTGCAGCTGCCTTGTGGGTTTTGTTTGGCCAGTTTCGGTGGGCAGAATGACAAGGAGAAATGGGTCACTTTTATGTGTGAAAGGTGATATCTTCTCTTTTAGTGGTTACGTTTGTAACAGGAGCAAAGTTACTGTTGGAGGTACTTCTATGTTTTTAAAAAAAAAAAACAATCTGAGATGTACCACTTTTTCCACAAAAGAAACCCCACAACTGTTTATGTAGATCGTTCTCTTTTAGAAATGTATTTTAGTAGCACTGCTGTATCTTACATTGCTTCATTTATATTTTTCAGAACATACTGTAGAAAATGGGTGCAGAAGGTGGGATTACATTTGAATAAGAAACTCAACTGTCAAGTGCCAGGATGTGTTCCTGCTCTCAGATGAAGCTAGTGGATGTTCTGTGCCCATCTGATCTGGTAGGGAGGAAAAAAAAAAGTGCTCTATTGACAAGCTGAGTACTGCATTTTTCCCTGGAAGTTTCTGTCCAAGGAGTTGCATGTTGTTTCCAGAGTGCCCTCTGAATGATGTCTGGCCTGCATCAGGAATAGTGTGGCTGGCAGGAACAGGGAGGTGATCGTCCCCTTGTACTCAGCTCTGGTGAGGTAGCACCTTGAATACCGTGTTCAGTTTTGGGTGCCTGACGGTAAGAGAGATGTTGAGGCCCTGGAGTGTGTTGAGAGAAGGGCAACAAAGCTGGTGAGGGCTCTGGAGCACCAAGTCTTATGGATAGCAGCTGAGGGAGCTGGGATTGTTTAGTCTGGAGAAGAGGAGTCTCAGGGGAGACCTCATTGCTCTCTACAGCTACCTCAGAGGAGGCTGAAGTGTGGGTTGACCTCTTCTGGGTAGCTAGTGATGGGATGAGAGGTAACGGACTCAAAATGTGCTGCCAAAAGTTTGGTGTTAGGAAAAACTTCTCAGAGGGATTGGTCAGGTACTGGAACAGGCTGTCCAGGGAGGTGGTGGAGTCACTGTCCCTGGAGGTGTTCAAGAAACATGGACTCAGGGACATGGTTTAGTGGGTAATCTTGGTGGGTGGATGGTTGGACTAGATGATCTTGGAGGTCTTTTCCAACCTTGATGATTCTGTGTGTAACACTGGGGACCGTGGCTGGTTTGGTTTGGCTATTTTCAGTATACCATTGCTGCCTGTAAATTGGTCTTCGGGAGCTTTCAAACTTGGCTGGGGGTGAGCCTGTAATTCTATGGTGGAGGAACAGTACATGAGACCATGTAAGTGCTCATCCCTTAAAAAGTGCCTAGATAAGGGCAGGAAAGCTTATTCAAATATTCCTTTGGGGAGTAGGGAGAGGGGAGGGGGATGGAACCAAGACACTTCTACAGTGTAGATTAAGCTTTTTTTTTTTTTGTCATATTTTGGAGAGCCAAAACCATTGAGAAAATTGCTCCTGAGATGTCATGTTAGGGTGGTGTGTGTGTGTGTGTTTGTTTGTTTGAAGGACTGCATTCAGGAAGCCAGTTAGACACAAGCAGCAGAGGTGCTGATGGATATTTGAATAGCATAGGTCTGCAGTCAGACCAAAGTTGTCTTTCCCCCTGGAATCCAGTGTTTACCTTCCTTAATTTGTTTGGTGCAGGGCTGCTGCTTTGGCATCTTGTGTTTATATTTGCAATTTTGTAGAATTTATTGGTGGGTTTTGGTACTTGCTGCTAATCGAGATTGTTAAATTGCTTAGACACCTTGATTTGGAAACAACACACCCACTTCATTGTGATGCTATTCAGGCAAATGATTCAGTGCAGTTTCGGTGGGTTTAAACAATGGCTTAGTGGCACACCTATTTTGTAGAAAGCTGACTTTTAGATGGGATGCCTGTTCTCTGCAAGTCTATACGTTGCTAGCAGCTGTACACTGATACTTGGTAGTACACACGTCCTTCTGTACAGAGCCTCCTTCTCTGCATGCTGTTTTCCCATGGACTGAAGATTGCTGAATGATTGGATTTATTGAAATGATTTGTTGGATACCTCAAGTTTAATTTTCAGAGCTGTTTTATCTTGCCATAAAACATGCCTTGGAAAGAGTTGTTTTACATACAGCATATATAGTTGCTCCATTTGAAATGATACACTTGATTTTTTTGCATGCTACAGTGGGTTGTGATAGCAATGCTGGCTCATCTTTCTTTATCTCTTTGTTCATGGCCCATTTCAGTTGCAAATAGTAAAAATAAATAAAAATGCACTGAGAGTTCGTGGTCTTGAGTCCTGTGCATAAACTTGTGTTCAGAAATAGTAGAGCTGAAATGAGTAGTGAGCAGTCTGACAACACAGCCTGAAGTTGTGCTGGCAATCTGAGTGCTGGTGTATTGATACAAAGTCTCTAGCTGTAGTCTCTCAAATGCAATGTGAATTTTGATGGCTTTATTCCTGCCCACATGCATTGTAGGCACACTCCTGAGAGTGACTGTGCAGTGGATGGGTACTGTACAAATGAGTCAGTTCCTGTTCCTTTGGCTGAAGCTTCGTTAGGAGTTCTCAAAAAAGTATTTCAGAATGTGGATGTGGTCAACATAGTCATTTTCCAGGCATCTTAAAGGAAACCCACATCAACTGTGAAAGTGAACTTTGAACTCCCCTGTCCTGCCACTAATAGATCCAGAGCTGTGCTGGATGGAATTGCTTGTTTGCTTCAGTTTACATCTTTGCTCACAGCTTGCACTTCTTGCCATTAAGTGCTCAGCTGTTCTTCAGGAGAATTTCCAGCGAGGCTTCTGTGTTCCTGATTCAGTGCTCCACTGGTGGTACATCAGCTAGATACCTAGTTACAAGCAGCTTCTGACAAATTTTAAGCTACATCTAATTGCTCAGTGTGTATTTTAAGTAATGTCAAAAGCAGTTAAACCCACTAGTATCTGCAGTGTTTTTTCCCCTGTTATGGCAAGATGTGGTATAAAACACTTTACTCCCACTGCACTTCCTAAGATTTAATATATAGTTACAACTTAAGTTATTTTGAAGGCATCAATTATTAAAAGGGGCCTTTTTTTTTCTTTTGAGATGTCAGATTACTTTCACTAGAAATGCTTGCCTTATTCTAAATAAACAGTGGTTTAGAATGGCTTCTTTTTCAAACAAGTTTCCTGTTGTCTGACTAAAGCGGCAGATTTTTGTACATATAAATAATACATGTAGTTGTGGACATCACACAGACAATGAATGTAGCAGGATCTAAGCTCTGAAGTTATCTCAAATGACTGTTTGAATGCATTTCTTCGAGTTACTGGCATGCACAGCTCTACTGTTGAGTTGTCATCTTGTGCTGGTGTTTGTATCCGCGTAGCTGGTTGGAGTTCCCCATTGGTTACCCAGTGATGCTGCATGAGGCATTCTGCCAACAAAACGAAGAAACTTCCTCTGAGAGCCTCTCAAAGGCTACTGTGGTGGCATGGTGAATCAAATAGTTGACTCAAGTCTAAGTGGCAATTTACACTTCCTCCAGAAGAAAATGCTACTATGCAGATAATAGGAAAATGTTTTAAATGTGCTAGAAAACAGAGGTCCCAAGTCTCTGTCTGGAAACCTGTGCATTAAGTATATGGTGCTAATTGCCCTGTATAGGTATAGATCACGGAGAGTGGCAGAATGACTGTGTAAGGCTGAATGTGTTAATAAAGTGGTTTATGCCTGGTATAGCGAAGGAATTGTTTTTTGCCTTATTTCACGTTCACAGCAGTAGTTGTAAATCTTTTATGAACAGAGACATGAAGAGAAATAAGACTTGATCTGATGTGGTCATGCCATTAGCAGGTACAAAATGGAAAGTCAAGAGTACCCGTTTTCATTGCTGTTTACCAAAAGCACTTGGTTGGGGGGGGGTTCTGTTTTTTTTTGTTTGTTTGTTTTAATTTCCCTGCATCATCCTTAAAAATGAGGGTTAATGACACTGGCAGTCTGGTAATGATTTGTATTATTGCTGTGCATTACAAAATATCAGGCATATCTAAACTTTACTGGAGGGGTTATCAGGACAAATTTGGTGCTGTTTAAAGTATGTTTTAATAGTTATAATTTCATACAGCTATTATATTACAAAGACATCTTTACTCTTCGTTTGATATTAAGAAAGAAAGTCTACAGTGAGATCTGAATTTTAATATATCAACATTTAAGTTGTCTTACTGTCAACTTGACCTGTAATAGGAGGGTAGCTCTAAATTTTTACTTCAAAGATTAAATTTAATTGCAGTAATGGATCTGACACATTCTTCTGACTGTTCTACAGTTTATTTTGCAGTTAATTTAACTTTCCTTCATTTATTCAGGTAACCTTGCTCTTAGATAACTACTTCACTGTGGGTGATTATGGAAATCTCCATTTATCTTTTGTGCTTAATACAAAAGTTGTAAACAAATAAAATGTGCATGTGTATAGTTATGTCAGTATGTCTCACAGTTATAGAGATGGAGGCCTCATTCATGGAGCCACTTCTTGAAAATCTTCATTAATAATACCGATGGCAATGTACACATGAAGTTGTTGGTCCATATCTTCTGCTTGCAAATCCATATTTACTCCTAACTTGCTTCTGAGTTTTGTGCTTTTGAAATGCTTCTAGCATTCCCAATAGGATGTTGGCCTGGTCATCCTCACTGCCCTGCTTGGATACCTGGTTTTTAGAACTCTAGAGTGCCCACTGCCACCATTTTTATTTTGCCATTACTGTAGATAGAAAATAAACTTCTGGGTAGAAAGTTAGAGTTGGAGCAGACCTGATCCAAAAAGGCTCTCTTGTTTACTCTAGTGTACTGTGGGCAATGCAGCTATACTTGAGTACCTTAAAAATACTTGGAATAGAAGAGCAAACAATTCTACAGAACTCAGAAAACCCCCCAGATGGAACACCTAGGATTCATTCATGCTCTCTGTGATGATATTCTTGTAAGTAGCAATACGTTGTAGGGCATCTTATTTTAAATCCAAATATCGAACAGAGGAGTTTAATAGTATCTAATGAGTATGTGTTGCAGTAAATCAGACTGGATCAAGTAGGTCAGGTATAGCCTATGTTTCTATAACGTAGCCTGTAGTTACAGTCTGTTTTCAGTTTTTGCTAAGTAGAAACCAGGAATAATGGCTTCTCAGCACAGCTCTTGATGGTTTTCGCTTGGAAACTGAAGTTCTTTGTGTATGTTGTGGGCATCTCACCCACCCTTCTCTAGCGGTGCTTATTTGGACTAGGTTAGGACTCCTCATGAGAAGCTCTAATAAGAAATGTTGTAATGCAGTGTTTGTAATTCCAAAACAGTTTCTCATTGCAGAATGAATTAACTCATTGTTTACCGTTGCACATTATAATATTGGATTCTGTAATCTAAGAGTTTCAGTAGAAGATAATGCTTAATACGTTATCTTGTAGCTCAAAACTTGAGATTGCATTGTCCTCTGTTCTGTCATGTCCTCTGGTCATGTCATGAATATAACAGGAATTAAATACTTGTGTGTGTTGCTGATATTTCATACTGCTAAGGATTTCACTTCAAGAGTCCTTCAAATGACCAGGGTATGCTAGTCCAGATTCATTCCTCAGTACTCAGTTCCTCCCCACCATCTCTGCCTACCCTGAATGAATTTGCCATCTTCACTGTAAGATCATTGCTTCCCATTTGTCTGTGTTACTTGTGGGACTGTACGTATTTCCTGAACCTGAATCCTCCTGAAGTTCTGGAGGTCTGTTGTCACAATGAACCGAGTACTCAAGAGAGCTAGTTCTTAGTTCTTTCTAGTTATATTTTACACAATGGTCTATAGCTATTTTTTTCTTCGTTTTATTGGAGGTGGTCTAAAAACAGTTCATGCTATGGGAAAACTAGAAGATAATCCTGGCGAGATTCCAAGTGGATAAAACAGCCTGGAGATTGCATCTACTGTGGGAGAAGATGATTCTCCAGCCAGTCAGTTTTCTGTTTCATGGTTGTTAGATCACTCAGACAAAACATATCCACAAGTTCACTCTTCCAGGTTCTGGATTTCCCTTTCTGAGGAAGGGATAAAGTAGAAGTTAAACCCCTGGTGTCTCTGCCTCTTGTTACAATGTGGTCATATATACATTCTGACCTATTAAGCTTGTGGTTTTATGGTTTTTCTTCGGTATCCCATTCATCTCCCTCTCCTAGTGCTGGGTTCCTAAACTATGCCAAAGTCGTCTTTGCATGTCACAAGTAACCTTTAATTTATCAGCAGTAGTAGTAGCATTGTCAGCATCCTTGAGACCTATTCTGGACTTTCTTGTCTTTTTACCTTAATTATTGCGACTCTTAAAAACTTCCTGATTAGCAATCAGTATGTACAGAGTGCTTTTGCACTGATGGAAGCAGCCACTTATTTGCTGACGTTCATTATTTGTATGATGCCAAGCATGCGAGTCAAAGCCAGAATGACTTCTCGTGTGTCACTCAAATGAAAATAACCGCGTTAAATAGCTTAAACAATGGCCCACCTAGTACATTCCCAGATCCAAACAGATCCTTCTGTTTAACTACATGAAGTTAGTGTAGTACTGACATCCCTTTCCCTGCCAGTGCTCTCGTTTGTCCATGGTTACCTATCTTATCGCTCCAGTGCAAGTGTGCACGTTTATGCTCAGAGGAGAATGCGGAGGGATCTCCTTTTAAATGGTTGTTTCAGTAAGATGCAGCCTTCCTGTTACCCTATGGAGCCTCTGTCTGTTTTTTAAAACTCCCCTGTTGGTTAACTTCTAAAGCTAGAAGAAACTGTGACTTCTACCACAATGTGCCCGAGAATACTGATTTGGAGTAAGAAATTTCATATCTGTAGAAACATTTATCAGCTTTGACATTGCCGTGTCCCTTCTTACACATGACTGCTTCTGCTTTCACCCAAGTTAAATATGGAATATTGCACGTGGAGAGCTGTGCAGGTTTGTGCTTGTAACCTGCGTTGACTTGCTGATGTGTATTACTTCATGCCAATTTAATACTGGTAAATACATAAGCGCTGGTTCTGTAGAATGCAAATCTGCTTTGGGAAGTTTCGTAGTACATTGTACCTGTTGCTTCTGCTAAGCATTCTTCTGTTGGCTATTTATGGTCTAAAGGAAGCAAAGTCCTGTGGGCTCTGGGATAGACATGCACATTCAGGTCTCTGAGGAATGGTAGTGTGCTGTTGTCATGTGGTAATCTTCAGGCAAGATAAATGTGTCCCTGGCATTCACATTTCTTTGGTAGATTTTTATTAACACTTCAGAACTGTGATCCTTTTGATTGTTGTGATGGGCTGGATCTTGTAAATAATTTGGAGAACACTTGTTCTTCAGAACAGCGTTAATTTCAGGACTTCTGGAGACCTTAACTGGATGTATCTGTGCTGTAATCTGGGAGTCATGTTCAGATTTCCAGCCTTCTGAGTGCTTTAATGGTCCCTGATATTCTTTGTTCATGTCTGTTTTAATGCTGTCTACTTGTTTTCTGTTGTTGAAGTTGCAGACCCCACATTTTTTGTTAAACGTGGGTAACACAGCAGTCAGCCCTTTCTAGTGTGTTGTGTAACTTGCCTCCTGTGTTTCCAGGAAAAAAGCTTGCTCTTGTGTAAGATAGCAGGTGTGCAATTTAGTGGACTTGCTCTCCTTTTTGTTCAAGGGAGGACTGTTTTAGCACTTACTAGGGGGAAGGACAGTGGCTATTGCCTTACCACACGTCTTGGGGAGAAAGTGAGTCCCTCTGAGTCATAAGATACGGCAGTGTCCAAACCCTGCCTGCCGTCCAGCTTCCCCATCTTAAAGGCTTGCAACTAATTGGACTGAAATGCGTATCAAAGACAGGAAGTTCATTTATTTCCCAAGCTTAGTCAGGTCTGCCTGGTAGACAGAGTTGTCTTCCATGTAGAATAATAAGGTGACAGGAAACAATTTGTTTATTCCATTTATGCTTTAAAACTTTGCAGCTTGTTGAAAATGCTGGAGGACATACCACCTCCAGTTGAGTCCATTTGACAGTAAGTTAATTAGGAGAGGGTGGAGAACAGGATGGTAAAAAATGTATCCATCACCCTCCTATTGAGTGTTAGGGTGTGATACAGAAGCAGGTGGCTATGTTGCATCATCTCCATAACTGAATAATCAAATGCCTCTGTTGCAAAGCTCAAGGACCAGATGAACACTGTTCTACTCTGAAGTACCTACTCACTGCACTTGGAAGAGTTATCCTTAAATTAGGTCCTTGGGGACTCTGCAGAAGGATCCTACTATGGGAGCTGGGAAGTTAATCTTAGAAATTGTTGCCACTTGTCTCACCCCAACATACTTTCACTTATTTGCTAGGCTGCCATTTCAGAGGGGCATTTTCTTCCCCTAGTATTCTCTATGCAGAGGTATCCACTGTGAATAAGCAACAGCATTAGGAAAGAAGCCCCATGTTTTCCACAAGGACTAGATGCTATGCAAGTTTGAACCGCATGGTAGCGTAAATTGAATTGTGTAGTGGGGACATAGTTGGGTTTTCAGAGTCCAGCCATCAAAGACTGTGTGCTGTAGTGGTAATGGGAGAGACTTATCTGAGTAAACTCAGCCACCATCAGAGTTCCGTACTATTTGGTCTTCAAATCTCAGCTGAATCATATCTATCTGCACTAAAAAACTTGGTTTCTACTCATGTTTCAGTTGGATTGCTCGTCAGATTGTTAGTGTGTGCCATGCTGGGGGTGTGCTGTTGCAAGGTGCACAAATGCTGTAAAAACATTTAAGCTAGCTCATGACCTGATGAAGTAGTTCTTTGACACAGTTGCATCCTGCTTAGCTCTCTCCTACAACAAAATCAATGTGCTGAGAGCACCAGCTGTTTGCCTCTTAACGGCTGGGCGGGCCTCTCACGCAAGCAGTTTATTTACTCTGTGATGTACACCCTGCATACGCAGGTATGGTGCATCTGGCAAACACATGGAACAGACACAGGGGCTGCAGACAGCCTGACTCGCACCTTGCGTAGGTCTGGCTTAGGGATGTGAGCTCAGGGGTGCACAGGTGGGTGGGGGGGAAGGGGTTGTTTTTCACGTTCCCATCCCAGTGTTTTCCTGCTTTGACCATGTTCTGTGCTGTGAGCCTGCCTTGTGCTTGAAGCTGCAGGGTTTGTGTCCACGCAGGTGGATTGAGCTGGTGGTGCTGCTGCAATGCTGTGCCTGCTGCCGGTGTGTGGAGAGCTGCGCTTCTTGTGAGCTGGGATCCTCTGGCAAGCTGTCTTACACTGTGCCTGAGCAGAGCCCTCATTGGCAATGTTTGTATAAGAGCAGCAAACTAACTTAATGCTCATAACTTATTCACCAAGTTATGATTGGAATTCAGTTGTCCATGCTATTACCATCCAGTGGACAGTTACAATGTGCTGGGGTGTGGGGACTTGCAAACAATAGCTGATAACTGCATGCTGCTTGCTCGCAGGACAGTGCTGTCCCAATGCAGGCATTACAGAAGGGAAGGTGATTCCTTTTTTGCTTACAAATAGGTGTAGCATAGGAACCTTAATTAATGCTTACGCACTTCCGTGGCAGCTTTATGCCTCTCTTCAAAGGTGTAGACTTGGATATCTCATTACATTCAGTGGACAGTTCACTGAATTCTATAAAACCAATTTTATTTATGCCTATGTGACTTGATCTTTTGTTTTTGCATGCTAGAAAAGAATAAATAATCCTTTACAGCATCCTTTATGGGTTTTTACAATGAAGCCGGTTAATCTACTTGTATTAAATCTTTCAAAGACTGCCCGTGAAGTCAGTGCAAAAATAGGTTCTGGTTGAAGGTAACTGCATTTTAATTGTTGATAAATGCAGCTTTGAAAACAAGGTGGTTACTTGGCCTCTGAGAATGCAAGTGGTTTTGCCTCTAGGAAGTTGTTTTAGAGGACTGTGCCAACTCTATACCTCCCTAGGCTTGCTCATACTAGTATTCTCTGGTGGAGCAATTCAAAAAATGTCTTGGGCAGGATTTCCGTAAATCTGGTCAGCCCAATCAGAAGCTTCACTTAATGAAGCAAAGTATAAATAGTGCAGAGTCAAGTGACCATCAGCTGGTTTTGAATGGGTTTGACCAATACAGTCACAGGGTCTGAGGTATGCAGAATCTGGGATTGCTGGAAACATGCTTTGCTGCAGAGATATCCTGGCTCTGGTGTAATTAGGTAACTGCAGAGGAATTTGTGTGTGTAAGAATGTGTTTTAATTAGACACCTGTATTTAATGCTAGTTTCACCTTCTGTATCATTACCTGGGGTTTTTAAAAAGTTGTGGAGTAGTTTGCTACAGTTAGTGCCTTGGTTAACTTTTTCATTAAGTAGTGCAAATTGCAGTGCATAGCTGAACTCGACAATTACACATTTCCTTTGTAAACCATATGCCTACTCAGTTGAAACAGTGCGCTGAGCGCTGTTTCACTGAATGCAGAACTGAAGACAATGGCTATTTGCTGAAGTTCGTATTAGGTAATTAAAAGTTCTTGGCGTGCTTCATGAATGCTGAAATTCCATTGTATTGTGCATTAAGCATGGAGAAATAATTCTTAACCTGCAGTGCTAGTGCACTGACTTGCAAGCTTTTGGCCCTCCCTGGTGAGGTTTTAATCAAACTTGGTTAAACTGTCAGCCCTGAGCTTGCAGAGGTAATTGTTTGCTTTCTGTTTGAGAAACTAACATCCGGGTAACACTGCTTAACAGAAAGTATCCCCTGCTCCATTTTCAAATATTGCAGTATGGATCCTAAGAAAAATATTAGCATTATACCTATTCCTTTTGGTCAGTCTGCTTGACACCTGTGGCAGCACTGTCTGGAGCACAGAATTTTTTCCAGAATTCAGTAACATCATCGGGGAAAAACTGTTGTTCAAAGTGATGTGATTGGTATTTCCCTTCCTTCCTATCTCCTCATCTCCTGTGGTCTTTATACTGAATAGCTGTTTCCCCTTCTCATTATGGAATTTAACACTTGCCAGTGCCATTCTTGTTCTAATAATGTATTGGCACATGATGTGGGTCTCCTCCAGTACAAAGCTCTGATTGGTTAGGCTCTGGTTGTGTTTTCTGTCAACTCAGCAGCTTTTTTTTTTTTTAAAGCTATTGGCTTGTTAAAATGGGACAAAAGTACAGTGATGTATGCATCAGTGTCTTTCTTGCCTTGGTCAGTCTACTTAAAGAGCAATAAGTGACATTAAACATGTCTGATTCAGCAAGTAGAAGTAGGAGTGTGTTAGGCAGTGATTCACAAATGTTTTAGTCAGCTGCCTTTGTATTTCATGCATAGCACACATACAGTAGCGTTTCTCTAATTTTTACTTGATCTGGTGATGGAGCTTTGTATTTTTTGGCAGTAAACCTGACTTAGTGCAGTTCACCAGCGTCAAAAGCATATCCGTCTGTATTATAGATGATATGTGATGGGTTCTTTTTCAGTAACTTGGTGTTTCTTCCCTTCATGTGGCAATGAGACTCTTGTTTGTACAAGTATCAAGCCTTAATCTGATGTGAGGATCCAAAGCCTAGGTTTATGGCACAGTTTCATGTTACGTACATGCAGAACAGGTCTGCTGTGCACCAAGAGAGCTCCTGTGTCTCTGAGACTTCTGCAAACCTCTTTCCTGTGAGAGCCCTGAGCACAAAATTACTTGACCTTCTCCTGTGCTGGGTGCACTTGCACACCCTGCTTCTTAAGCAGCTGGGGGCATAGCTGGGAATTGCCTGTGGCTGCCCCTCAACAAAGTCTACCCTATTAGGAGAGCTGTCCCTGCTCAAGGCGCTGCTTCTGCCCTCATGTCATTTGCTGTTCCCTTACATCTGAGGGGCCTGGCTAGGACTTGTGAGTGGCTGAACAGCTAATAGTGTAATAAATCAGAAGTGTTTTTATTAAACTCAAAGTAACTTCAAATTAAAACAAATCTTGCAAATCTGCTGTCTGGACCTCTTTGTCTCTCCTTGAAGACCTAGTGACTTTCTTCTTATTCCAGTGCCCACTTCATTGAGGAGTGTAAAGGGATGTTCCCTGTGTTGGCTTCTCTTGGTGGCCATACGATGGAGGAGCCCGTGGTGGAGGAGCCCTGTCCCTGTATGGGGTAGAAAGAGATTAGTCTAGCTTCTCACAAGCTGTGGAGCTGTAGCTGAGGGAGAAGCTGGAAGCATGGCTTGCCCTGTCAATGGGAAGGGCTAGCCCTAGGCTTGGGACATGGTGGAAATCCAGCAGAGGGTTGTGGGGTTTTTTTCTTGGGGGCAGTGGGAGGATGGTTTGTCTTGAGGAGGAGTGAAGGCAGGGAAGTGTAAGGAAAGCATAGCCTACAAGAGAGAGAAGTGAATGTGTTGCAGTAAATGAGTTGTGCAGATCAGTTTTCTAGCAGAAATTTTGGTACCAATTTCTCCAGCCTCAGCACTGCTGTTTCTTGCTCTTCAGGTAGCACTAAATACCAGCAAAGTGCTGTGAGAAGTACAGGCTGGCAGGGGTGCTGTATAGGGATCAGATAGTGTTGAAGCATTTATTAATGCATGAATCTTGTGAAATTGCATTGTTGAGAAGTTCAGCAAGATGTGCATGTATTTATTGTGCTGCTTTTACAGTGGGGATATAACAGCGACCACTTCTTTCTAGAAGTATTCTATAGCAATCTGTTACAGTTATTTGCCTTCCAGTGGACCTGTCTTTAATCACTGATATTATTGCTTTAATCTAGTCAAAAAAAAATGGTAAAACTGTTGTAAACAATTAAATGATAAGGGGTGAAAAAAAGCATAGAAATGCTCTTACAGTCAGTTATGGTTCTGTCTTTAATAAAACAGCAGCAAAACACTTAGCAGGCTGGTGACAGTGTTAAAATATTGTCATTGAAGATGAAAGTCTCATTAGTTCCCAAATAAGTGCTTTAATTAAATACTTGAAATACTCAGAACTAGTTCAGCTTTTTGTCCTTGGCTATGTGAAATCTTAGCATATACTCTTCTTGAATTCAAGAAATTGTATATGTTGCCATTGGAAGGTCATAGGCATTGTATCTGTTAAGATTTTTCTCAGATATGCTACGCAATAGTATAACAGACTCAACTCTGAGAAGAACTGTGATTCTTTCAGTTGACAGCAGAGGCAAGAATTTCAAATAACTATATGCAGGAGTTCTTAAGCAAAGACTCAAAATGCTGATTTCTAATAGTTCTACGCAGCTCCCTTCTCTACTAAATTATTTAGGAGTCGTACTTTTTTTCACCGCAGTGTAGCGTATGCTTTACCGTTTCAGGATTACCTGTGTGCATTTACATTTAATTTAGTTAATGCCCTTCATTGTTTGAGGATTAAGGACAGACTTGAGGTGATTTTGGTTCTGCTATTAGTCTACTTCGAAGTTGTGAGCATTTCATGTTACCTGCTTTTTGGCTCTTTTCTAATTGATGAGGGTGAAGACAGATTTTCTGATGGAAGTTGCAGGAACACCCTGTGAATGCTTGCTAGTTATAAAAGGTAATGACTGCATACCTGAAGTGCTTCTGTCCTGGCAGTACACTTCTCTGTTCACTCTATACAGATTTATTGTAGAAGGTTAACTGTAGAAAATTCTTTCTGTAAGAAGGCCTGTTTACAGAAATACTGCTTATACTGATGTTTTTTTTCTAATTGTTTCTGCAGGTCGTGTTGGACTAATGCCGTGGATCATTCAGCCCAGATCTTGTAGTTGCCCATCAATCGCTCAGTAGTCAGTGTAGATTCTGTCTTTACAATCAGCAGCTACATCTGGCTACTGGGTCTCTGATGACATCTCCTATCTTCTGTCTAGACTTTTTGTTGGATTTTTGTCTTCTCTCCTAGGTGCAGAGCAAGTTCACAGTGTTAACATCTGAGGTGTGGCCCCAAGTGAAGGATTGGATATCTGTTGGACCTGTTTCACAGTGGGAATCAGATGAAATACGTGGATGTTGTATATTGGGAAGCAGAAATGTTTTCTATAACCTATTCTTGGGGTGTGTAGTACTTGGATTGACTGTGTATGAATTTGAGCTATAACAATGATTGGACTTCACTTTTCTCAATGAAGAGTCTTGAACTTACCCTAGCCAAAGGATAGGTGTTGAAAAAGGCATCTTGGCTGACTGTGACTACTGCATATGGGAAAAGAAAATGTACTGTGAACTGCGGTGTGCACAGCCGGTGTTTATCAGTTGTGTGGGAAGACCATCCAGGTTTGGGGCATGAACCTGGCATACAATGTAGATTTCTGTGTTTGTTAAGCAACAGCTACATTGTCTGCTGGGTTTCCAGCTGCCTGGAAAAGCAAAGCGAAGGGTTATCTGCAATTTTTTCTTGTCAAGTTGCCTCACTACTAACCTTGAATGAGGAAGATGATGCGTATGAGGTCCATGGGTTGCCTCACCCCTTGTTCCTGCTCAAGGGATCCAGATGGTGTCAGCTTCAGCTGGGAGCCAGGTTGGATATGAAACTAGTTGAGAAGGTGTAAGGGACTGAAGTGTTGCAGACAGCTGAGCTTGGATAGATCTCGTGTGGAAGCTAATGTATGCTGTGTGCATAACCATTGCCTCGCTTATGTGTTCTGTACAGTTTGGGAATCCCTTTTGGAGAAGGGGGTAGTGGGGAGCTATTTATAGGTCTCATTAAAAAAAGGTGCTACACATAGCTTGTAAGCAAAGTGCCTAGAAATAATTGGGGAGGAATAAGCTAACATCTTGGGTGGTGATACCAGCTGGATCTCTTGTTTCTTGAGCTTCACCAAAACTGGGATGCTTCACTTGTCACTGCACAGCCAGATACAGCGCACAAAGCAGGCAGTTTCAAATTGAGAAGATCAGGCCTGGAATAGCAGGGGACTGTCCTTTCAAATCTGTGACTGCAGCCCAGTAAATGGGGAAGCTTGTACAGCTTGTGCTTGTACAGCATATGGCTGTAATGGAAATCTTCAGTGACAAGCTTGGTGTCGTTTGCACTTTGGCTGTGGAGTTACAATGTCAGAGTTACAATGACCATTCAAACAGTGAAGAAAGGTGTGATTTGGTTAAGCCAGTGTCTCTGAATTATCTACAGGTTGTTACAGATCAGCAGGAATCCAGAACTTCTTTATTTGGTAATACAGGGACAGAAGGGTTCCGAAGTGAGTGCTTATATTTAAAATCTGACTTCTGTTAAAAAAGAAATAAAACTTCTAGTGCAAAGAACTGTGTCTTTCTGTTTACTGTATTGAACTAGTTTTCCACCAGGTGTTACAGGACTTTGGGAACATAAAGCTGTTAATTACCACATCTAATGTAGACACTCTCAATTTACCTCTTGCATTTCTGTTTCAAGTAGAAGATGTTCAGGTAATTGCCTACAGCCAGTACTTGGAGTAAACAATCATTCCCCATTGAAATAACTGGATTATCCATATCTATTTGAAAACTGCTTGTTAGTGTTGAGCAGGCATTGGTCCTCTGTTTTACATGTTTTCTTCAGTGCCAGTGTGTTAGCATCTAGGTCTCTGACTGTAAAAGTGGTGCAGACTAAACATGAAGGGTTTTTTGTTTAACTGACACTATCTTGGTGCTGTTACTGATGTTTGACTCCATATAGCCTCCATCTGAATCTTGACTAGCATATGCATGATATTCATAACAATGGCAATATATTCCTCTCTGCAATATTTCCGTGGCTCGATAGAATGAAGATACCAGCAGTTTTTATGGTGTTGCTTTGTTCCTGTGCCCGTAGTTGTTCAACTCAGCTTTTCAGGGCTCTCGTGAGAATAAGGCAAATTGCCCCAACTGACTATATGGCAAGCACTGTACAGCAGTTCAAACGAATATCACTGCAATGTTCAGCATCAAGCCCCCTCTCCTATTTGGTTTCACTTCCCCACTGCGTTTCAGTTAAACTTAGGATGTTGAAATCCCCTTTGTGGGCAGGTACTTCTGGTTCCTCTTATTTTTGTCATGCTGTTTGCTTTTGTATACATGCACCTTTTAAAACAAAACAAAAACTATTACCTTATTCTGAGGTTCTTCTGTTATTTTTTTTTTTTAGTGTCTAGTATAGCTGATAGAAGCATGTAAAAATGGTTATTCCTTTTACCACATTATTTCTTCTGTTTGTTCCTCCTTTCTGTATGGATTTCAGTGAAACTGGCACAAATGCTCATCTCTTTTCTCCTTTTGAGGGTACCTTTACTATTCCTGTTTAAACTGCTGGTAACAGCAGCTTGAAATTCTCTTTAAGCTTCAGTGGAAGAAACTAGGGCCTGTGACATGCTGCTCAGGTGGGGCAATT
>VXAV01011508.1:947974-996035 GCA_013399715.1 Alectura lathami
TAAGTGTCAGTTGGATCTGTTTGCTGGACTAGTAGATTAGAGGAGATTGCAGTATTCATCTTGTATTTTCTTCTGTCTCTCAGTTCATGTAATACATTCCCACAATGGTATTTCTTCCTGTCCTAACTCTTAATTTGACCTTCTATCTGTTTAAATGTTGATACTGGGAAGAAAAGTATTTTTACTTTCTGGCTCCAGATAACTACTAGGAAAGCCTCACTGCTTGCTGTTCGTCTGTTCTGTAAAGAATACCTCTGAACTCTTTCAGCACTAATTTCTTGCCTGTGTGTATTGTTTCTATGCAAATCAAGTATCAAAGAACTGAAAGGACACATCCAGTCTGACCTTGATGCACTTACAGCCTGTGCTGCCGTATCAGTACATGGTAGTGACAACATTCTCTAAGGTTCTTAAAACAAAAACTGGGGTGATAAAGCTTCTAATACTGCAATAACAATCAAAATGTGGTTGTTTTTGTCTGGAAAGAACTTCTAGTGTGAAATAGTGAATGGGTCACTTCAGTTGCTCAAAAACATGAACAGGCATTTCCATCTGGATTGAGCAGATAGCTTGCGATTGAACTGCAGAAACTTTCTGGAACTTGGATCTCTGCAGACTGTGTTCTGTGCACACCTGCTTTCTGCGGCTGTTTGGTTGATGGGGACTGACTGTGCTGTAGCTGTTTTCCAAGCCCTGCTCAGCATAAGGGAAGCCCCTGAGAAGGTGCTTAATGGAAGGACAGGGCAGAAGGAGGGCACTGAGGGTCTTGGAGCAATCTCTTAGAAACCCTCCATGAGACACCTTTCCCTCAGCCAGAGCAAGTAGTTCTCCAATGGCTTAAGCACTACTGGTACTCCTCACCAGGAGTATCCTTTTAACAATATAAATGTAGTGCTAGTTCAGGGAAGATGAGAGAACTGCCCTTGATTTTAAGCAAGTGGCATGCAGTGGCATGGCTAATATGATAGCGGCTGTCTGTGTGTACATTGGTGAGTTTTACTTCAAAAGGCTTTGTGGAATCATTGCTGCTCCTAACCATTAGCCAACGTTATCCTCTCAAGTTGGTAATTTTTCTAGCTACTCCTGAAGATTTGTTCTGTGGGTTGCTAAGTAACGCCTGCACACGCTAAATCTTCCATTTGCTTTGAATGCCTGTCTTCCATGCAAAACACCTTTCCAAAATTAGTGTCTGTCAAGCCCCTGAAAGGTAGTGGCGCTGTAATTCAAGTCAATCACGTTGCCTACAGTAGGTGTTAGTTCTCCCATGTGAAGGCATTTGCAGAATCACTAATACAGTGAATCTCTGATTATTTTAGCTACAAGAAAACAGTGTCTTCTGAGATGCTTATACACTAATTCTAGAAAGAGAAGTAGATTGCAGGGGACTCACCTATAACATCGGTTTGCTCATCACTGTGATACCTCTTCAAAGCTTTACTTTGTCCAAAATGCGGAGAGGGTTGGGTTGAGTGACAAGATAGGGTAGTTTTCCCATGCCCCAAGTTTGGCCAACCAGTGCCTAAATTGGTATGGATGCTGAGGCCTTTTAGAGAGAGGTGAGCACTGGAGAGATGCAAGGGGACAGGTTGGTGAAGAGTAGTTATAAGAAACTGCATTTGTTTAGGTCTGCTTTACCATAACAGGGATCCATCCCTCCAAACACCTGTAGAAATTCAGCATACTGTTCAACTGGCCACATTTGCTATATCAGGCTCTTTAGATACTGTGCTTCCTCTGTGCCCTAGTGTTTGTTCCTCAGTTGTTTGCATAGTCCTAAATCTGTGCCAGTTTTGAGAACAGTATCAGAAGCTGAACAGCAGGGTGCCATCTCTGCTGAGACCAGGAATTGATGTTACTTTCCCTGAGCATGGGTTCTCTGTTCCATGAAGCTCATCTGGGTGGTACATGCATAGAGGGATCTGTCTTGTAGACTTTCACTGAGATAACTCTGAATAACTGCATTCTTTCCAAAACGTCCACATAAAAGACTTTAAAACCACAGCAGCACAGCCAAGAATACCTCAGCTCTGTAGCTGCGGCCTTTCCAATAAGCAAAAAATGAATGAATGTAAAAATAAACAGGCCCCACCACTGCCTTTTGTCTGCTGTGGTTAGCCTGGGCAGCTACTGCAAAGCACAGCAGCGGGGTTTGTCATGGTTACTGCAGAGCTGATTCATTAACTGTAAGACTCTGGAGCTGTGACAACTCTTTCTAATTTCTCCCTCTATTTACTTTTCTGTATATATATGTATACTGAGAGAGGTGTGAAAGAAAGTTGTACAGGTTGCTGGAAAGCCAATCTCTGAGTGCTGCAGAAGGTTCTCAGTCCTTTCTGCCGGTGAGTCCCTGGCCTGACAGCTTCCTGAGGGGTGTGACTTTCCTACTGATAGCTGTTCAGCTGCTCTCAGCTATTAGTGTAGCTTATACCAGTACTGTAAATGCTGTATCATGCATTTCCGGTTCTTTTCAGAGTATGCTTTCTTACTGACTGGATTTATCATCTTCTAGACTAAAGCACAGTAAACTGTTGAATATCCATGCTAGTTTAGTTTAATTACATTTGGTTAACGCCCTGTAGCTTAACCAACACAGAGAGAAGTAGAACTCAAGTCCTAGGATGGTTGCTGTATGTGACAACAACACGAAAGTCCCTGAGCAATAGAAGACGTCAGTCACGCAGTGTGTCCTACTGATCATGTAATAAGTCCCCTGAAACTTCTATGCTATTCTCAAAAGCTAGTGGTACCCCATTTAATTTACCTGCAGTAGGTAATGATATTAAAAAAAATATATAATAAAAAGATTTTAGCTAGTGGTCAGAAGGCATTTCAGAAGCCAGATTTTCGTAGAGGATTTTCACCTCAAGTGAACTTCCTAGTAATGTAGAAAGACGTGGATTTACATGGTGAGGTAGGCTGCCAAGCTTCTGGATTTCTTTGAGTTTAATAGTGTTAAAAAACAAAAACCCTTCTAGTGGCCAAACTCCCTTTAGTTCTCGCTTAACAAGGACATTGTGATTTAATGTGCCTTCTTGAATCCAAGTTTCTGCTGTGTTGTGGGACCACAAAATAAAGTTGCTGTCTAGAATATATGCTGTGTGTGGTATGTCTGTCCTGTAACATCCATCTTCTGTGGATGGGGAATTGAGGCATAGTGAAAATATGGGCTAGCCTGTCCCCATGTGAAAACTGGGTTGGAATGAAAGTATGTGAAATGCTGGGTCTCTCTGGCTTCTCAACCCTGACGGAAGGAAGGCACTTTGACAAAATTTGTAGAGAAAATGAGTTTGTTTATAATAAAGAGAAGTTGGAAGAGGAGAGGATTGGAGTTCTGGAAGGCTTTGGATGCTGACCAGAAGAGATTTCTTGCTTTCAGTGCTACTGCCCATATAAATTAGAGTGCAACCCAAGGAAATGGGAGACCCAAATTCAGTTTTCTCCTTACAGATTGCCCCGACCCCTAGGTTTTAGACTGCTTGTTAGCAGCAGGACACTTTCCTTTATTAAAGAGATGCTGCTCTGCCTCAAAAAAATGCAAATTGTCATATCCAAAGAGTAAGAACTTTGCTGTGGTATGGTGGTCAAAGCAAACATCTCTGAAATAGAGATTGGCTTGAGGTAGAAAACCTGCTCCCCAAGCAGAGTAGGAGCATGCCCACCCCTCAAGATCTGGGAGGTACAAGAGACTGAACCTGAATAATCCTCAGGTTTGGAGCCACTTGAAAGGAGTGAATGAGAACATTAACTTTGTCAGTTCTGTGTGCACCACAGCACTGGAAAATGGGATGCAGAGGGACTTTTGAACGTAGCAGACAGCACTACTGGATGTTCTCGGGCAAAGCTGATGCTTTGGCTGCAGGTAACTGTGACCCCCAGTTGAATGGGGCATCTTGTACAAAGGCAAGCAGCTATACGGGTATTCATAATGTGTAGTGTGACCAGGACAGGAACGTAGGCCCCTTTAGCAAGGGGTTTAACCACAGACAGACTTCCTTGAATGCTGTGTTGACATTCATTGTTTATCTGCTCAGACTAGTCATATTTGGAAACACTGTTGTGTTCTGACATATGACTTTTCCCAGGAGCAGCAAGGCTCACAACTAAGATTTCACAATAAAGAAAATTCCATTCCTCTTTGTGGGAATGTTACAGTAAAGCCATGGCAACTCACTTGGCACAAGATTGTCTTGTTTTCAGCAAGAATTTCCCTGCCACCACCATCTTTACACATTTTTAATGTGTTTCCATGTGCTGGGGTTTTGTTTTGAATTTTGCTTTCTTTTTTCTTCAGGATGGTGGGGTCAGATCATTTTACTTTTACCCCCCAGCCATCCACTTAGAAACCATGTAACAGGTATGAGGAGCCTGGGTTGAGGCTTGTGCCACCACCAGCACTGGAGCTGTTCCTCATTTATGGCCACCTGAACAAGTTCAGCATCAGACCCTTCGGACCTGTTTCCGTGGTACTGCTCTGAAGTTACACATCCCGCTCCAGGTGAAGGGCAGGCAACATGCGAAATGTTGAGGTGACATAAATACACAGGCAATAGCTTAAACACAAGGTAGCAATTCCAGCCCTGTGTGGCTGGAAAGGTTGAGGTAGCTGCAGTCGCAGATGAGCATTAAAGACCAGACACCAATATCACTCCCTGGTTTGCTGCAGGATACATCTGGAAGTCAGCAGTGCTCCTGGAGGCTGCAGTTCATACAGCTGATCCTTTGGGAGGTTTTTTCTGACCACAGTGTGTAATTCTTAAGTGGAAATTCTCCTTCCTCTATTACAGCAGATCTTTTTCCAAAGTACCAAGCTAATTAACCAGATTATAATAAATTATGCTAGGGATGGCAGTTGTTGTTAGGATGGGTTTTTTTGTTAGCTAGTTGGTTAGTTTGTTTTTTTGGCACCCTTCCCTGGAGTTAAAGGGGATAGTTTGAGCAGAATAACCCATATGGTGCAAATCCAGTCTTCACTGTAGTTCTTGGAAACTGTTGATGATCACAGTTTGCACCCACCTAAAATTCCGAAGTTATGAAGGAGGCAGCATTTTCCTTCTTCAGTGTCCGTTGCACCATCCAAATACTCTTGTTATGTATTTTGGAGCTGGAAGAAGTACCGGCTTTTACCTTCAAAGAAACAAGGAAAAAAAAAAAAGGAGGTTTTCAAATATGTGACTTTGTGAGCAGAGAAAATAAAACTGCAGTGGCATTGCCAACACCTCCAAATTATTTCGCAAAAAGCTTGTTGGCCAGCTGAATGTGTTTGCCGCATGTTGCTGAAACTATAGTTCAGGTTATGTTGCCGTTACTATTATAAACCCTAGGAAGTGGGTGTTTATAAATGCAGTCAACATTCCCTCTGAGCAAAACTTGGCCTTAAAAGGGAGTTGTCCCAACAGCAAGGAGGATTATTTAAAGAAAAAGAAAACTCTGAATTTCTGCTCTTCAAAAAAAGGAAGCAAAACCAGGGATGGAATATTAAAGTGTTCCCCACGCAGAAACATTTTTTTCTTTCTTTTGTAGCTTTTGTCTAAAAGATACTTGGTCAAGCCAATGATGATTTGTGTTGGAAAATGAGTTAATTGCTTTTTTTGTTGATGTAATCAGCTGGTTTTGTTTAATAAGGAAAAAATTACAGTTGCACATCAGAAACGCAATGTCACGGGGAGCGTTATAATATTCTGCTGCTCACCTCTCTATTCCGTCCTATCGTGTTTTCAGGCTTTGCTCTTGCACCAGCACAAGATGTCCATTGGGACTCCTGGAGGATGCCACACGTGGAACAAGAAGTGCTGGATAGTGGCTGGGGTAGAATGCAGGAGGAGGTGGGCATGGGCAAACCTAGAACTGTAGGAGCCTAGTGAGATAGGTGCCTCCAAAAATAGGCAACCATCAAGTGTGGTTTCCTAAGCTGCAGTTCTAATGTTGGTGTGGGCTACAACATATCCATAGCATAACAAGGACTGGTAGTCTGCCTAAACTCTGCTTCAGACCTGGATTTAATTAACATCATTAATAAAGCCATATCATAGAATTATATGCCTTGCAGACATCACTTGCCATGACATCTGTTTCTCTTCTTCCAGGTTTGATGCTTTCTGCCCTTCTAATCTTTCTCTTGTTCATTCCCCACAGAGGAAGAAGTTCGTCTTAAGGATCTTGCTGTCATCGAAAAGTGAAGCTTCTGCTGGGCTTTCTCATTCATTATTGGAATTTATCCTTCCCTCCCTAGCCGCTGCTTATAGCAAGTTGCTGCCACTTTCTGTTTGCTTCTCCTGGGTACCTTGACAAATCAGATGCTTTCAGGAAAATCAAATACAGTGCTTCAATTGCAGGGGTGTGGGTGTGTGCATGTTTATCCATCCAGCTGTCACTAAGGCACAGCTGCTGTGGGACGGATGAAGCTAAGGCACATGTGCCCAGGGTAGTTAGCACTCAAGTCCTGTGTGTTGTGTGCCTAAAATCCCAGCACCTATAGTCTGCCTAAAATAAGGTCCTCTCTAAAGTGAAACTTCTAAAGAAATACAGACTTGGAGGCCTTGGGATTGTAAAGCATAAGCATGCCTTTTTTTCCCCTGAAAAAGAGACATGAGACAAAATAAATAATCTGCCAACCCCAAACCTGTGAACTATCACAACATGTTTAAAATTTTATTGGAAAGAATGGGGAGAGACAAAGAAATGAAACAAGATTTTTTGCAAAGCTTGTTGCAGTGCTGAAGGGCTGCAGTTGGACCATTTGTGCTGCACGGGATGAAGTACACGCTGGGCTCCTTGTGGCTGTGGTCGCAAATCTCTCCCGTACTCTGCCTCCTATCATTTCAAGTTATGTTTGCCAATGAAACTTTTTCCCAAAAAAAGTTTACTCCCCAAAAGAGAAGAATGTTGCAGTCTGAACTCATCTGTGTAGGCAGTGCATTCTGCAAGTACCAAGGCAAAGCTGCAGTAAGCCCTCCCCATATTTTGGCCTTATTGCAGTCTGCTTGTGCTGTGGTTTGCAGGATGGTTCTAGCAGATGGGACAAAACCAAGGTGAAATGCACCCAGGATTACAAAGCTGGCCTAGGTAGCTAAAGCTAGTTGGATGCAGCATTTTGCTGTGCTATCACAGTGCTACATGGCTACAAAGTGACCGACCTTCAGGCTGGGTCAACCTGAAAGGACGAGAAAGTGCCTTTGTGCCTGTGCACTGAGGTTTGTGGCCAGGCTGTTTAGGTTTTATCAACTTTTTTTTTTTTTTTATTTGTTCTAGTCTGCCGATCATAACAGATCATCATGTTCATTGTTCCCCAAAAAAGCTATGAGAGTAAGTACTGGGAAGCAAAAGGATATCACTAAGCAGAGAAAAAATCGTGGGCAAGAAATGTAGAGCTCTTGAGAACTTTTTTTCTCCATTGAATATTGAAAGTGGGGACATTAAGGTGGAGAGTTTGAGGGAGGACTGCAAATTTCCTGTAGTAACTCACAAGGGATGAGGCTGGAACTGCTACATCGTTTTTGCTCTTTTATGATCAATTGTGATGTAAATGCTGATGGCTGCTTAACAGGCAAAACAAAGTAGGGAAATGATGAGTCATATGTACTCATAGCTTGTCTGAACAAGTCAAGTTTCACTTAAGAGCAGCAGAAGTTTTCCCAAAGGACTGCTGTCACAAGGCAGGGCAGCGAGAAGCTGACGAGGGTTTTGGAACGGCATCTGCGGACCCCTCAGCAGATGGTTTCCATGGTACTAGCAGCGTCCGGGCCGATTGTCCTGTCGATACTGAAGTTCACGTGATGTTAGCCTTCACTGGAGTGTGCTGTGAAACGCGGGGTGGAATTTTTTTCTGTTACTCCTCAAGGTCATAAGCAGATTTTTCCTGATGTGGGAGAATATATCCTCCCTATGGAGAGAAAAGACCTACAGCTCTGGCAGCAGGAAGAACTGGCTAGCTGCCCTTCTAATCTGAGAGGTTCAACGAGGATTCAGGCACCCGGCCCTCACATGAGATATCTCAGTAGCCTTTCAGCTCCAGTGACTGCAGCTCGGACTGCAAAAGCACTCTTAACGTTTGCTTTTCAAAGCCTGATCTAAATTATGACTCTATTGATTAGCTTGCATACTATTGCAATGCTTTTACATTTTTTTTCCACTAGTAAAAGTATCTTCATCAGCAGAATACTTTAATTCCCCACAGCAGGAGGGATATCTGGCAGTTAAAATACAGTGCTTGTTATGAAGTCAGCAGCAGAACTCTCAATGGCTTCGGTACACAGAGGAATGAAACCCAAAGAGCACACAAATCAGTGCAGGTGTCCTGGGTGCAGCATTATGAACGTAAACTGTAGCTTTCATGGCAAACACATCCACATGGAATTTGAAAACATTGTCTTTTCCCCACCCAGCTGTCCTGGAGGCTGGTTTGAAGCCTGGTGCATGCTGTCAGTTGCCGGAGTTACTGAAACAGGTGTATGGGAGAAGTTGTGGCTGCTCAAATCAGCCTGAGGAGACCAATTTCAGAAAGGAAGGTGCTCTGGGTGTATATAGCAAAGGCACAATCCTTTGAAACTGTGCAGCGCAAAGGATAAGGTTAGGAACACCCTGCAAAGGGAACAAGAATTTAGTTCTGCAGTTTGGAAACTACTCTTTGAATAATTCCCAGATCAGAAATAAAATAGCCTTCCTGTTAGTGCTGCAGGTTGGTACAGTTGGCAGGGAGAGTTTTTCCTTTCAGTTGACTCTAGGTTTAGGTAATAAGAAAAGTGTGCCCAAGTACAGCTTATCGTCAAGAAGGGCATTTTGCACATGGCTCACGAAAGGGCTGCGCCATCATTTGGACACTGTTCAGTTACATGTTTTTGTAAATGCCACCTGTTATGAGGTCCCTCTTGAAGTGCATTTTCTAACTAGGATTTGGTAAGTGTATCTTGGGCATCTGTTCTCACTCCCAGAAATTCGTTTTGTATTTAATCACCTGGCTAATAAAGACAAAAGGCCTGATTCCGGTCTTTCTTACAACTGGTGACATGCATCAGTAGGAGCACTACTGACTTCAGGCTTTTATTTACTTCTGATTATGTTACTAATGAAAACTTTAATATTGCTTAATGAAGGCAGATGCCAGGTAAAACAGTTGGAAATGTTCTATTATTCAGTTAATAGGGCTTCAGTGAGTCAGTCAAAGGCTGCCGCTGCTGGGACAATTCAGGCAAAGCTGAGTGAAGAACCTGGGGAGGTTTGGATGCACCCAGTGCTGCTGAGCAAGCACATACACTCAGCCAGCAAAAGCTGGGACACGTGAGTGGCAGGGAGAAGCCCTGTGCCGTGTTGGGAGATTTGCCTGAACAGGCATTTTGTGAGACAGGACTGCAGTGTTGTCTGTGGTACAAGATGCTGGTTTTGAAAAGAGCAGGAGTAATCCAAAGGGCAGCTGATCACAAGGTAGAAGAGGAACCTCTCTGCAGAGGATCTCAGCCATCGGAGTACACAAGTCTGAAACAGAGGAGTTCTCGGGAAAAACTGTTGAGATCGATGTCCAAGCAGCCCTTTGTGTGATGTATGAGGTGCTTATGAAGGAAACCAATGCTTTTGCTGTATTCAGCCCAATGTGCGAAACCATCCATCAGATTTGGAATGAACTGTTGGACTGATTAAACACAAATTTAATTAGCTCTTTCTCTTTTGCTTGATGCTTATCGTTTAAAATAATGAGGAAGCAAGAAAGAGTTCTACTGAAAAACTATTGCATTACGCTTGTGAAAAATGCATGGTTGTTCAGTTTATAGCCTGCTCCGTAGCTGTAATCTTGAGCAGCCAATAAGGAACTTCATCATCAGCAAAGCTAAATAAGAACAACCTAGTCATTGTGCCTTAACAGTTTGCTTATTGCTGTAAAAACACAAAGTGCTTATATTTATTTATAAAAGCCCTAGAGTGCACTATGGGCTCCTGTGACTAAAGGAGCTGTCCTCCAGTGTAATTTAAACTTCCTTGCTCATTCATAACCACAACCACAAGGTTAAACTGACCTTCTCTGTTCTTCTAAGTTTCATCCCTGAAAAATGCACCGAACTTCCACCCCTGCCAAAACTAGGGATGTGCTCTTCACATCAGTTTCAGGGCCAAAACAGATCCCTGTCCCAGTTACGTGACTAAGTCTTAGTCATGTAAACAGAAGTTTTTTCATCTTGAGTAAGCCAGTGTATCCTTCCTTCTCTCACCGTTTGATTGCTCTTTTTAAAACCAGATCCTAGGGGTATGAAAATGAGCTTATCAGCCTCAGTCCTTTCAGATGACATTCCAAATACTCAAACCAAAAAAAAATGAAAGTTTGATGGAGATGCACTGTCCTCAAATCACCGTAACAAGCAGAGCATTGCATGAGTGGTCAGCAGGCCTCATGAAGGGATCTGAGAACTCCCCAGAGAAGGCTCTGTCTTCCTCATCCCAATGAGAGGGCCCAGGCTCTTCCACTGTGCTCCCCCCTGGGAATCACCAGCTCAGGTGCACCTGACCCAGTACAGAATTTGTGTCCATGATAGGTGGTAAAAAAGAGAGAAGCCCTGAGAATTATTTTAAATTTGGGATTTGGCAAATACTGCTTTAATTTCTTATACTTGAAACAGTGTTCTGTGGGACTAGTGTCAGAGGTTCACTAATAAATCAGTCTCCTGAATTATGGGATTGTTGTGCAACTAAGAGTTAGGTACTGATGGAGATTAAGCCCTGAATAAAAGTTGTATGTATCTGTATGTGCTCGCAGAGATGTCCTTAGAAAATAAGCTACTATACTGGCTGCACTTACATGTCTCATCTAAAGGCTGTCATACAGAAACGGGAAATATACCCATGACAAACAGGCACATAGTAGTTATTTTCAGGCCTGAAAAAAAAACTTTCTTTTTCAGGCAGTATCACACTAAGTTTCTCTTTCTTGAGTTTTTTTTTTCTTTTCCTTCAGAAAAAAAATAAACTTAGTGAGAGCTGCAAAGGAAAGTCAATCAATGCCTGGACTGTGTCCAATGTACTCAAATATATGAGAATGCATGGGAGAAATGGGTTGATTATTAAAAAGGTCCAGCCCTATAGAAAACAAAGGAAAAATATCAGTTGCTATTTTGGATCTTATTCTTCCTTACTTGCTCTCATTCCTTTAACCTGATTGCTTAAAGGCATATTAAACTAAATGTGCAATGTATTTATCTGTCCCATTATATGTCAGAGACAAACTGTTCATGTTCTTCTAAAATAATCTCCAGCAGAAGCATAGTCCACCACTATTCACAGTAATGAAGAAAATAAAAAAGTTGAGGAGGAAACTTGAAATGCCGAATACCTGTGTTAGCAGACTGGTCTGTGACTTACAATTAAAGCATCTGTAGGTAGATGGTGATTAGATGGTCTTGAAATATCTCCAAGGACCTCTTTCTTTAGAAGATAGATAGTGCATATATGGCTCGCAGCGTAGAAGAGCACAAGAGGCGTTCATAGCACCAACCCTACCCCATTCTTCCGGACTTGCTCTCTTACAATGCACGACATGGTTGGTTTTCATTCCTCATCTTTCTGATGAAGAAATTTCATCAGCCAGTTTCATTGTTAAATCAATTAAGACTACAGTAGATGGCAGAGGAGGGACCATTCCAAAAACAGTCTACCTGTGGGTGATGCAATAGGTCCATTTACCATTCATTTTTGGTATTAAAGAGGATAGATAAGGCAGAAGGCAAAGCACAGTTCTGTATCTTTGCTTCTCATCTCACAGCTGAATATTTATGTACATTTAGATAATCTGGCCCCTCTTGACAATTCTTGCTCCATCCAGCATCTTGCCTGCTAAGCTGCTGCTGCAGTGTGCACCACCATGTCCCTCTTAGCTCGGCATAACTACCCCACATGTTAAGAGCATCACGATGAGTCTGTGTAGGCTTCAGCACAGGCTGCCATCAGGGTATAATGTGAAGAACTTGCTTTTCTGTTGCGAATACTGTATTAAAAGCCCATGCTGCTACATCTTCACTATGGCTGTTAACACTGCTAGTTAGCATAGATATGATATCCTTTCATTTTACCACGTAGATATTTTCTTCCCTCATCTCCCTTCCACCCACTGGCCCTTCCATAAGGCAGTAGGATTTTGTCACATGCTTCTTCTCCCCATCCTCACGTTTTCCTCAAAAACTCTCATCACAGGGAGTGGGGGTGCTGATGCTTAGTGTGACACCATCTGTTTAGCAATCCCAGCCTGGTTTCCAATAGGCCACCTGAAATGCATGGTTACTCCCAGCCTTTCCTGCTGCTGGAGCACTGGCCAAGCGAGCCACCGTGCTTCATGCTGGTGTCAGTGGCCACAGCCTCCCTGCATAAGAGGAAGTCTTGTTGAACTTCTGTCAACTTCTGCAGAGTCAAGATTTCACCCAGGATCTGCGTGCTTCCCCTAGCAAGTACTGCACAAGCCCAAGGTGGGTAAAGGACTGATTAGTGTGGGAGGACTCTATGGCCACACCAGCTTTCTGCAGCCCCAAGGCAGACTGCATGTACTACAGTGATGTAGCCAAGTCTTGCATACCGTGGTCTAGGGCAGCAACAGCAGAGGAAATGATGCAGATCAGCAGCTGAACCAGGGCTGGATGTAGTGATCCTGTTGATGGGATGGGGGCGATGGAGGGTGAGGGCTGTGCAGCTGCTATGACATGTGCCCAAGGAAGCACGCAATGCACAGAATAGCGCTAACAGAGAGCTAGGGCTCCTGAGTTATTCAGCCCACACAGTGTAAAATAAACCCTGGGAACGCATAATATGACCTTTGCTAGGAAGGGAAAGGAGAAGATCAGTGACAACAAAACCCCCATATGCTAAATATCTTCTACAGCCCAGCAAAGTGCCCTGCTGAACTGACCCACCGGCTGCAGCCAAACAGATCTCCCATCGTTAGGCACCAATTCATTATGAAAAATGGTTGCTCCTCGTTTAGGCCCAAGTACCCTTCCTTCCCCTTAATGTTCTGTTACTGGCTCCATGTTTTGCCACCATATACCATGAGAAGCAAGCAGGGAAAAATATATCTCAAGGAAAAGTTAATAGCATGTTTTGCTAATTAGGAGGTGTTGCTGAGAGTGTTAGCCCCACATAATAACTGCTGACCCATTTAGATGTATTTTCAAATGCTCATTCCTTTTTGGTGTTGGCTTGATCTGCAGCTTCATACTAAGCAGTTGCCTTCAAGCCTTCATTTTAAAGCAAGCATTGCACTCACCCATCTGGCAACTTTATGTTGTATAAAACAAGGGAGTGCACGGTATGTGGCATAAATTACAGACAAGAAGAATGCAAAGGCACAGCATGTAGGGTAAATTAAAGCAAGCATGCTTCATGGCCCATAGCAGAGAAGGACAGAGCAATTTTGCATAATAAATGCTGGAAAAACATGTGGTTTAAAATGAGAATTAAAAAAAATAAAAAAGGTATACTCTGAGAAGCAGGCAGCCTTTTCCTAGTGGCAGCAGCAGCCATGCAAGACCACATAAAGGAATAAAGATGGGGATAATGCTAGATAACAAGAGGTAACAGATTGCAGTAGGAGGACAAAGAAAGAAACCAAATGCTAAGATGGATAAGCCCCAGTGGACTTTTAAAAACAACAGTGTGAACTGAAATTGAAAGGAGCAGAAAGCACACAAAGATCTGAGGACAGAAACCATTCTGGTCTTTTTTTATGGCGTGAATGTATGCAACGCACACTTTTGTTACTAATTCAGCATGTAACATCAAAGGGTTCGTAAGTGGTACCTACTGGCCGTGGCCAAATGGACACAGCATGGCCCGTGGAACTGGGAGCCCTGAGCTCCTGCTCTGAAGATCCAGAAATGCTGACCATCCCATGCCACTCTCTACCCATCATGTGAGCACATATCTGTATGTGTGCACACACACACATGCATACATAAATTAGGAGAGTGGGACAAACGGGGCTCCTGAGCAAACCTCTTGCTAGTGTGTGCCAAAGCATTTAGTCTGTGCCTGAGCTGACCAAGTATTCTACTTGCTGTTGTAGGTAAGGGCCTGATCCTGGAGGCAGGGTCCTTTCTCGCATGCTTTGCTGTCACCCGGCAACAAGGGCAGGTGAGGTTTGCAGCGCAGCAGAGCGAGGGGTGTAATGCAGAGAGCGATGTGGTTGCATGGAGCTGTGATGCCTTGTCCTGCCCAGCACTGAGCTTGTAGAGGTGGGACGGATGCAGGTCTTCCATACACGCTTCCACAGCAGCTTACACCAACCTATGGCAGAGCTGTTGCACTCCCAATGTCCCACCATGGCTCTATTTTCATGGTAGCATTGGCGCTCATATTGCAGCACCAAGTCACCTCAGGGAGCTGGCTCTGCTGAACTAACCTTAATAAAAGGTGTTTAGCTTCCCATAGATCCTACTCTTTTTGCTGTGATGCAACTACTGAAGCCATGATCCAGTCTAAGCCACCAAACGGGCAATCAGAGATCTCGATTGGGGGTGTGGGACCATGGTGACTTCAGTTGAGATGAGGTTGAGCTACCATGGGATAGTATTCTGACTCTGTTTTCCTTTCCCACACTGAGCTGTTTTTGTCAATTTTGTGTATGTTTTTCTCAAAGCAGGGAGTGTTTCCCATTATGTGTTTGCGCACTGCCTAGCAAGTTGGAACCCTGATCTGAGGTGGAAACTTGAGGCCCCACCATAGCACAAATAATAAATGTAACACAGTGAAGAACAGATGCATTCACATATGGTGTATTATAATTCAGACAAATAAAAATTCTTATGTAGTACATAAAAATCATTCTATATGTGCCACAGTTAACATAAAAACTGAAAATAAAAACAAAACTCTGAAGAGTCAAAGCATCTAATACACAAATACACCCTTCCGTGTCCATTCCTCATTGCCAAGGAAATAATCATGCAACAGTGTCCTGTAACTTCACTGTTGCCCTGGTTGTACTGTCATTTTCAACATTATTATGGAATTATTTTCCAGCCTAAACAGGCATCTCCCCAGCCAGGCAGCCCCTCGACTACACATACACACACATACATGACTGAATATAAAATGTCCACGTCTTCATTTCGCATAGCTCCAGAAGAGCACACCATTTTTGTCTTTTCAAGTACGTGGTCCCTAATGATAGTGTCATCCCACGACATCTTGGGTTTCATTCCCACTGGACTGGGAATAGGGATCATTCTGATAGAGGGTATTTTTTCCAAAGCTGTGCTGGCATTGATAATAATAGCAGCAACAGCTATTTGCAAAGAGGAAAGTTATTTGTGACAATCTCTGGAATATCCTATTTAACTCTTTGGGAGGAGGAACATTCAGATAAAAGAGCTAATGAGTTTTACAGAGTTGTAGCTACATAGGAATTCTAAAATGAATTTTAAAATAAGTCAGGATCTCATAGGCTGACAGGTAGAAAAAAAAATCGGAAAGACCTTTAGTAAGTGGTGTGGTTTGCAGTCAGAATAATTCCTACTTGGCCATGTCTATTTTTGGAAAAAAATATCCTGTATGTAATAAGTAAATGCTGTAATTTTTGGAAGTTTGTTATATTTGCTTCAAAAATAATGAAATGGTTTGATTTATATTTTAAGGACCAAATTTGCATCAGGCTATAAGGTCATGAATTTTGCCTCTACAGTAATTAACTTTCATAAATATAGTCTCAGCATGGCTGTCTTTTGAAAGGATGATGCATTTCAGGAAGACAAATTTACATATGCACTCTGGATACACAAGAACCAGAATTTCTCAGTTCCCGATACTAAGATCTACCAATTTGTATCCTTGTACTAATCAGTGAAGTACTAAGAAAAAAGCAGTTTGGACAACTGCCAGAAGTACATCACAAGGAAGCATAAATCAAGGCACTAGTCCCCTCTGCCAGACATTCATTACTGATTTAACGTTAAATTGAAGTGAACCATTTACAAGCAAGAAAAATAGGCAATCCTGGAAATTGTTTTACTAGCAGCTCTTTATCCCACTTTTCCTTTCCTTTGCAACTAGTGGAAACACAGTCAAAGCAACACATTCTTTGGAGCCAAAGTCCTTATATAGTTTCCACTTTATTAATGGATTTGAAAAATGTACAGAAGATAATGTACCTTGATAATATAGATAATGCTGAGCAAAACTCATCACTCTCCACTAGCTGTTGTAAAGCAGTACATTTATCTAATAAGTATTTGTATTTGGCCTCTTTTTGCACAAAATCAGATACAAAGATTAACATTTCTACATTGGTCTCAGCTATTTGCTTGAGATAACTGGGCTAGCACTGAGATGTCAAACACTGATCACAAGCAGTGCTTGGACTTAAAACATTGGTGCTAGCAACTTGACAATAAGACGGAGCTGAAAACCTTTAATATTTTTTCAGTGAAGTCAAACTAGGTTTTGTCAATACAGTGAAAATTTGTGGTATTAACTAAGTGAAGAATAGGGCCAGATTCTCACTAGCCAGTGTACAAACTCAAAAGTTTATTTAGGTTGGTGGAATGGTGCCAGTTTACAACAGCTAAGGATCTGATCCCCACAAGCTTTTTCCTTTTAAAAACAGTCAGAATTAACCAAGATAAATTCCTCACTCCTAAGCCACTAGTTGCCTGAGGAAATATTTTGAAAGGATTCTTGCCCCAAATGCAAACATATCAAAAACTAACTTCTGGGACATAGTTAATCTAATATTAGAATTGCTGAACATCCTATATAATGTGAGCATATCCTGCATCCTATGTGAAAAACTATGCAGGCTACAGCTGTTTTGTAATTTTGCAACTGCTCACTTTTCCAATAAAGCAGTTAGCAGACACTATTAGAAGTGGTACCATGCTATGCTAAATTTATTTTTCCTGGATTCTAAAACACACAAAACCTGTCAGCTTTACCTCAGAGAAGGACCGCAGGTTCACCAAAGCCTGCAGTCTATCTGAGCCTTGGCTCCAGTTGATCTGGGGAACACCCTGGTCAGCACCTTGTGCCAGCACTCTTGCCAGCACTATGTCAGTACAGAGGACCATGAAGGGCTCACTGAAGGCAAACCTAAATCATCCTGCTTGATTTAGAGGCATTCCTTACAGACAACAGACTTTACCAGGCCTGCCCGATGTCAGCTTCTCCCTCAGTGTCCATACAGTGAATACTGTGGGTGCCAAGAAAATGTATACACATTTTAAGTGATGTGAGTGGTTCCAAAACATAGTACAAGAGGATGAGGAGTTTGCGGGGAAAATGGTTTGGCCTGATGAAGCACAGTTTAAATTTAATGGAACAGTGAACCGACATAATTGTGTGTACTGGCTCCAGAAAATCCACACATTCGTGTGTAAAAAGAAGTCAATTTACTGGGCCTCAATGTCTGGTGTAGACTGTCTGTAAGAGGACTAATTGGATCATTCTTTTTTGAAGGTGCTGTTACTGGTCAAGTGTACCTAGATGTGCTACGCACATCCATTTTACCTGCATTTTGTACACTTTTTGGGAATGATCGATTTTACTTCCAACAAGATGGCACCCCACCGCACTTCCACCGAGATGTGAGAGCTGACCTCAGTGAGAATTTGCCAGGACAATGGATAGGATGAAGTGATGGAGCTGAGTTTCCCTCATGTTCTCCTGACTTAACACCCCTTGACTTCTACCTATGGGGACCTTAAAGGATGTGGTGTACCACAGAAAAACGGCTACACTAGTGATACTTTGGGAAGAAATTTAAATGGTATGCACAGCAATACAAGAGGACACTTTTGTCAACATTGCTGAAGCAGTAGTTTGCTGTAATCAGAAGTGTCTGGATGCTGATGGTAACTACTCTGAGTGCCTCTTGTAATTGCAGAAGTCAAATGTGACATGTATTCATCTTTTGTTAACAGTATTTATTGACTATTACTATTTTAGTACAGCTTTTTCCTTCCTTAAAATGTGTATACTTTTTTTTTTTTTTTTTGGCACCATCTGTAGTGGGATGGATTAGTGAGGGAGAAGGATGAAAGAAAAGTACATCGTATCCTGCTTTGCAAATGCCTGGCCCAGCTGCTATTCATGTGTCAAGGTGAACAAGGTGAGACAACTTACGTGTGGCCAAGGGGCACATCAAAACAGATATGCTTCTGAGACTCATCTTCTGACTTAGGTCCTTGCTTTCCTTTCTAATAACATATGCGCACTATCATGGTGGGTTCTGGTGGTACTCTCTTATGCTGCTTAGTCCTTCCAAAGCCATACACCAACTCTTATTATAGCTCTCTGCACAGCTCTATTCTCTTTTCTTCATGTCGCCCTGTACTGATGTTTTGACATCCTTATTCTTGAAGTAAAGACTCTCACCAACCACTTTCACACTTTTCTCTGATCTTCTCAGAGCCATCTTGCTACTCTAAGAAGTACATAGTGTCTCATGAGGCTCCAGTTCCTATTGCTCCTCCAGGGCTCCTCCAGGGAACTTTTTTTTTTAACAATTTCATTTCTCTAATGTTTTTTATAGCACCCTCCCTTTTGTCTTGGGGCCCTTTTTGGACTCAGCATTAATCATCTTGAAAAAAGAAGGAACAACAAGACTGTCCGAACCTTTACTTCCATTTGCACACAGCCAGCAGAGTTGATCAGTGCTTGGGATCTGGTTCATCTGATGAACTCCTAGTGAGTCACCAGGAGTACAAGCTGCAATGCTCTAAAGGCATTTTAGCCATGTGCTGACCTGCTCCAGCCCTGCATAGCTGGTGGGGTCTCACGGGACCGCAGTGGATGAGTCTACAGTCATGGGGTCAGCAGCACAAGGTTAGCTAGGAGGGACCACAGCTTGGCAGAGCTTCTGCTCTGGTGCTCCAGGAGTGATAGCAGCTGGCTGGGTACTAAGCAGGGGTTTCACTAGCTTCACATTTGCGTGTGTAAGGGCAGAGTCTGTGAGCAGAAGAGCAAAGAGCCTGAACATGTGCATGTGAAGAGAGCAGAAGGAGGAGGGTGTGTGTGCATGTGAAAAAAGAGCTCATAACCATGGCTATGTATTCAGTCACATATGGATCTGTAGGAGAAGAGAGAGACCAGCTTGTTCACTAGAACTGACACAACATTTCTGAGTTGTTGTTGAATTCACCATTTTTTCTGAAGATACCTTACTGCTTCTTGACCAGTTCACAGAGTAGTTGAATTCTTTCTTTTCCAAGGTAACACTTTGAGAAAAGCCTTTCTGTGAATTTTTATGGTATTTTTCTACTAGCTGTGGTATTCACAGATGTTAAGGGAGGTGGGAGTGAGCAGGCCCTCTAAATCCATAATCACTGTATGCAGTTACATTAATGAATGTCACCATTGATAAGTACTGTATGTTATGTAACCAACCAAGCATTACCCAAACACAGAGCATTTTTATATGACCCATCAGAGCTATAAGGAGACATTTTGGTGCCAGGAGTATGTCCTCCACTCCCCACTCCAGCCAGCACTTTCCCAGCTTGAAATCTGGCCACCACTGCTGCCTACTGGTCCTTGGGCTGCGATCACAGTGACAAAAGTTGGTACAAGCTCTTTTTGCATGTACTTATTATATGGCAGAGGACATCTGAAGCATCTTCAGATGAACAGTCAGCTTCTTCCACTGAAGTCAGGAGGAGATTTGCCAATGGATGTACAAAAATTGGGCTCAAACCCTCATCTGAGAGACATAGGAATAAAAAATGCAATAAACATTGCTGCTGGAAATAGGTGGTTTCAATTTCCCGCAGATCTCTCTTGGTAGTTTAAAGTAAGTCTTCCTGCATTAAGACTACACTTTTAAAACTAAGAAAATTAAAAAAACACAAATGTTCCTTCTGAGTGTTGTTTCAATTATGTTTCCATGAGTATACATACTTTTGATGTGTGAATCTTCCCATTAGATTGAAATTACTTTGGTTTGGACACCATTGATGAGACATACTCTGAACAGTGGCAGTGGGATTAGACCTCTTAGGCTTACATCTGAGGGACCAAAGGAAATGAGTCAGCAAACTGGCAAGGTCCTGACTGATTGCAAAACTGCTGGGTGTTGTCAGTCCTTGGGATTCAGTACCTATCCCCTTGCCTTGGAGCTCCAGATCAGTCTGCTAAACATTCATGGTTTCAGGATCGTGGATAAGCAGGTGTTTTGTAGGTGTTTTGTATTATGTATGCTACCCCAACACAGGGCTTTTAACGTGGTCCATATATGCATTTTAGGGACTGACTGTTGGTCATTATTAAGAATATTTATTACTTCAGTGATTAAATCAGCTGCTACCCAGAAGCATTAAATTTAGGTAATTGGTTAATGTTACTTGTGCTTTTTGAGTTAAAAACAGGCTAAGTTGGACTAAGCAATAATTTTGCTTCTTGTCTTCATGCTTACCTTGAAAGTTCTTCATCTGCTATGAGCAGCAAGTGTGAACCATGTCTGACAAACTAAAATGCTAATGTGGAAATAATACCTGTTCTCAGGGACAATGCAGGAATACAAAGTCTCAACAGCACAGGGTATTCTAAAACTAGTCTTGAAAAATTGCATGAGAAGTTACTGATTTTAGTATTACGTACATCTCCCTCCTGTCAAGTACATGCTGTTTTGCTGATGATGGGATTTGGCTAAGTGTGCTCTGTGGAAGTTGTAGTAGTTGCCCCTGTATTTCCACTCAACCACTTTCTTTTTTTTTTTTTTTTTTTTTTACATCCAACACCTCATTTTTTTTTGGCCAAGTGAGTTTAAACTCTATTCCTATGCAATATTGCTACTGATTTGGGCAGGAACAGGATCTCATCCCAAGAATGCCCAAAGCCTGGCAACTAATAATGACTACACAGTCCGTGCATCTGGGGCTTACACCTGCCCTGGCTCTGAAAGAATTGAAAATCTGTATACAGAGAAGAAAAAGAGCTGCTTAAAATTTGGTTTCCAGTGCAAGTCATTCTTTACCATATGGTAAGGTATTTATCCCAACTACATGTTGTTCAGTAAATCATAAGGTTTTGCAGGGGGTAGGAGGCAAAGGAAAGAGGTTGTTATTTTCGTTTTAAAGTTCTGTACTGCAGACTGTCTCTGTAAATTGCTGTCATTGCAATGGCTGTGAAAAAGTCTGCTCTGTAAGTCTGACTGGAAGAAGTCACCAGAAGCACTGCCCTTTCTCCTTCCCCTCTCCACACCCTTGCTGTGCAGATGGCAAATGCAGTCATCCTTCAAAGCTGTGCTGGACAGCTTTGCCTTACCTGATCTGCAAGCAGACAGGACCTATCAAACCAGGCACAGTAAAGAAGGACATACAGCTAATACTAGTATTTTCAACTTCATTGCTACTTGCAGTGGGGAAAAGCAAGTTTGCCTTGTAACAGGCAACTCACGTTGCCAGAAAGGCAAATATCCAAAATACACCCACTGACCACCTCTATGGGGCTTTGTGTTGTTGTTTGTCATTTATTTTTGGGGCTGGTACTAATTTTCAGTTCTTCATCCTTTGACTCACAGAAATTCTTCCTCTTTAAAAAGGATGTATCTCCCTACTGACCACGGAAAAAATGTGGCATGTAATTCAGTCCTTTCCTGATAGCACCGGAGACTAGGAGAGTGCAAGTTAGAACACCATGATGAGGAAGTTCTGTCATTTCCAGAAGGAAGCATGATTCACTGTGCAGAGCATTTTTGGGAGCCTGAATCAGAGCTGTCGAGGAAGTCAGTTCTTGGACAGTTTAATGTTTGGTTTAACTGTGACTTTACCAGTGAGATATGTGCCTCTCCCCACAGCCAGTGGGTACAGCAAGCTCAGGTTATGTGCTACTGAGGAGCAGGCAAGAGGGGTACCAAAGAAGTGGCCTTCAAATATTTCAGACAAAATGAGAAGTGCCCTGGAAAATCCATTCCTAAATGTCATTGCAAAGCAGAGCTCTCATAAAGCAGATTTAAGAGAGAAATATTTTCTCACACTTTTCCCAAGCACAGTGCAGGCAGTGGGAGGGACCTGCAGGGTGGCCATAAGGAGCCTGTGAGGGGAGGGTGGTGCAGAGAGCAGAGCCGGGCTCCTTCCCAAAAGGTCTGGAACTAGCGCGCTAGCGGAGAGATGGCTTCATTAGTCATGGCACAGACCTGCTAAGTTCAGCTCTCCACAGAAAGATGAGTTACGTGCTAGCTGCCAACAGGCTGCAGGATAAATTCGCATTGCTGTTTTTAATCGCCCATTGTACCCTACAAGGATCACAATTTGATTAATGTAGTTCCCCCCAGTGCATACGCCCTCATACACACATGTCATATTGCGGCAAGCAGGATTAGACCGGAGTGTCTTCCCTGGCTCTTTTGCCTCTCCGCTTTCCATTCTCCCCCACAGGAAAGACAAAAGACTTACTGGCAATGTGCTGTACATCTGTGAAAGGTTCTCGGCTTGGGAACTCAGCCTGGTCTTGGTCTACCACAGGTCTGCAGGGCTGGAGCACACAGCCAGCTATGCCTTTTCTCCCTAGGCATAGTTTAGTGAAGTGGGGGGAGAAGGAAAGCTGTATTACTGTATGTGGTGATTAGCAGACTGTTTGTCTGTGTCTCCAGAGGCACATTTATTTGCCTGGGGTCAAGCAGTCACAACAGGCTGTTAAGGTACTTACTGTCCAGAAGTATACATGAGCACCCAAAGCATAGTACTTAAGGGCGGTGTTTATGGCCTGTACATTTAAATAAGTTGAAATCATCCTTCATCCTTGCTCTTTGCACTCCGTTGCATAGGGACTTTGCATTTCTGGCTTTGTGGATAAGGAAAGGCTGAGTATCAGGGAGAGGCGGAGTTCCTATAGGATATGAAAGGAGAATGGGATACACGGAGCATGCCTACGCATCCCTCAGACGTCACTCTCTCTGGGAGCCAAAAGGTAAGGGAGTGGGTTTGCTGACTATGACACACGGTGGGAGGAGACCCGAGACACAAAGGAGTCATGGGTGTGAACCAGGAAATGAGCCCGTGCCCACCCAGCTTTTTTGTTTGCTTGAGGAGGATGTAAAATATGCTTACACCACTTGCACTCCAGCTCCAAGCGCTAATTGTTAACAATAAAAGGTCACCAGAAAACAATTGCTGGGAACCAGAATTACACAAGGGGCCTGGGTAATGCAATCACTCCTTCTCGGGAGAATGCCATCCTGTTGGGAGTGGGCTACGGAGCGGTCCTCGGCATGACTCGCGGGGGCGAGCAAGGAAGGGAGGTGTGCGGCTGTGTCAGTCAGCCTTCCCCCAGCCCCCCGGGCCCAGGCGGACATGCCCACGCCAGGCAGTCTCTCTTAAACCCTTGTTTTAGGCAGTTTAAATGTCAGGTAACATGCTTCTCTTTTTTTTCCTATTGTACTGTGAGGAAAACCTTGGCTTTGACTTGCTTCCCTACAGCAGAACTGGAACGACCACCTCTGTCTTGGAGGGGTGGGTGTGGCGGAAGGCTGCTAGCACAGACCAAGGGACCAGGAGGGACGTGCCTCTCAGATAGCTTGCTCCCTTCCAAAATATGGTCGTAGTTCAGTCAAGGGTGTGCATTCTGCTCAGGAAGAAAGTTCTGAGCTAACATTACACTCATCTGTGTGAACACTAGTAATAGCAGCAAGGGCTGAAAAATCCAGCCAGCACGTTAGGTACTTACACAGGCAACCCTACCCAGCCCTGTGCTGTTCATGGCTTTCTTACTGGTTACCACTGCTGAAACAGCAGGTGTAAATCTGCCTCGTGTATGTCTGTGTGTCTGGTCAGCCCACCACAGGCTGCACTCCGGACATCTCGTTACTTAGACCTTCAGAATGAAGCAAGGTTAAATGATGTCTGGGCTGATGAGCAGTGCTTTTAGGCTGTATCCACACCGAGGAACAGTCTGACTGTTGGACAGGGGCTGAGTCAAGGCCAGTCAGCAGCAGGTATAGCTGCAAAAATGCTAATCCACATGAAAACTGACACACCCTGGAGCCCTTGGTGACTGAGCAACCTCAGCCTCTGCCTGCCCTGCCTCCACTCCTGTGCCACACTGTTACAGCTTTTCCTGTGTCTTCCCTCTGAAGAGCTGTATGTGCACCTAGACTATTCTCACCCTAATGTTCTGGACCCTGAGCTCTGTGTCGCTGTATCCATTCTCAACAGCACAGTTTGCCCCAGTGCCCACACAAATATCCTCCTCAGACACCACAACCCCCCTTTCCAGCCCCTCATGTCCAGATCCTGCAGCCAGACTTTATAGTCAGGGAGAGAGAACAAATCATGGGATAGGTACGTGTGAAAAGCAGTCATTAGGGGAAGTGCACAACTGTTTTCCCTTCCTCTGGTGGCTGCACATGCCTGATCCCCCATTGCAATTTTGAAGTTGTTCTCTTTAGTGGTGGGGCCTGAGTCTGTTAAAAAGCCACTGCCAAAAAACAGTTTCCCAAACTGTAGAGATAGTGGTAAGAATGTAATGCTCTGCAAAGAAAGGAGCAGATGACCAAGTAGCTCTTCTGTAGATATGTTCAGAATAGATAAGAATCCCAGGAAAGCCACAGAATTTGCATGCAGTATAGCAAGATGAGGAATAAGCTCTCAAGCAACTGAAGGGCACTGTTAGAGACGTTATATGATGTATGTGAGGAGAACTTGCTGAATTCTCAGTCCTTCCCACACGCAGTTCCCTTGTGTGAAAGTTTTGTTCTTTGTAGACAAGGAGAGCTCAATGAATGCCAGGGTGCATCATCCTGTCCTGTGTGTTTGTGAGTTCTGGGAGCAGAAAGGGGAAGACAAATGAACTGGTTGAGATGAAAACAAGATTAAGTTGGGGTCAGGTTTTCACTGGAACACCAGAATTGTAAAAAGTAGAGGCAAGAGGCCTATAGTTCCCTTTGAGGATGTGCAATGTATGTGCTAGAAGTTGCTGGAGCATGTCTGAGTGTCATACAGATGCTACATACAGGTCATGCAGTTTGGGGGCTGTGATGTGCCCAGTACCAGTGCTAGAAAAGAAATTCAGGAGCTGCCAGACACTAGGTGACACTGATATTTTGAATTTCCATGAATCTGGCCCCACTGGCCTTAGTTTGATCGTAGCATCTAGGGATGGTCCAGGGCATTGTAGCAATCACTGCAGCTACAGCAAACATTACCTGTGAGGGAAGGACTGGGAAAGTTGTATTTACTTACTGTAAAGAAAAGGAGATGAAGGAGATACTAAGAATGCCTTTAAACATCTAAAGGTTTACTGCAAATAGTAGAAGAATACATCTGTGCTCAGCCTGCGGTGAGCTGGGGGTAGGGCAAAGCTTAAACTGGAATATGGAAGAGTCTTGTTAGGCACCAAGGAGGGAAAAATCAAAAAAACCCAACAACCTTCATTACAGTAAGACTGTGAAGCCCTTTAATAGATTGTCTGAAGTAATTCTGGAGTCTTCTGCACTGGATACCTTTAACAAAACAAAAGCCAGGAAGGACGAAGATGTAGCTGATGCTCCCACAGATAACCAACCCCCTGAATTCCTTCCAGGTAGCACACAAGTACTACAGTAAAGAAGAGGGAAAATCTATTTTCCAAGTTGTCCTTCATTCATTCCCATTTCTGCCTGCATTGCTTTCCATTCCATCTGCATTGAAATGCACAAAATCATTCCTCTGTTAATGTATGACTGTATAATAAAACCTGTGGGTTAGGAAAGAACAGATCGTTTGAAAACAAAGGATGTGAAAATTTACTTTTATTATGATGACAAAGTCCTGATTTCTCATAGAGAAGGCCTGTTTTTGTTCATTTCTTCTTATCAAGCAGAATTAATGGTTACTGTTTTGTGTAAAATAGAGCTTCCATTATTGAAAAAAAAAAAATCATTTTACATCACTCAATGTTCAGCCTATAAAGTTTAAAAGCTGTATGAGTAGTTTTACATTTCAAAACGTTTACTTTTTGGAGAACTATAAAGATGAGTCTTAATGCCCAGATTTCAGAATCCATAAAAACACTCAAATGTCTTTGTCAGCAGGGTAGTGAAACTGAAGCCAAAATACCACTAAACAAAGATAAAACCTGGGATGAAATGCCATACTCTTTACTGGCATTTGGTAGGAGTGCTGCCTCTGAATCTAGAGATGGAAGCAAGAAGAGGGTCCTGCCACCATTTCTTACCAATGGGTACCCTGAATGAAACAGGCCCTAAATAAGACAGGACAGTATTTCCTATGTGCTCCGGGGTTTTAGCACACACTTTTGATGAGAAGATCTTTATGGCAGGAAGTGTAGATACTTCTTGTTATGTTTAAGGTTGAATTCCATATTCTGTCCCAAGTCCTACCTCCTTTTCCTCGCTACTACACTTTTAGCTGGTCAGAACTTTTGGAAGCAATTCCATTTGTGATTAGATTTGTCACATTTGCTCTTACCACAGAAGTGATGTGGATTAAGAAGAGTCCATGCTAGATGGAATAAACTTTTTTCTTCTTATTATTATTATTTTAATTTTTAGTTATGTGAATAGCCTTTAGCTGTAATTTGAAATACAGCAGTGGCATAGCTTAGAACTAATAAACTAGACACCCCAGAGGAACTGGGCCTCAGATAACAGCTGGATCTATATGGGTCCATTGCCCAAATGAACTTTAATGTGCTCATGGTCTGCAGTTGCAATAGAGGTCTCAAGTGAGTAATCTCAAATTGGAAGAAAAATCAGTTCAGGTTTTTGAATGTACTGATATTCTAGAAAAAAAAAAAAAAAAAAGGAAAAAAACTTGAAAAAAAGTCAGAATGTGAAGGGGAAATAAATTGCTAGCTTGGTAGCAACCATAGTCTACATTGTAAGTAATTATTGTAATATTAATGTCTTTCCTGGGAAGAGGGGCTAGGGATTGCAGAATTTATCTAACAAACATGTAAAAGTACGTAGACATCTATATCTCAGTGTTACCTGTAAGTGGGAAACAGCCTAACCAAATTTCCTTTATCGGGGCATAGCTTGCCAAGTGTACTGCCTGTCCCATCACGTGTGCAAATCTTCGTCAAACAAGAACTTTCTCTGTCTGGAAAGCAATAACTGGTAATGCAGAGCATGCCAGCGTATGTCAGCAGTGTTACTCCCTTGGCACAGCTCCTCCCTGTTAATTGTAGAGTAGAAATGTTCTTCTTCAGGCTTTTCCTCTAACTACCCCAGTGCGAAAGCCAGAAACCGTGGACGTTTGTGTGGAGGGAATTTGGCAGCTGAAATGCATGGAAGCCTGGTTCTGGCACAAGCATTTCCAAGAGCAGCATCTGGCCCCCTGGTTAACTTCCTGACTGATCTTCTGCCTCAGACAGGAGGCCAACCACGATAACTGCTCCAAACATAAGGGGGAAGGGCTGGGCAGAGTCCTGGACAATTCTTCTAGCTTTAAAAATAGCAGAGAAAATCCAAAGCACATTGGCAGACTGCACGTAACTTCAAAACTCAACTGGAAAGTGCCTGCTCCTGATGACTGTCTTGCAGGTCCTTTCTCAGGTTGTTTTTCTGCCTGTACCAGGAGCAAAGCCACAGCTGCAACCTCACACACACAAATGGGTGAATTTGGAGCTCAAATATTAGTGCATTTCTGGTACATAGTGATCAGCTTCCTGGCTCGATTCACAGGGGCATCTGTATCAAAACTACTGTGATGTTTGCAAAGTCAGTCAGCGATTTGCTTGTATGGGAAGAGACAGGAGTTGTGTGTGTGCCATTGTCCTTGTTTCATCCTTTAGAAAGAACCTCATGCTGGCTTTCCAAAACAAAAGGAAAAAATGTCCCGTTTAGGTTACCTCTCAGCTGTGCATGTGTATGTGTACAGATACGTGTGTGTAGGGGGTGTACATGCATGTGTATAGGAGACACTTTCCTTCAGCCATGGATGGGAGTTCAGTCTGCTCTGACTCACGGGCTACAGATGACAGCAAATTTATCAGGTTCTTCTAAAGCAAGTGGCAGTGTGTTATTCCAGTATTCTATTGCTCCACGGGGCTTGTCCATCCCAACCCATGTCAGCCCTTCAGCACCGCAGTGTCTGAGCATAAGCAAGTGGCAAGGCTTCTGTGGCTTGTTTAGGACCAGGGTCAATCACTTTTCCTGCTCACCAACACCCTGTACAAGCAGAGATGAAAATATGCAAGTAAACTGTGTAAATCACACACCATCTGGGACATCCTTTATACAAAAATCACCCACTCCTTTGTTGATTCACCATTTCTTTCATCACAGGGAAGACTGGCATTTTCTGAAGAATAAATACAAAGAATTTTGCAAGTGAAATTAATGGCATCAGATAATAACTCTTGGTTGAACAACAGGTTTGTCTTATCTTTCTGCTGCTCTTTCTTTCCATTTCCATTTTGCCCTGTCATTATTGTCTAATGGTTAGGAGAAGAACAGAAAAATAAAAAAATTCAAGATATGCATTGCATCCTGAGACTCAGCACAAGTAAAAGTTGATGTTTCTTCCATGGCAAGGTATCAAGGAGCTGTGCTAGAGGAGGCAAATGATCCTTTTGCAAAAAGAACCTTGTCAAAGACAATTTTATTACCAGACACAAACACAGGGAGTTAAAAAAAGTTCTTTAAAAAATGGTCAGGAGCAGGACAGAAGGATGAAGTCAGGATTAAAAGCATTCTTCCAAAATGTGGCAAATATATTCTGAATTCTGATCATGTCTGGAGCATCGGCAGGTGACTAATTCATCTGCAGCATGGCAAGAAGGCCTTGTAATTGTGTCCATGCATAGGACATACCACTGCTTACAGGAAACACTGGCATACCTCAGTCACTTGGCAATTCTCATCAGGCCATGAAGGTATGTTAGTCATGCTCTTACTGACAGAGTTTTCAGTGTCTCTGCTTTACAGTAAGCAATGAGGCCCTTGTGTCTCAGAGATACGCTCCCCCTTATAGATGTCGTGCAAAAAGTGAGGCTGTAATATCTTGAATTTTATTCCAGGTTTCCCTGATAAGTGGGCGGCAATAGTTAGAGGCCAATTTGTGCTTTTCCATCATACTGTCTAGACATATTTGCAAGAACTGCTTTGCCTTAAAGAGGAAGGGGTATATCATATATTGCACAATAATGGGTTATTTTTACTTGCAATACATTAAGAGGCTGTTTTCAATCAGACACCGTTTGATATGAGGGTATGTTCTGGACAATAAATGGGAAAAGTGGAGCATATCCCTTTTTTACATAGCAGACAGTACCCATACTTTCCATATAGACAGGAAATGGCTAAGGTTTATATATAGAAATACGGTATATTTTATGTGCATCATAATATATTGATTTATTAAAAAAAAGATCACTATATAATTGGTTGAAGCTGCAAAATTAATACACACCTATGTAAATATTTTAATACAGCCCAGAAAAGACAAATCTGGGAGCTTTAAGAGAGACTTCTTCCCATGAGAAAATGAGGATGTGAAGTGGATGGCATGTGGGTCATGTGCTGTTCAGCACTCACCCAGAGCCACCAGATCTGCTCTGCTCAGCATCTGTATGTCATAACAGATGGTCCCACCTGGCTCCCACAAGATCTCAGAGGTGCATCCCCTCGGCTCATCCTCACCCCACAAGTCCCAGCAGGGCACTTGTTATTAGTGGCACTGCAGCCAGTGGGGCTGGGGCTGGGACCTGATTTGCCTTAGGGCTATGGGGGTCCCCAGTCCCATTCCCCCGGATGCCTGGTATCTCTTGTGCCTGGGGCTGTCCTCTTCGCTCCTGGCATCTGGAGAAGGCACCCTGCATTTTTCAGTAGCTGCACACATCCATAGCAGAGCCATCTTCTGCAGGGCCACACATTGTCCACAGCCACACTTTTCTGGTGGAGAGGCACACAAAATCACATTCATGGGAGGATGACAGTACCCAGGTGGCAGCTCAAATTTGCTTTTTTTTCTTTGGTTGGTTGTTATTTTTTTTTTCTATCTGCACCTGTGCTTTCCTAAGGATATGGATGTCGGTGCTATGGTGAGCTGCAACCAGTTTGCTGGGTGGAATAGGCAACGTAAGCAGCTAGAGAACCTCAGCTTCACTGATACAGTATGGATCTGAGTCACTCTGTATCTTCTTGCAGAAGATATTTGGATTGTTAGATGATGTTTCATCACCAGGTTGAGAGACCAGGGGTTAGGAAGGCGAGGATTTATATGTTTAAGCCTCTGCTCATTTCAAATTGGATGAATTCCTGCTCACCAGACGATGATCCACAGCCAGGCATTATGGCTAGATTATTTAATACATTAGCAAAAGTGGATTTGATGGACACAGTTACCAGCTGGACTGTGATCTGATAAGGCTATCTCAGAGAGGACACAGTAATCGGCCAGAACAAATACACTCATTTATTTCTGGAAGTGTAAACAGATCTGTGTTTACTTGGCTCCAAAGGGCTTTTTTACTGTGCTATCAACATGTAGTCTTTCACTTGACTTAATAAGCTTGGATTTTGTTTGTTTGTTTGTTTGTTTTTACATATGCTAAAAGCCTTAATGGGATTCTTCAGTCCTGTCATTCATTTCATGCTGATAACAAACATCCCCAGTGTCTCTTTTTAGATTTTTCAAGCCACACATGGCCTTCTTACCCTGTTTAGTATATAATTTTTCCAACTGTTTTTTGTTTTATGGAGGAAGGAAAAAGTATAGCGAGAGTACTAGGCTCCTTCCAATTTCAGCTGTTAATGGCTATGATAGGCAAAGTTTCACAAATCCTGTTACAGATAAGAAAATAAATCCCTCTCTACAAGGAAGCTGTGGCACGAGGACTGAAATACTCTGTAAGCTGTAAAAGTTGAACTTGGAGTGAGGAGAACTCCAGCCGTCACCTTGCATATTTCATTTGTTACAGGCCATCTGTGTGCATCATCAGGGATCTCAGGAAAGTATTACTCAGCTGTCTTTTATCTCTGTCTAGCCTCGCTGGAGCGTGGGTAGCAGAACACAAAGTAACAGGTTCCTAACTTCATTCTGATGATAAAAGGCACTGGTAACCTAGAAGCACATGTTTTTGTTGATTAATAATACACGGCTATAACCCGCTGAATCTGCTGCGCATGGAGCGTGTTTTAGAAAACAAGTAATGAGCTTCTTCCTTCCTAATCACCTCTTTATTACTTGTTGAAGTGGAATGTGAGAGTAGAAAGTAAAGCTCAGGTATCAAAAAGGAGTGGTGATGACGGGTTGAGGGGGGGTCACTTGTGAAAACAGTGGAAATCAAATCAATTAGGCCTGTCAGCTGGAAAACATCATGGGGAATTAACTCTTGTTTGTCTGGATTCCTGCTGCCTGAATGAAAGTGCACAAAAATGTATTCAGGTGACACATAAAGTGTTATGTAAGGCATGTCCACTAGCAAATCAAATAAGTAAATAGGGTAAAACTTTAAAAACAGCAATATACTCTTAACCTTAAGAAGCAAATGCTTCTGTACACACGTACAAACGGAGGTGAAGGTGCCACCTCGGTACCTTCCAGGGCTCAAAAGGACTGGAGGCTGGCAGGGCTCTGCTGAAAGGGGTGAGACTTTGCCTGGCTGCCATGAAACTGAAATTACTGCTGGTGGCATAAATTTAACAGGCATGCAAAAAAATCCACGGAATATTTGGATCAAGGGGCTACAAAGGAAGGAAATCTTGCGGGCATTCAGGAGTCTTTGGATCTCAACCTTGTTTCTGGTTTGTTTTTTTCTCAAGGTTGAACTGTACCGAGTGGCCCTTCCCTCTACTACACAAGTCTTTTTTTTTTTTTTTTTTCTCATATCACACTCCAGGAGAGCAAAGATAGTTCCAGGGCAGCTACAACCACAGCTTCTGCTGGATCAGTGCCCAGGTGAGGAAAGCAGGAATTCAGGACTACAGTCTCCAAGGCCTCTGACTAAACTCGTTAAAGGTTGGACAGAAATATTCAGCGGTGAGATGCGTTGGCCCCCATCCCTTCTCCTTTCTGAGCTCTGGCAAACGCTGGGGAGTGCCCCCAGCCTCAGGCTGCTCTGCTGCCCTGACCCAGGCCATGCAGGGCACAGGGTGGGTTACCTGTGCCAGGGGCTCAGGGCTACCTGCACACAGATTCATGCCAGCAGGGCTGATTTCATGGGCACTTTTCACCACTGGCTGATACATCTAGGTTCTGCTGAAAGACTCCCAAAATCTGTGAAATGTTATAGTGCACAACCACATAAAATATTGAGAATCAACAGATTTCACCCGTACTAAAGTAGAAGGGGCTTATGGATTACTTTTTTGTTCTTCCTGGGCAGGCATGCCCCTATTCTTGTGTTATATGCTGACTACACACACAGATTCTTGGCACATACTATAGCTTTTACAGTGCACAATTTTTAATGCAATTAGAACAAGAAACAATTTCAAATGACAGGAATAAATTAAAGGAATGGCTTAAAGGTACAACCACCAGTTGCTTAGTAATTCTCATTCAGAGGGACATACCTCAGGAAAAAACATTTCTTCTGGCTGTCTAGGAGCCTGTGAATCACTGTCCAGAATTTTGAATTAATTTTGAATTATCATGTTTGTATAACTCTCTATTTTTTATGTTTTGTTTTTTATTTGGGTGAAATAATAGAAGATGAGTTTTGTTCAACTTTTTCTTTATTCCAGACTTCCAAAAAAGAAAAAACACCCCCACCTGCTCTCTCCTGCTTCCATGTATTTTATTTTACAGTGAACTTGGGATAATGAGTCAACCAACTTACACATTTCAGTGCAAATAAAGTATAACAAAGCAAGGGCTAACTTGTGGCCTTTTGCAGATCAGTAAAGAGGAAGGTGTGGAAAGATATTTGGAGCTCCCTGCTCACCCCTGTTAACACATGCATGTTTCCTTAAGGAAGTGGTGATTACACCTTGTTGTATGTTTATGTAAACCTTTATCAAAGCTTTATGTTTATGTAAATCTTTATGTTTTCACTATGGAAGAAGAGAATTTCTTCCTGCTTCTGTGGGTAGCCGGCCAGTGAAAGGTGATGGGAAATACATGACATCCTGTTCTGCCTACTTGTCATTTTTCTTGTTCGCAGACACATTTTGAGCCTGACATGCAGGTGTAATTAAAAACAGGCAGATGCCATGCACTGCCCAGCAGATGCACACAATATTAGTATCTGCTGTGAGTCCGAGTACATTGGCTTTTGTGAAACAACAAGACATTCACAAATTGTTGTAACTGCAATAATATCAGCTTAAGAACAAAATGGATCATGTGGCTCTCACTGGCATTGGTCAGCTCAGTGGCTAACGCTTTTCTCAGTAAAGTAATGCCATGCTAACTGTTCATACTGATGTTTTTCAGAGAAGTTAATAGTATTGCAATGGTGCATTTCAGACTTTAATTTATATATACAATATATTTATGTATATATAAAAACACATAAAGTGTTTATATATACATATATAAACACTTATTTTCTTGAATTTCCTGGGCATGCTGCTCCTGCAATGCAGCAATGCAACGTCTGCTTTCTCCAGCCAGGCACAGGGGCTGGGGATGGGAAGGACTGGGGCACTGGTCTTCCTCCTTTGGCACGGTCTTTAAAAGACGTCTCTGAGGAAAAGGAGGTGGCTGTCAGCCTACTTGCTCGAGGTACATAGCTGGCATACCTAATGCAGCTGTCATACCTTCTCATCCCTAAGGGAGCCAAGGGGTGAGGGAGATGTAGGCAGGAGATGTGTGCTCTGCGAGCTGCCTGGCCATGCCCTGCTGTGAGCCAGGAGGGAATGCGAGGGGGGGACAGATGCCAGAAGTGGCAGAGAGCAGAGGCTAGGCTGTAAAATTTGATGGCAACAGAGCTTCCAACTGCAGTACTTTACATATGTGCCATGCTGGCTCCACCCTGGCAACAGGCACTAAGGAAAACACAATTCAAAAAGCCTCCAACTCTTATTGTCTGCCTCACCAGCAGCTTGGGCAAGTTGTGTTCCTCTCAACACTGGAGCAACACTGGCCACTAAAGTACTCTCTGCTTTAGTTTAGTGATCCCAAACCATGAGTAGGAGCAGCCATTCACCTCAGATGAGTGCAGCACTGTAAATCTGTTTAGCTGCACATTTTAGCGCTGTGGTGTCAGACAGACATAATTAGAGCTCCAGAGTCCAAGTGCCACCCCACTTGCCCACGCTTTGCATGAGTCATCTGGTTGGAGAGAAGAATTAGGCCCAACATGTCTGGGCTGAAGCAATGACATAATCAAACTGCTTCTTCCAGCTCTGACATGTGTCTTTATGCTTCTTGGTGTTTAGTTTGCAGTTGCCAGTTGTAATTTTTCATACCTCTGGTTTATTTAACCCTTATTCTGCTGTAGCTCTCAAATTTAAGACAATATATGTGTCTTTTAGAGCAGTGAACTATTAGGTGAGGAAGACTTTTATGCTCAGGTGACTAGAACAGATGAGTGATCCATGCAAAGGTACATTTGTTACTACTTCCCCTATCCAAACAAGTGCTGCCCGCCAACTTCCAGCTCTGAAAACTGCTGTTAAATATTGTGATGAGCATATGGTCAAAGTATTCAGAGTGTTTGCCCTTGGGTCTTCATGCAAGTAAAATTTTCATACCGTATAAGAATTTTTTCAGGAATGATCACAGACTGATTGTAATCATCAAGAATATCTAATGAGTGAAATGGAATGACTGCAGTTTAATGCCATCACACCTGAAATCATAGTCTACTTCACAGAGAGGAAATTAGAAACTATTTACAGAATTAAAATTCTAAAAATAAATAGGAAGCCACCAGTGGGAAAAAAAAAAAAAAAAAAAAAAAAAGGCAGGCAATACAAGTGGATCAGGCTGTAGGAGAACATTGCTATGCTTGAAAAGTGAAGTTTCCAAACTTCATCGAAGTTAATCAAAGAATTCCAAACTTAATCAAAGAATAAGCAATTGTATCTGTTTGAGTTACCTTGCTTCTGACACAGTAGAGCTTCCATTGTCGCCTGCAGCAAGAGCCTAACATTGCTGGCTTCCGTTCTCTGCTGTAACAGTTCAAACCAATTATTCCAAAAAATACAGGAAATGAAAGCAACACAGTACTTTGTTATATGCGACATGTTGCGCATGTGTTATAACACAGTATCTTGTTATAACATCTTCTTTGAAGGCATCTCATTCAGAACTGTTGTGATACCTACCATTTTCCATCAGCGTCCTGCCCATCTCACTTGCACTGTCATGATAAACTCTTTTAGAGGCACATGGTCTGACCTTGCATTTAAACAGGCTGTAATCTCCATGGCCAGAGATACCATGAATAATTGAAATACCAGAGAATAAATAGTTTCACTAACCATGTTCTGCCTTAACTAATCAGAGCATCTGGTTGATCCACATACATTTAATTAATTTGCTGGATTTTTGCTCTATTGCATAATTCACTATTTAGTTTCATTGCCCTCCAGATTTGCTCACTAATTAGTTATCCCTTGCTAACTCATTGATCAGCTGCTTGCACCTCGCCTTGCTTTTCTGGCCACAATGTTTATCCTCCGTTCTATTTGTATCAGCCCTTTTCATATCTTCCCAGTTTTCATTCCTCCTCTTGCCTGCTTTTCCAGCCTGGTCAGGGTGCAGCAGCCACCCCATAGCACAGTGGCCATGGTCAGGCACTGCATTTGGGTGCTGGAGAGAGCAGGGACCTCGCTGATGGGGCAGAAGCTGGATGAGCTGTCACGATGCCAGGATACATACTGTCTTGGTTGCAAGTTGATCATTTACAGTCATGAAGACAAATGTGGCTGGACTGGGGAGAGCTGATCTTGGACAAATACAGCTTGCAGCTGTATGAAATCTGAAGGATTGTGATGACTTGGGGACTTGCCATCTGTAAGTCGGAAGCTGTTCACTGGTTGGTCTTCAACCTGCCATTCACATTTCCTGGTGTCTTGCAGGTTGCTGAAAACAATGCTATGTGGACAACATAGGAAAAATGATCTAGGAAATTAGATCCTATGGGTATACCCAAATATTTACAGTCTTAAATAAACAACTAATGCCTAGAACACAAATTGTTCCTCTCTACTGAGAACTGGTGTACTCCTTACCAGTTCTCCTAGGAGTCCTGAAAGCTACTTATCCTCAGCATTTAGGATATATTTTTTTTTTCTCACAAGCTGCTCTTGTGACCTTGCGCTGCGTGGAAACCCTTTCAGTCAGTGAGGTTTTGGAGCGTGATGGTGGCTCAGAATTCAGCCTTCTCATGTGAGACTCTCATTGTCTAAGTTTAGCCAATATGTTTTATTTCTGGGAAGTCTTGTTTGGATTTCCGTCTGCTCTGCTCTCTGGTTTAGATTTCTCGTCTGAATGCTGTTCAGGAGCCAGTGCTTACGCTACCATTCACCATATCGCATTTTGCTAATTGCTCCCATATTTGGAGCAATCATGTGTGCCAAATTGCTCAGTTGTGACTGCACTTTCCTGCAGCTACTAGAACCTCCCCAAAGAGGCAATTAAGACTCCAAATGGTGCAAGGGAAGGAAAATTGGCTGTACGAGGCTCATAGGGTCATCCAGCATTCTTTCAAAAATGTGTATTTTGTCTGTTGGTTCTTTTTAAAGGAGGAAATAGTTCTACTGTCAAATTTTTCTCTTTCTTACAGCAGACTCAAAGGCTGCTTCAGATAATCATTACCTGAGATATTCAGGCCACACTTGCTTTGACTGCTGGTATGGGAGTTGCAGTTGTGCCCTAATGTTGGCTGAGCAAAGGACCAAAGCAGGCACTTCATTTCACCAGCCTTGGCAGGGCTGCACCTGCTTTGGATATAAATATGTAATTGCATGTCTTGATGAATTAAAGCCCAGGATTCTAGAAGTAGCTTGGACATGCTCGACTCAGCCAAGGAAAGCCAAAATAATTTTCGCTGAGATCGCTTCTACAGGTGTGAATCAGTTTTGGAACAGAGGTTTAGGTGACGAGATCACTGAAGCTCTGAAATACAGAGTGAAGCAAGACCTAGTTATCCCTAAGATCTAGTTACTTTAGTTCAGTGTTCCGGGTAACAACAGGTGAACATGGCAGGACTGAAACAGATTACATTTCCTGAAGCACAAAGGCTTGTGACTGAACGAGCATCATTAAAAATCTAGTCTTCAAAATAAGTTCAAACCATCAGGTCATACAGGAATGCATTTGGCTTATGTAACATAGGAACTAGTGGGAAGAAAGAGGAAGAAAAGCTTTCTGCACTGTGCTGATGAGAATCACAGAGAAATTCCATGTTCAGCCCCATATGTCCTCAGTGGTTTGGGGGAAACATCTCTGACTCCCATGCACCTGGGCTGGCTTGTGTTTCCTTCACTCTCTGGAGGAGTCTCTACTGGCTTAGAGGTAGCCTAGACACCAAAAGCTGAGATGTTCATGTGCCCTAAATGTCCATGGAAGCCATCTCCATGTGAAACTTCACTCACCTGGACACGTTTTTGGACATATGTCTTCCATTTGAAAACCAGAAGGCTGAGAAATCCTTCTGTGTGTTTGAAGGGGGAAAGGAAGGGCAGGGACTGAGGATGAAGATTTTCCATCTTCAGGATCCTTCAACCAGTCCTGCAGTGGGGTCAACCATCTCTTTCTTTTTTGAAAGCTTGATTTTATGCTGCGTTATATTTATCCAGGCACCTTCATAGAAATGGAGAACAGCTCAGACCTGATAACAGCCATATCCAAGACAAATTGTACACTACTGGGTACAGAGTCTAACAAAATCATAACAGCTCTTGTTTTACACCTTGGCAAAATAAGTGCTTGCATTCCCCCAGAGATGGGACTGGCAGTAGAAAGTCTTTCAATGAAGACAAAGAAAACCTTAAGGAGCAGGAGGAAAAGTTTTTCCCACCTCTGTGTCCAGAAAACCTGTATGAGGGAGGACTTAGTGCCTCACAGCCTGTGTGAGCACTCAGACACTGACTGGAAACGTGAGGAGCTGCAGACGGCAGGCTACAGAAATCCTCAGACATTGGCCTGCAGGGACAGGCCACCCAAAGTCACTCAACTGGTAGCTGAAGTCACTAGAGGGAAAACCAGACTGCAGTGGCCAAGGTGGAAAGTACTGGCTGTGGGTGTAACCTGCACCAAAATTGGGTCTGTGCTCGGTGGCATGCCATGTAGGCATCACCGCTGCCAAGCCCTTCACCTCCACTGGCCCCATGGTGGAAATATCAAGGAGAGAGGTACAAGCATGGATTTGCCCGATTTCATGGCTTTGAGAGGGTACTTGGCAGCATAGTGCAGAGACAGGTGTCAGCCTCCACAATGAGCTGGCTTGGGCCTGTGGCATGGGCCACATTTGAGCAGGCAGAGATGATCACACGGCTGGCAGCATGATTGTGATGGGCATCTTGGGGTTGAAAGGAATCTAGCTTAAAATGGTCTGCTTTAAATCATTTAAGGATATATTTGATGGGGTTGTCACCAGCCCCATTTTGGTGGAGACTTGTCATGTAGAGGATACTCAGGGTTGGTCTCCCTGTTTTTGACAGATTTCCTCCCATCTCTTTGCTGTATTTCATCCCTGTCCCTCAGTCATCACGCCCATTTTTGGCTCACTTTTCTACTCTTCTCCTTTCTCCTGTCTGCAGGTTTCTTCCTGGGCTGCTGCTTGGCACAAGCAATTTGGGGCAGGTGAATTTCTGAACTTTTCGGGAGAAAATGGCTGCAGGCCCTAAGCCAGGGCCCTCTCACCTCTGGCTGCACTCCCTCCCGGATGGGTCTCTGGTGTGTGTGGGGGGAAGCAGCAAAATGAAATGCTTCAAGCTGTGAGAAGTTTTCTGTCCACGTTGCAGGCCAAGCCTATTGGATTTGGACCAGAGTGGTCACTTTGGTGGAAGCAGATGTATCTGTGGAGAGAACAAAAGTAGGGAAAATCCTGGGTATCCTGTTTTCCCAGCAAAAACAGTAATACTAGGCAATTCTTTTTTTTCCTGCAGACTTTGTGCCGTCCTGCTTGGCTGGAAAATTGTCATTGTCCGGTAAGCTCTCGGCTGCAAAATGTTCTCTCCATGCAAATGCCACGTTGCTTCAAGTTTTTCTTTCAGGGGGCAAGTTACTCTAAAGGAAGTAACAAGGCAAGCCTGGTGTCATGTGGAATAGCTGAAATTCCTCAAGTTCCTTTTTGCCAGAGTTTCAAGCTGTGAAAGACACATGATCTCCACTGCTCCAGCCTATAACTGAGGATTTTCTCCAACAAAGATGAATAGGTAGCTGTTCAAATTTATTTTAGTTTTTTTTTTTTTCTATCTCTGCCAGAAGCCATGGTAGATTCTGAGTTAAATCATTATTAGGGGCTGTGTTTGGTAGCTATAACCTCAGTCAGAGTTTATCAAAAGGAATATATTACTCCTCACCCTCAGGAACTAACTTGGACTACGATCACTTTTCAGACAAAAGTACAGAGTCAGAATTCTGGCTTCTTTTCTGCCATTCACGTTGTCACAGCATCCCTTGAAAACAGAGGTGGAGGTGCAGTGGGCACAGTCCCATTTTTACTACACTTGGTGTCAGTCAGGGGCCAGAAACAAGGTTTTTGTGAATCTCTCTCGCATGCCTGTAGCAAGAGCTGAATCCATTTTTGTATTGAGAGGTAATGAAGTTTAAGTACCATCCAGCTTCATGCTGAGACTGACTGGTTTGTCAAAAGTAGATGAGATGGAGAAAGGAGAAGCTCTCCTTTCTCCTACATGAATGATTTCCTAATTGTCCAGCCAAGTCCATCAGAGGTCTCTGGGTTAACTGAGGAGCTATTGCCGTTTACAGAGAAAAGAGAGCTGTCAGTTATCTGTGGGAAGGAGTTGAAACCACCTCTGAAATAAAATTAGGGATCAACAGCCTCTGGGGAGGGGACAAGAAGGTTTAAATGTGAAAGAAAACTGTAGGAGGCACCAAAGGAACACAGTGCAAATAAAGGTTATCATGCTTTGTCAACAAGGCCCTACAAATTTGATCTCCCTGAAAGAAAATGAAATGTAATTTGCTTTTATTTGTCTGTCACTCATGTTTTTGAAAATCTTTGCAATTCTTGTTACTTTTCCAGTTTTTTTTTTTTTTTCAAATAATTATCTTTACTGAACTTCGTATCAGAGTTAATTTCCAGATTAGTAGCTAACAAAGACATTTCACATAGAAATCTTTCTCATTGTGTTTTTGGAGCACTGATGCAAAGAGCCAACACCTTTGTGTATTTCTCTGCAGTGCCCAAGGTCTCCACTTTGTGTGCCTCTTCTTCCCAGGCAAGCTTTAGAGCCGAAAGTGCAGGGACAAGAGAGGAAGTATTTCCTGGTGACCCCCTGCTAACCCAGAAATCCTGCAGGGCAGTGAGGAATCTGCCCAAATCTGTTTTCCACAGATTTCACTCAGAGCCAAGGTTTTACCCACAGTCAATCATGCTTTCCTTTGCTTGTGGACTTCGTGTTTTTGGAGCATGTTTGCCCATGTTTTGCCCAGCCAGGAGTACGCTGCCACCAGTTCAGCTTCAGTGACTGCCTGGGAATGCAGGCTGAGCTGCTGTCCTGTGTAAAAATAGGTTAAAACAAAAGGAACTGTGATGCTAACAGTTTATTTCACATCTACCCCTGGCTTCGAATGCAGCCAGTTACAGCTGGTGAAAAGTAACTTTATCACCTCCATTCAACTTCTTTTTCTTCTAATGCAGATATGTACAGCTTTGTGTTATCCGCTTAATTTTGGAAATGAGAAAGCAGAACAGAGAAGGAATGTCACTTGTCCCCAGTGATATACCTATTGTCAGGCCCATGAGGGGAGTTCTGAAATGCCTTGCTCTTAGTCTTGTTCTCATTCCTCTGGGTTACAAAGATGTGACAGAAATAGTGCATATTCTGTTCTTACACTCTACATAGCAAAATCAGACAATTAAGAAGACACTTTGAACATTTGAAAATTGAAGGCTGAATAACCTAGACATGTACTTTCTCTTGTTTTCTGTATTTTTTAATGAAAAAAGTGTTTATTTAAACTCAGATAAATCCTGCCTATCTGCCACCACGTTAAATCTGACTTGATTTCCTCAATTCTTCTTTGTAAAGGTTTCTCTCCAGCCAGTATTACATTGGGTAACGGTAGAATTACCATCACATAATGTTAGTCTAAAAATACACGTACCATTATTATTATCAAATAGAGATAAGTGTGCGTTGCCAAGTAAAAAGAAAGCTGTGAAATATAATGCCGTGTGCAAGAATTTTTTTCATGATCTTCCAGAACACGCAGGATAGACACGGGCTGTCACATACTCAGTTCTGATGGATATATGCAACCGTGGTTTCCATAGCTAAGCAAGGTTTTCTATAGCGTCCATCACCATGGTATCTAAGCATCTGTTGCTTCTGCTGCACACTTTAGTCTAAGACCTCCTAGACAGAATTAACAAGATTACATAGAGAGAATATCCTGGCGTGGCCGTCCAGTGTGTTAGGTCAGCTTCTCATTTCAGAAGAGATCATTTGTCTTTATGCAAGTTCCTGATTGCTAAGCTCCTTGTTTTGGTGATACCTGATGTGAAGGGCATTTCTTGTGCTGTGTCAGCTGCTGTGGTTCAGCAGCTCAGCCAATGTCGGCACACAACTGGTCATGACTTGGCCACTGGGCATGTCAGAGACCACAAGGAGATCCTCCTTTTGGATCCACTGGGATTCTGGCCACTTCTCTGCTGTATGCCAAACAAGTTTTCTGGCAGAGAGCAGTCAGTAGGAGACGGTTCTTCCTCTGAGAGGGCAAGAACTCTGCTTAAAAGGAGGCAAGCCGCACTGTCTTTGGATATGTTAGAGCAATGCAGTCATAGAATCATAGAATCATTACGGTTGGAAAAGACCTCTAAGACCATCTAGTCCAATGCTGATGAAGTATTTATAAAGTGATGAAGGAAGGTATCAGAGCTCAAGCAGACCCACCACACAAAGCCACTGGAATGCACAGGTACAGTTACTGTGTCTGTCATCAGTCTTGGAGGCTTTTTTTTTTCCTGGTCTTTCTAGCTGAAGACCTCATATGAAAACTATCAGGTTTTCATCCCATCTGCACTACAGCAAGTTTAGGTTCTGGGGATTCTGTTTTCTGTGCATAATTGAGATCCATCTTTGGATGTTAGCTCAAGATTTCTCCCTTTGCCCTGAAGGATTCTGTATCTTTAATTAGGAAGAAAATGTAGCTCTTCCCTTTGCCAGACCCTTGTTTGCCCTCTCCATCTTAACAATACAAATATTTCTTTGGGATGGTCTGATTAAGTTTTTATTGGCTCAGATAATAAATAATTAGTGTGATATCTCATCCTTGGCTATACTCAGTGATGATACAGTTGCTCTCTGTACTTCGAAAGCAGTATCTGAACTCAGAGCAAATCTTTCCTTTAATGCAATCCTTACATTGTATAAGAACCTGTGCTTTGACAGCCCTACTTTATGTAAACATCTAAAGAGCTCCATGGGTGCGAACATATAACTCTCCTTTACCTGAGACCAGACAAAAGAGTAGCTATTAATTTTGAGGTAGTGTCCAAGCTCTAAGTGACCTGGTCCATAGATCTTGCTCTGAGACAGATTTAATGCACCTCTATGTGAAGTTGCCAGGATCAGGTCTTGGAAAGCGTACAGCCATGCATGTACAGCGCTGTGCTTCTACAGCACTGGGACTGAGGTGAGAAGTCCTTCCTCAGGTCACAATTTGAGGAATGCCTTCTGCCTACACAGATCAGCACTGCCACTAATGAAGCAGTCTCACCATCCTCCAGCACCTCTTTCTTCTCCACTCTCTCTCATTGCTTGAGCTAACCTGAACTCTTGTGCCAAAACAGCTTGGAAAAGTGACCAAGAGGAGCCCATACAAACACTTAATCTTACACCTGCCCAGCACCCTGCTTGAGTTCATTGCACAATCACTTGTGCCTTGGGAAGGAGGTAGCACCAAGTGAAAAACTCTCAGCTGGGACCAGAGAGTATCCCTTCTGCCAGCAGCCCTGGCTAATTCCTGGTTTAAGGGGATGAGGCAACTGTGGCATCAAGGAAGGGTGAAATAGCCTGTGAGTGCTGAAACAAGTAGGGGCACTGACCCTGCTGATTGCTGAGCCAGCTCAGGTGTTTCCTCATTAAACTCCCTTGTGTGAATCCATCTCACTATGGATTTGCCACATAACCTGTCTTCAGCCCCAGCTGTCTGTTTTTTTCATCCACTGCTCAAAAATTAGCTGCAAGGCTTCAGAGGACCATTGCTGAACCAGCCCTTTTGGAAGAAGATCTATTTTAGCAGGGAAAAATTACAGCAGGCATTTGTGGTCCCAGGTTTTTTAGCTGACCTATTTCCTCTAGTTTTCTCAGCCAATTATCACGGGTTAAATAAAGCCTCGTTAGGAGACCTGACCCCTCTTTCTGATTGCAATCTTCAATTTGGTATTCTTGGGTCCTTTTACTGTTTTCTGCAGTCCCTAACAGAATCAGGCTGAGTTTGTGGCAGGACAAGGAAATCTGATCTGTTCCTCCTTGGTCTACGCTAACAAATACTGCAAAAATCAGATGCTAAAACTTTCTATAAACTGAGATGTTTTGAGAAAAGCCTGGAGCCTCTATTCACAGTCGAGTGGGTGGCTGTCCAGCAAGGACAGCAATTGCAGTACAATAAACCAGTCAACATGCCTTGTGTAACTAGCATGAGTCTTTATTATAGGGATGTCTATGGTGCTGACAGATCAGGCCAAGAAAGACACCCTTCTCCACACGTACACTTGAGTGGATATGAGGGCTGGGGGGAAGCTCCAGAACAAACAGCCCCCCCAGCCCAACTGAAGGCTTGCTCCCCATTTCACCCGAGCACCCACCACAAGGCTGGAGGCAGATGTTGTGGTGGGAGAAATGAGAAACATATTCCCTTCCCCACCAAACGGCCACACCAGGCTGTGAACAGGGGGCTACTGCCTTGCCCTGACACCCACTCCCCCGTGCCAGGTCTACCCTTGTACAAAGAGCTTCGATAGCAGCAACCTCCTCCCCACACGTGTATGTAATACTCCCATCCCCTGGTTGTCCAATCTAGGGGTGGGAGTGGCAGAATGTTCAGCACTTGAGATCTCACTTGAAAAGAAAATGAGTGGGAGAGAGAGACAGTATTGCAAACTGGCATTTAGATTTGTCAAATAAATCCACAAAGATCCACTACTATGGATTTTTGCTGTGCCACTTGCCAGTTACGTGCTTTCAGTGCCTCCATCCTGCTACCCTCTGCAGGTTTTGCAGCAGCCTGCTATGTGTACGCTGCCTTACAAAGCATCACAGATAATTTTCTGGTTTTTATTAGCCTTCCAAAAACACATGGAGCTGGGCTCCTTCACTTCAGCCCCCTTAAAGTTTAATAGGGTGTCTATTGTAAACCTAACTTTTTCATTCATTTGCTCATACAGTGAATATTTCCTTTGAACAGCAGGCATGTTCTGCTAGAAAAATCCCTTTGGGAAAATATGAAGCTTTGAGAAATGTTCTGTCCTTCCTCAAAGAGGTCCCTTTTGAGCACAGACAACTTCTACTGCAATTTAACTATCAATAAAATCCCCTGCTGTATCAGTATCTGCTGAAGTACTAAGCTCTGCCGCAATCCATAACTTCCAGTGAAATGTAAGCAATTAACCTGATTTTAATGTTACGCAGGTATGTTACCAGCAGTCATCTGTAATTCTTTAACATTCTTCTCAGCACAAATCACCTCAGAGGCAGGGCAGCCACTTTTCTAAGGAATTTCAACAAATGCAGAGTTAAAAGCCAAGGAACAGACAAACAGCTTTCAAGAAGAAAATATACCTCAAGGTTTTTCAGCAAAAGGAAAAAAGAAGAAAACAAGGCAAAAGCCTTAATTTTAATTTTATTCTAAGTATTAAAAAGGCTTGGCAATGTGGCTGTTGAAAACAAAGACTCCAAAGAAAATCTTCATGGGGTATATTTCAACTAAATATATCGCTTAAGATCGCATGTGATTAACCAAACGTTTCTGCAGATTTTAAGTTTGAAATGCATTTTTACACTTGAATCGAAATGTTTCAATTGCCCGGAGACCACAAGGGGTGGGATATGTGGGATGCGAGTGCTGGGTGGCAGGAGAGGACAAGAGCTTCTCTACCATTTACTTTCCAAATCTAAAATGCAGAATTCTGCATTTAGGATCAACACCCCTAAACCATTCTCCTGGATTGATTGGGTTTTCCCATGCACGATGCCACCCATGCAACAGCAGCACATTAACTCCCACCATATACAGCACCCCTCCTCTCCCATGGCATCCATCCCATGAGAACCTCACTTGCAGTGGGAGCTGAGCAGGCCAAGCTCTGTTTTCAGTGCCACCCTGGCAACCGCCTTCACCTCCATTTGGATGTCACATCACAGAGATGTTCCTGCCACCTCTCAGGTTTAAAGCAAACCTTGCAAGCTGCTGGTGATGCCTCACAGCCCTGGCCCCAGAGAGTGGAGAGTATCTCTCCCCACGTGTCCGTTTTAAAACTGTAAAGTATGTGGCTTCCACACAAAGAAATCCAAGAAAATATGGCCTATTGTACTTTAGAAAATGAGATTTTTAATTTTTATTTATTTATTAATTTATTTGTGATTCTGAGTTTATCTCCAGGTATTGAGATGCCTGAGGTCAGTGGTACTGCCCACAAGCAAACCCAAAAAACTGAATTTGTATTTCTGCAGCTGATAAGTTAAATGGATTTTCCGGGTATCTATGTATCTTGTTGGAGCACCTCTAAAGAAGCTGTATGGTCCAGCCAGCACAAGCCCCGGGGGCTGAGTGGGAGCTCAGCCCCCGGGGGAGGGGGCTCAGAGCAGTGGCATGCAGGGCCCCCAACACAAACTGCGCCCCAGTGATGACACCACTGATAACACCTCTGTAGACAGGCGAGAGGGATTTCCACTGGCATTTTACTTTCTATTTCTTTCTTTCCACTTCATTTGTTTTACTTCAGAAGTCTCCCTCTCAGAATGTGCCTTGCTTATGGACTCACTCAAAGTGGAGCTTCACATAAGGTCATTCAAAATACCAGGAGTAATCCTGGTCAATCAAAATCGAACACAACATCATCACTCATTATTTTTTTTCTGAGGCTGGAGCTGTGCAGTGCTGAGACATAGTCAGATGACAACATATGGCCTCTTCTTCAGGCAAATATAATAGCTGCCCTTTGCACAGATCTTAAAGCACTTTCAACCCAAGTTTCTCACAGTATTTTGACCTTGGTAAAATTTTAAAAACATTTTAAAAACAGGGAACCTGTGGCCCATGGGGCTTCCTACAGCCATACAAATTGTCTAAGATATACTCAGGACTGCAAGAACATGCCATAGCCCTTCCATGTTGGCTTTGAAATCTCTTCTCCTTCCACTTGGCTGCTCTTTATTGCATACCTGAAAAAAAGAAAAAAAAAGAGAAAAGCAGAAAAAAATGGGACCGTAACTTAGAGAAAGGAATTAGTCTCCCCAGACGTCCATGAAATGCTTCCACAGTTCATCACTGGGTGCACAGCTGCCTGTCCACCACTACTGGCAGAGGAAACCAGTAACTATTGGATACCTCAGCCAGAGGTGAGAAAGCAGCATGCATGGTTATTGCTGCCTATTTAGGATGATCTCAGGAGAGAAGTTCTTTTCTCTCAATCTGCTGTGATCTGTGTCCAAGTTCCCAGTGCCTGGGAAAGAAAAAACGGATACTTGGCTTCAACATATGCAAGAGAAGTGTAGAAATGTGCCAAAAGCAAGGCTGGTGGAAGGAGGATGTCTCGCATACCTGAATGTATCTTGTAGGTGTCCAGCTGGTGGTGAATGATGCTAAAGGGATCGAGGGAGGAAGTCTGTGGTCCTCATTTTAGGCTACCAGAATAAATAAGCACTGTTATAGGTGGACCTAGAGCCCTGATCGACATCCAAGTTTTCCATGACTGTATATGAGTTTCATCACCCACTCAGTCATGGAGTTTGCATGAGGGTGGCCAGAAACACTACTCTAAAACAAAAATTCACCTCCGTCTCAAGTCAAGCAGAAAAATGACAAGATCTTCTGAAGTAATTCACAGACAGATTACTGCAAATCACTAGTGAAGCCATTTCAATTCAAATGCACCCTGCTCCCCTCGTGTGCTGAGCCTGGCTGTGCATGCAACAACACCAGGACTGGCAAAAGAACACACCCAAGCAGAAGGGTGCTGTGCATCCCCGGCAAATGGAGGGATGTCCCACAGGTGAAGAGCACTGGGGTCACCCTCGGGTGAATCCTGCAGGTCTAGTGATGCTTCACACCTCCAAGCTCTCACTGCATTTGCAGTTTACCTGTGACTTGCTGCAAATGTCAAAGAAGTCTCTTTGCCAATCTGGCAGCCTGTTTTGCAGCTCAGCTCCTGGATTTCATTTCAGTTATTTGCTAGGGGGTAGTCAACATTATCTTAAAAGTATTGAAAAAAAATCATAAATCCACAAAGTAATTGTCTCTTTAAAATGACATTTAAGATGGACAAAAAAAAAAAAAAAAAAAAAAAAAAAAAAAAAAAAAAAAAAAAAAAAAAGAAAGCAAATCAACCTTTGCTGTAAGCTCATCAATGCTCCAGATTAGTGCTGATATAACTGAAATCTGCATCTCGCCCACATAAGAAATCTGTAATTAGCAGGTGGGAGATCACACATGGTTCTGTGGAAATTTTATATATATATATATATTTAAAAAATCAGCAATAGAACAGAGATAGTTGATTCCTATTCTGGGTTTGTTCCCAGGAGTGCTTTTGCAAAGCTGTGGGTTTTTTCTCCTCCATGCAGATTTCAGTTGTGTGGAGCATCACAACTTCCTCTGCAGTGCACAGGAAGGCAGCAGCAACCACCTGCTGCTGGTCCTGGTCTTGCTCCTCCTGGGGAGCCATCCCTTCATGTGGCTCTAGGGCTGAGATGTGCAATGTGTGGAGGGTCTGGGGAAGCCTGTTTTGGTTTGAGCCGAGGTAGCTGGAAGCAGGCACTGACCAGAGAGGATGATTCTGGAGGGCTGTGGTCCCTCAAGAGTCTCTGAACGTCTCACAGCACCAGGGCTGCACAGAATTCAAAGAAGTGGGGGGG
>VXAV01011508.1:1024435-1047764 GCA_013399715.1 Alectura lathami
GCCCCGAGCTCTGCCGGCCCCGGCGGCGGCGGCGGGGGCACCTGCAGCCGCCCCGCGGGGCAGGAGCCTGCGGCGAATGAAAAATCGCGTGGATTTCGCCTGTGGAAGCTGTGCGGTGAGCACAGAAGGCCCAGATTCACAGGACTCATCCTCACCCTACGTGAGTCCAGCCCTCGCTGCTCCTAGGCGTGTTAACTCCGCTGGAGGTAACTTGATTGCTTTTGGAGAGGGACTGTCCTTTACCAGTCGGTCTCATGGTTAAAAACTGCTTTGTTCTGAGGCTCTGCCTCCTGGATCAGACCCACGGGGTGGTGAAGGACTAACTGCAGTCTCTGAAAATTGCTGTCGGGGGAAAAGGGTGATATGAGCCTCGTAGATGCGCTATCCACATGTTAGCCGGCCCAAGGATACCCTCTGCTGCTATTCTGTCTCCTCTAACTCAGCTGTTTGTACTCCACAGTGTGTCTGCCTGAATGATTTCCTGACACAGGCAGCTCTGCTTCTGGTCATCAGAAGAATTTTAGGGGGAAGGTTTCTGCAGATGAAGTATATTTCCTCATTTTACTCCTCACTGATCATTCATATACACAAGGAGTCTCTTCCTGCCTGGGTCTCAAGTTTCAGAAATGTTGATCTTTCAAACAGTGGAAGGTGATGTGACACATCCCAGCCTATCCTCAGCCTCCTCGGTGTTCATTCAGAGCTGAGTGAGGAGAGGAGAGCAGCTAAAGAGAGAAGAACAAACTCAGATCCCAGCAAGAAACCTCTGCAAACGGGCTTGTGAAATCACAAGAAGCAATGTACAGCCCCAAGGAAAGCAATGGAATCTTGCTGACCAGGCACACATGAAGCCATCATCCTCGCTTGGTTATCCATCGGCTTCTGTGCCTCCATGCTCACATCTATCTGCAGATGCTCCCCATCCCCTGCCCCACTTCCCAGGGACTTCTGCACCTGCTTCTCTTTCTTCTGTCTCTTCTCTGTGCAACCTCATCTACAAGTACAAATTCAAAATCCCTGTCCCTGGTGATTACAGCTCTGCCTCCCAGCTCCATCTGTCCCAGCGGATGTTTCTAGGCCTGTTCCTTTGGTGCCATCCAAAAGCCACCCGCTGCCAGCTGAAGCCCAGTGTGGAGCGAACAGAGCTGCTCAGCTGACAGCTTTTGGTCACACTGCATGGTCTCAAGAGCATGCCACCTGCCCCGGGACATCCTTGGAAGATACATCTGAACCAGATTTCTTCTCCCCTCTTCAAAGATTACCGCCCCCCNTGATTCCGTTTCAGCTGAAATTCCCATATAGACTTCTGGCATTTCCAATTGCAGCTACTCTCACCTTTTCTTTATGGCCTTGACAGTGTCTCATTCAAGTTGTACCCAGCTCAAACACTGCTGTGAGCATCCTTTGCTCGTGGGAGGCCTTGGCTCTGTTGCTAATGTCCCCTTCCCCAGCTCTGCCTTCTCCACTGCTTGCAGCTGAATCCCCCTCTTCTGCTCTCATGGTGCACTGTTCACTAACCAGATACAATTTCCTGCCTTCAGCAAGACCTTAACATGAGCTTCATGTGCCTACTTGATAGATTTTCCTACAAGAACCATTGCCTGCTCCCTCCTACCTCTCCTCAGGCACAAGATGGGTGCACCACTAACACCTACAAGGCCGCTCCCATGTCCTCTGTCAAAATCATCATCACAAGCCTCCAAGATACTCTTGAAAAATCTTTACCATGGACTGACCATGTGCTGAGCTCATTTCTGACCTGCCAGACGCTGCTGTTCCATCATTTCATTGTACTTTCCCTTTTCTTTGCCTCCTCTGTTATCTTTCTCTGCCTCTGCTTCGGTACTGAGCCCCCTAGGACAGGGCCCATCTTTTTTACTTAGGCATTCAGTACTCTGTCTGAAGGTGTCCTGGTTCTTGATTAAGATTCCTATGAACTATGGTGATATGAATAGTAAATCATTAGGATCGACTCCCTGCTGTTGTACAATCACTCCAGGCATTCGCTGCAGCTCCTGCTAGTAATTTGTCTCTAACTTTGCTTTAGCACCTCAATTCTGAAGGTAGAAAATGTATGATGCTAGTTAGCTGTAACCATGGCTGCCACTTAAAACACTGGTGGATAACCGATAGATATAAGTGCCATAATTCCTTACTTCAGAATGAAGATGTTGGTTTCTCCAGTGTTACATTTTTTAACCCATTTTACTCAAATGTAATGTAGTTATTTAACTTTCATTTTATTCCAGCTGCTAACCCCTCACCTAGTTTGAATGATTCATCCCTACTGCATTCACTGCCCAGGAATGTTGGCTTTCAACAAACTACAGCAAATAATGTAGAATAAACACAAGTGTGCTTTCATCTTACAACAATCTGGGTTAAGTACATATTTCACACACTGCACCACAGGATATGTTAAATTAAAATCAGAACCACCAGATTTAAAAATCCAATGCCAATTCAAACCATTGCTGAGTTATTTCTGTATTCACTTATATGTAATAGTGGGCATGACTAACAGCCATTGCTTTTTAACCCTAAAATGTGCAGTTTGACAGCTTTTTTCTCCATTAGTTGAGGAAAAACAAGAATTTTTGTTTGAAACTACTCTTAATAAATGTCCTTCTTATTTTTGTCAAGTATACTGATCTCCTTGAACAAAACCGAGAGCCTACAACTAGTCACGTCTCCATCTTTCTCTGCCTTTAATGTTCTACATTTTCAAAATTACTTCCAATCACACTCTGAAAAAGCTGCCTGGAAAGCCTTACTTGAAATGATAAATACATTTTTAAAAGTCTGCTGCTTCATGCTGCCAGAATCAAGCAATCTGTATCTTGGGTGCATTCATTTTCTAGTCAAAAGATGTAGCAGAGCCGCATTTGAACAAAATACTGTAAAAAGAGGTTGTAGACACTGGGATCTGACAGGAAAATATCTGTGTACTGGGCACAACACAGATTTAATGCACTCTTACTCTAGATTTCCATGGTGTAACATTTTATGATTCCAGCTTCTTGTTCCAACAACACTAGGATGGGACTCATGCTTTGGTTGTTAACTTATTTTGAAGATATGCAGAATAAGCATTGTATTTCCTTGAGCCTTTATTGAATACAAGACTAGAGATTTCCCCAAATTTAGAAAGTCTCTCTTTCTGTGCCATATTGCTGTGTTTAGACATACAGAAGAGTCTAAAAGCCAGAAATGAAATTCCAGGTTAGTAAGGGGAGAATTACCGTACTTCATCTGTGTTCTTTCCCTTTCCTTGATTAGGCTGTTGCTTTGCCTCTGCAATGTTTGGTTGAAGAGATGAACAGGAAGTTTTTGGAAGCTTTGCTAACTCTGACACCAAGACTCGGCTTTCTCTGTGTTGCTTGGAAGAATATGCTCTTATGGGAATGCCTGAAGTGTCCTGAGGACAGAAAAAGAAACAACTTCATTTTAAGAGGTTAATGGTTCCTGGATCCTGAAGGACCTACCACTTGCCAAAACTTCTGCTTGCATTTCTCCTCTCAGCTTTCATGCTGCTGTAAAGCTAGACAACATCTTTCCCTCACCAAGGAAAAACATTGACCTTTACTGGTGTTGACAAATACAGCAGAAGACAAATCCAGATATAAATATTTTCATCTATTGCCACAGAAACTCTTTGAGAGTCTTATAGCCTGGTCTGGTCAGCTGAAATGTGAACGCAGCCCGTTGGCTGAGAACGGATGGAAAACCTTTCGCTCCCTAGCAAAGCAGCCCCGTGTGCTCTTCCACCCACCTCAGGAGGAGAAACATCTTTATTCCCACAGCCCTGCTTTGTTCTTCTTTTAGGTCAGCTTTTGTGTAAGGAGGAAAGCAACAAAGCTTACTAATGGTTGGAGGAGGTGGTGAAATGTAGAGCAGAGGAGTTGGTTTTAAGATGTACGGGTCAGGCATGTTACTCTTGCTGAGACTTTTGAGAGACAACCGAATATTTGTATTCCCAGAATTAGAGCTGCTTTCTTACAGCTCTACTACTGTAACTTACATTTAGAGTTCAGTTCAAAAGCTGGTAGCACCACAACTGCCATTGGTAAGGAGAAGAGGATACATAAGCTAGCAGCTTTTCCTGTTTTAGAATTAAGAAATGATAAATGCCAGGATTTTGAAAATTCCAGGAAAATTCAGCCTAGGGGATTTTCTCTGTTGGCTTCAATGGTGTTTGGATCCCGTCCTTGGAGAGAATGCCTTTAGAGCAAAATGTAATAACAAACAAGAAGAGCTCTTAATCTCATAGCCACTGTACAGCAGAATTACATTTTACTGCATTCCTGTGGAGGTCCATATACTCAATTAGGATAGCATTTCGACTTCTTTGAACCACTGAAACCCTCATTCTCTAATATCTAGTCATGCCTATATTACAGGTTAGGGGAGTGCTAGGACAGGCTTGATCTAGGAGATGGGGAGCAGAGGTAGGTACATCATGGAGAGAGGAGAAAGACCAGGGAAACCCTCTTTCCAAGTTTTGGTCCAAACACTGCTCCTTTCCGCTGCTGATCAGCTTGGGTTGGAAGGAACCTTAACGACCACCTAGTTCCAACCTCCTGCCATGGGCAGGGACACCTCCCACCTATGCCCCAACTATGGTCTCTTCACGGGCCTGCCCACTACAGAGCTGCATGGAAATCCTCCATGGCAACTTGTTTCCCACCACAAAAAAAAAAAAAAAAAAAAAAAAAAAGAAAGNAAAAAAAAAAAAAAAGGGCAGAAATGCTAGTTTGTCAAAACCAAAGGGTTTTAACAAAGTGAGGTCATTTTGAAAAGCAAATTTTTAGAGAAATTCTTCCAAGAAAGTCTCATCTGAATTTTCTGGAATCAAATGCTTCAGTATTTCATTTTGAAAGACTTTCTACTATGGCAACTTCTATTTCAATAATACATTTAAAAAAATCATATGCTTTCAAGGTGGAGTGAGAATGAGGAACTGCACTTTTATCAAAATGAGACACTGAGAGCAATTCAATGAAGGCTGTTGGTTTTGTTACAGGTGGTTTAGGGGATTTTGTTTTGGTCTCATAGTAAATTTGGAAGAAAAATGGAGTACCTTTGTTCCATCCTGAGAATGTTTTTTTAAAACTCATTGCTTTCCCTTTACACCAAATATATCGAGTTCTCACCCATCTCTAATTCTTAGGAGTTTGTAACTTTTGCTGTGGTTGTCTGTAGCTGAGCTTTGGGTGCTTGGTGGGGGAATAACCAAAGAAAAGCACTGTGCTGTCAGAGCAATAGAAACTTTGGCAAGTAGCTGAGCCTCAGAATTACCCATAGTTGCCTACAAGTTGGCAGCATGACTGGAGAGCATCCAGGATCTCTGAGTGCCCAGAATTTATAGGCCAGCCCAGGAAACAGCCTGCTTTAACAGCTCGGTGACACCCGGGAGGCCTTTTTTGGTTAAGTGCAAACCTTTGCTCACACGCACCCGCCCCACCTTAAAGCAGCAATCCAGTCATTCTCAAAGAATGTCTTAAAAATAATTAAATGGCTTTACATCATGTTCCAGGAGATTAAATTCTTCTGCCTTGCATTTCTTAAAGCTACTGACTTATAAGATAGCATGTCAAAGTAACGAAAGGTCATACATGGCGTTACTTGCTGCCTCCAACCAGAGGGAGTGGCCTGGTGCCTTATTATGTCCTTTCTTGGCTCAGGAGAGGAAAAAAAGGTCGAATAGTCCTGGCTTAGGCTACAGAGTGCCCCCTCATGTCTCTCATAAAAGTGCAGGGTGATGCCTTTGGGATCACTTCACCTCCTGTTAAGTCATGGATGTCTTCCAAACATATGTTGAACATCAAAAGTATGTCCTCCTCAGGTGGAATTTGAAGATTCCTTTCATTTCTCCAGTACTTGTGAAAACAAACAAACAAAACCAGATTAAAAGTGAGGAATGGCTCTAAATAATGCCAGTGTGGTATCAGCTGCTGGGCTTGGAGTGCTGTCTTGTTTTTCAAACAAAAATGAAAAGTTTGTTCACATTCATGAGAATTAAATATCAGTATTTTAAGACTGTCTGTGCTGAAGAAAAAAATAGTGCCATTAGCAACAGGCAGAAGCAGCTGCTAAACACAGTCCTTATAATGCACTGGGAATAAAAGCCTCCACCTCACAACGGGAGAGAAAGGAGAACAGAAGATGAGGCAGGTCAGCTGGCATCTGCAGCAGCCTGCCACCCCTGCCCAGCCTGCTCAGGCCTTGGGCTCACCAGGCAGAGGCTTCTTGGGGACCTCTGCACCATATGGGGGGCTGAGCCCTGGGTCCCAGCCTGGCAGTGATGGTGGTGGCGTGGGACATGGATGCAGCACTTCTGAGCACTTCCCTCCCTGTTATGCTCGGGCTTTTTTTTTTTTTTTTTAGTGTACATATATATAATGCTTTTCAAAACAGCTTAACTGTGATTCTTAGGGGAATCTCAACTTTTTCTCATATTAAGATAACAAAAAAATGTAGGCACCATTTTCAGCTGCTATTCTACATCACAGCCTTGTCTTGTTCGAGTCCCTGGCATCCCAAACTACAGTATGGATGCAGCTCTAATAACCTCTCCTGGGCAAGTTGCTAGCCTTCTCATGTGGAGAAAGGACATGAAAAAGAACTAATACCTCAGGACAAAAGGAAAAGCTTTTCCAAGTTTTTCTCTTTCTTCTCAAGTGTTTGATGAAAACGTATCAAGGAGCAAAAGGAGACTATAAGAAAAAGTGACAGTGTATGGGGTTTTGTGTCATTGTGAAAATGAAAGATGAGAAAGGAAAGAAATAGACAAAAGAAAGGGAAGAAATAATAAGAAAATGAATAAAGGGAGGAAATGGCCAAGATATGAAAAGAAAGTGAGAGACAAAATGGCTGAGAAAAGGGGGAGAAGAAATTTTGAAGGAAACATGTGAGGCTGCAAAATAGTAGTTGTACATGTCTCTAGTGGAAAATGGTCATTATGGGGCACGTACAAGCAAATATGACATTAAAAATTACACAATAGCAGATAAGTAAAGGCTGTGGGTAGGTCTGGATAGTTCTCCTCCAAATAAGGCAGCCAAAAGTCAGCGTTCCCTTATTGCAGCTATTGTGAAGCTAAAGTTCACTTGTACTGAAATGTTTCCTTACTTTGTATCATAGCCTGATAAGTGATTTGTTCCACTGGGACAAAACCTTTTATCACCACAGCCCATGTGTGTTTTGTTGGCACAGTATCTGAAGTCCAATTATTCAATATACTTTTTTTTTCAGCTGGTGGGTATTTGTTTGAACACTTTTAACAAAGGCGGGGTAAAAACAGTGTTTTTGAAAAATTCTGTTTTGTACCTTCTCCCTGTCTGGGTCTTGGCTCTTCTTTTGCTACTTTCTCTCTCTATCTATGGCCAAATCCACTCCCTGAGGCACTAAGACACTGCAGCCCTTAAATCAAAAATCCTTGGAGCGTTCGCAACGCCCTATGCACCCACACACCCCCCGCTACTTCCAGTGGCCATTCCCACTGTGGAGTGGGGATGTGCAGGCCAAGCACAGTAGCACCTGCTCTCACCAAGGCACCGCTGCAGGGACCACGCACGTAGCAAAGACATGCAGCAGCTGCAGCAGTGCAACTGGGTTTCCCAATGCTATTGCAACCACTGCTTGGGACAGCTTTGAAAACACTCTCTATCCTTAAATTCATGCTCTCCTTCATTTCATATGCTGAACGGCAGCCAAAGCCATCATCTGTGATCTTTCTACCTTGAAAGCATCTTGTAGCCATACAGTTTAACAGACAGGTGACCTGTTACTACTAAAACTACCTGGAAATGGCACAGAAATTTTCCAAAATGTGACATGTAAACGTCATGGTTTTTTCAAGGTCAGGATGGCTTTTTTTCCCCTCCCAACTCTATTTACATGGTAACTGTTATTTTGCTGGTCTTTTTTCTCCTTGCTTCTTGAACAATACAGGCTTTACATTTAAAATAAGTTATCCCTTTCTTTGCTGCGCATATGTGTGCTCTGCCTGTAGTGGTGAGCATCATAACTGCCTAGTATGAAGCCGAGTTCTAATGTTTCATGCTAATAATATATCCCTCCTTGCATTTTGACCAATGGTCTTTGCAACTGAAAAATTCATAGAAGTTAGGCAATTGTTAGTCAATATGTGAATGTTGTGCATCCTCCTAAGAAATGCTGGTAACAGCAACTATAAATCTCAGACTTGGTAAAAACTGACAGCAGACCAAGCACCCTACATTCCACATAGATAAGGAAACAGTTTTCTTTGTTTGTACCCCACAGCATCCCTCCTATTCAGTGATGTCTGAAGCAATCAAAACCATCTCCCAAGCCACTGACCACATGCCTTGAGATGTGCCCATAGGAATTTCCTTGGAGATGTGTTGCAGAGCATGACATTGGAGTGCTGCTTGGTTACAGCTCTATTAAAAATCAGAATAAAAGTAAAGAGAAAGCAGTCATATGAAAAAAAAAAAAAAAAAATAGAAGAAGAGTGTGGCTCTGGGTAGAAATCAGGACCCCAAACTTCTTCTGGGTGCAGAATTTACTGAAAAGTCCAACCTCCATTTCCCATCAAGAAAATGAACTCATTTGTTCCCACTGGTCCAGGAAGAAAAATAACACAGGATAAATAAACAGGACTGCCCCAAATAAATATTTGTCTCTGAGTATCACCATCAAACCAGCATCCTCCTGGAAACAAACTGGTAAGATGCTGTCTCTTCTGCTGGGATGAGAGAATTACTACATGCAGCCACTAGACAGCACATGGATTTACAAATACAGAGCTGGGTAGTTGGTACATTGCAGTGCAGACCTGCCTCCCCTTCATTTGCAAAGATCCTCAGGTCTAAATAAGAAAATACCAGTGAGAGAGAGAGTAACGTAAGGTCAGTCTCACTTCTCCAGGTAACATCCCTTCCCCTCTCCCTGAGCCAGCACTGCTGCCCAAGTGAGCTGGCTGAAAAGTGAAGGGAATTTTGCCATTTGAAACTGTTTACATTTCAAACAAAAAGACTTTCAGATTTCCTACTAAGCGGAAATTTTGTAACTATGTCAGTTTCGGAAAATACTTTGTGCAGTATTCTGAGACTTCATGCAAAATGCTGTTAGATCTTAATGCATGGGTTTTCATTTTTCGGTCGATTACAGGCCTGACAACAGTAGCAGCAGTCAGCTGTGTGACCATGGACAGACCACTAGCAGCCCCTCTGAAGTTATGTGTTTCGGTGCAGGTGTGATGCAGTCATCTCGGGAGGGTGAGAGGCACCAACAACACGCTCGGCGGGTGGCCAGCACGCACGGCGGGGCGACGGCATTGCTCCGCAGACAGGCCTGTCCTTCTGAGTTGCTTTCGACTAGGGGGCACTGTGAAATCGTGGTGCTTCTCAGTGTACAAGTCACAGAAATTTGCACAGACAGGGAGAAAACAGAGGAACAAGCAGCAGCTACAACTCCTGTGAAAGCTTTGATTTCAGCACACCTTTGTATCTGCTGGCTGCCCCTGGTATAGCATTCCTTCTTTTTAGCAATTACATTTGAAACGCTTGGAATGGGAAAAGATTCCTTGAATCCCCATTGCTATCTTCCTCTTGCCTAAATCTCCTTAAGATCTTCAAAACCCAGCTTAAAAACCACCTTAAAAATAGTTTTCTAACAACGTTGCTTAACACAAATATTGAAGCCCAAGGTCCTGATAACATGCCGACTGCAAGCTTTGAAATAACCTTTCAAAGTAGTACAAGGGGTTTATTTTCTGCCATCAGATGATGTGTTTTTCTGCAGTGGTATATGCCTTCTCTCCCAGTATGGCAGACTGTGATTGAGAAGTATGTTGTTTATCTTCTGTTGACACTCACTTATAATGATCTTGAATACCTGTGACATACCTCCACCCACCCCTCCTGTTCTCCACCAGGTTGTCATTCCATCATGAGTGTGAAGCCAAAGCTGAATGCATGGGACAGTGCAGTACACTTGTTCCAGATGTGCAGTGAGTGCTGAGGTAGGAATTTGTAAGCATCTCTGAAAACCCATGCTATGTCCTGTTACGATCCCTCTACCCAGAAGTTTTACGAAACATCTTCAAGGCCAGGAGTTGCCATCAAGGTCATCTACTCTGGCCTCCTGCATAACACCTGCACTATTTCATTCACTCCATCTTCCAATGTCCCTAAGTAAATTATTGTTCCCTCTTGTGTGAATGGGCTCCACTGAGTCAAGTAACTTCTGTTTAAGGTAAGGATATTCCTTCAGAGAAAAATAAAAAAATAAAAAAAATCCAACCTTACTTGCATCACTTTTCAATACCAAATGTCTTCTCTTTACTTAAGAGCTACTAAACTATGATTAAGCCATCTGCAAACTTCATCTGTGAGCTAAATAAATGGAGCTTTAACTCTGTATTTGTGAAGCATATTTTTCCACACGTCCAAGGCTTTTCATGCAGTTCTCCTTGAACTCTCGCTGGTTGGTCACACTCACTTTGAAGAGGGTGCCAGAACAGACACAGTGCCCCAGAAAAGCTGTCTGGCTCAATCTGGTTATCCAAAATACAGGTGTCTCTTACTGAGGCTGTCACAAAGGCCAAACCTCTCTGGAAATGTGTAGCAGAACATCCCTGTGCTGCCCACAAGGAGCTGCTTTAGGGCCTGGGAGACGTGAATCATTTGTTTGAACCTCGACGAGTAATCCAGGTAAAAGCTCTGGGGACAGGAACAAGGGGAGAGCCTGCTTTTGAGGGCATTTCTTTCTCAGCAGTCCTGACGCAGTTATCTGCTTAGGAGATAGGGTTTTGTATGTACATTGTCACAGCATCAAGTAGCTGCAGTTCAGGGTCAGGGCCCCACTGACATTACAGATCCAAAACCTAAAAATCTTCCCTGCCCTGTGAACAACAATTTCTACCTTTTCTTTTTTTTTTTTTTTTTTTCTTCCCCTTACAGATTCTGAGTACTCATAGGGCTTACTGTTTGTTTCACCATGATTCAATGTAAAAACTATAGCAATAATCAATCTAGTTCTTCTGTACTTTTTTGATCATTGCCTTATTTCCTTTCTTCAAACTGTCCAGGAGTGTTTCTCATAGTTCAAGGGGATCTTAAGCTGCAACATCCAAAACGTGTTGTCAAGTCTAGCTGACTTGTACATAGTGAAAAATGGTAGTGAAGACTTCTTTTTTAAGGAATCTTTTCATTCTTGATTTATATTAAAAAGAAAAATACAAATATTGATATAATAAGTCAAAAAGAGAATTGGGAGCTTTCTACATGTATAAAAAATAATGATTTGGCACATCATTAGATTTACTTTCCTGTTTAATTCTCAGTCACAGCTCTGCTTGCCATGCCTGACTGGTAAAGACATTCAGTAAAGAAACTGGGGCTAAACTCAATAGGAAGCAGTTGTTGAATACTTTTACAATAGAGCAGCTTTGTGAAGGCAGAGACTGTATTCGTTGTTTTCACTGTGGAAAAACAGCACTGAGATGTGGATGAGGAAAAATTATTTGATACATACTGTTACTCTTCTCTTACTCTTCGCTTACTCTCTAAATAAGAGCTGAGATGAACTCAAGCCATGTCACTCAACTCTGAATTTGTTTAGAAATAATTTAAGCAGTGAAGATGATGGCACCCCATCTGCAGTTTGGCTTACATCTCAGAACCTGTTTGATTAAAGAGATGGGGAAGATGTAACTCAACTTACTTGCTATTGAACATGGTGGATTTTGTTTCAGTTCCTCCCTAGAAAGCACAATGTTGTCTATGTTTATTTTCAAAAGAAATGCTGTGATAAAAAATGATGAAGCAAGAGGTAGAGGCAGGAAGACTCTGGATCCTGGTGGTTTCTCTTCTCTAGCTGCTCTCTTTGTACATTTTCCCTCTGCGAAGACTCAGCTGGCCTGAGGTATGGCTGTTTCTTGTGACTTGGCAGAAGGATGGTGTTGTGTCTAAAGCACCAGCTCAGAACTCAAGAGGAATCTGTTCCATTTCAGGCTCTGACACTCACTTTCTCTGTTACATTGGACAGTCACCTGAACAAAGAGAAAGCAGGAAGGTGACGAGACAAATTCATTACAGTTGGTGCTCAGACAGTGTGGAATACAGCATTCCGACGTTAGAAGATGTGTGGTTTTTAAAAACTATGTAATTTCTAAATGAAACATAACATCACAGTTTCCCCTGTTATCTTGAAATGAGAGTTTTCCCCAAATAACAGTTNAAAAAAAAAAAAAACCAGAGTATGAGTATGTCATTACAGCCCTTCAGAAATGAAGCCCATCTGCAATCTGTTCTCTAATCTTACTCCACTGAGCCCGTGTGAGCACACAGACCCCCACTGAAGGAGAAGAAGACGAGGCTGAGGAAAAACGGTTGAAAGGCTCAGCAGATAAAACCCTAGAGCAATGTTCAGTAAAATGTGTGGAAAACAGTAAGTGCAAATGTCAAGCATGAATCAGGAAAAGAAACCGACTTAATTTTCCTCAGTCTGGAGGGATTGTTAGTTACCCATTCAAAGCTAAATGCAAGGGTTCAGAAAGTGTGGTCTCCCCAGAAAGTGCTCTGTGTACCAGAGATGTAAAGGCCACCTCTACCAGCTCAAATCTCAGGACCATTTACTCATTTGCAGAGATACACAAAAGTATCTGCCAACATCCCAGGCACCATCTGGATTAAAGCTTGTGGCAGCTCTCACAGGATTCAGAAATTATATTGTCATTTTTCCTCTTTTTGACCGGAGGGAAAGATGCTGTGAAATTATAAAGGACCAAGAGCTGAATTATTGAAGCGTGGAAGGAAAATAATCCTCATTCTAAATTCTTGGTGCTTCCAGGATGGGGGAAGATCTACCCAAAGGTGAAAAGCACAGGGGAAACAGTAAAGGCTTCTAAGGTCAAAACCTCTTCCTCTGTGCTGTGTAGTGTATCCATTTTTGACTGATAATGTGTCTATACATATACAGAGGGAAAGAAAAAGAGAGAGAAAGATAATCTCTGCTGAGAAAATCTAAATTACAAGAGAGTTTTGGAACAGCAGAACGTAAGTAATATGGTCCTTGTAATCATGTGACCGGTAATGGATATTACAGGACATGTTCTGTAAAATCGGCTCCTATTTTGGCAATGAATTAAGCAAGTCAGAGGAGAAGCAGCAGCTCCACTTCTGTAAAACAACAGGGGCACCTCAAAGGACATGATGGCCATGGAGAACTTACTTTTCATTGAGTGCACTTGGGAATACCAGCACTGTTCCTGGTGCATTGGAGAATACTGAACATAATCAAATCTCACTAAAAAGAGCTTTCATGTGAAGGCCCAACCTAGAGTCCCCAGGTAATAGTGAAAGGGCTTTGAAGCCAGTCACAACAATACAGGATTTCTGTTTCCCAAAAATTTCTTCCACATGTAGAAATACCTGTCCATGATCAAAAGTGACCTGGACTCTCAGGACTGTAAATCTCACTGAATGTCACCTTAGAAACGCCTTTCTAGTTTTTGCTTTTGAAAATGCTGTGCCTAGGGGAATACTGAAGGCAACCCACCCTGTGGCAAGTGTACTGAGGGAATCGCAGTCTCCTTGAAAGTCACTGGATTTAGAAAGCAGATCATCAAGCCACACAGTGTCCCTGTAAGCTTCCCTGTGTAAGCTTCCTGCTTACAAACTGCTTCAGCATTGACTCAGTAGGAATAACACCATCCACTGAATCACCCACCCATCTGCAACACCTGCTTCTTCCTTAGCTATTAGGCCCTCCCTGTGATGACTCAGTTGAGCTGCTCTTAGCTTGTGAGATGGCAGAATACCATACCTTAAGGCATGGGCTGAGGGATATGCAAGACCCCCTACTGATTACCATCTTAATGCAATCTGGGACACAATAATCCCTTACCCACTCCCTATGACTCCACGCAGTTGGGGGTTGTTTTGTAACTTTTCCAACCCTGCCTATCTGGAACACTTTCCTGCCGAGACACTGACTCACTTCCTCTTTAGGAAGCTCACCCAAAATCCTTTTCACTTTAGCTTATAAACTATTATTAACTCCATCTGTAAAGCAAAATTTTACTCATCAGTAGAGCAAGCTGGGAATTTTCCAGTGATGCACTTTTTTTATTGGAAGATGTTGATATGTCAAAACATAAATCTTATTTAGAAACATACCAGTTTTGCTTAGGTTTTCACCAGAAAGATTGCTTGCATCCAGAGTGCAATTTCTTGTTAAAAACAAAGAAAGAGAACAGCTCAGCTTAGCCAAGACACTAGTGTTTATGTCACTGACACAGGAGAATTGGACTTTTTGGCAAGATAAAGAGCTGAATTTGGTTTCCCTGTCCTACACACTGTCACGACAGTCATGATCTCTTAAGATGAAGCCTGTTTGTGGCCTCTTGATGTTGTTTTATTAAGTGAACAGTCAGTTACAAAGACTTGATCCTGAGAACGCCTCCACTTCACATTAGTTCTTAACCCCTTGGCAGCTGGTAGTTCTGGAAATGCACTGTCTTTTTGTCATTTTCATAGAATCATAGGTTTCTGTTGGAAAGGACCTTTGAAGATCATACAGACCATCCCCCTGCCATAGGCAGAGAGATCTTTCACTAGCTCAGATTCATTTTTCCTGAGAAACTTCAAAATATCTCAAGTTCTTCACACTGAGGAGCAGGGTGTTCTAAAATCTTACAATTTTTCACAGAATAGGAGAATCAACAAAGATCCAGATGAATTTTACTTATTGTGTTTACCAACACTGCTGTCCTAAGCAGCAGGTCACTCTCTTCGCCTTACAAACACACTTGTTGTAACAAATGTGCTGTGTTTTTTTTACTGGTGGGAAATTTCTTGGCGATGCACCTCTATCAAGAGAAACCACTTCAGCCAAAATGTTTCCTCTGAAGTGCCTCGTATTTCTTACATTTCTGTGAGTGAGGCAACAGGTTTCCACAGCTGATGAGCACTTCTAATTTGTTAGAACTTAGACACAATCACACATTTGGATTTTGCTACAGATAAAACCTGTATCATTGCCCATCTGTCTATGTTTTTTTCATGAGCTAAAGAAGCAAGACTCAATTGGCAATGTGGCTTTTTTTCTTATTTCTTCCACTCATGGCTTGGAATGAATGTCTTTCTGAAGTGGCTTGAGATATTTACTTATGATCAATTGATATTTAAATATGTATGCTGTAGTTTACTCTTCTTCTGTATTTCTATCTCTTTGAAAATGTGCCTTAGTGCAGTAAGTGGAATGTCATTATCATCTAAACTATACCTCTGTTTTGTATTCCTATATTATTGGTCAATAGGACTCACGGGACTAATGAAAATATCCCACTCCTTTTGCTTTTGTAACCCATTGTTCATCAGGTTGTTGAGCTCTGTTCCTTGCCTTATGCTGGACATCTTAGAAACTATAGGTTGCCTCCAAATTAACGCCCAAGAAGTTCTGCTGCTGCTTACTACCATGGTCCCACGAGGGCTAGCGTGTGATGTCCCATAGGGCTGCACGTACCCATTTGATTAAAACCATCAAGCAAGATGGTTTTCATCGCTCTGGAGAACAAAGGTTTTTGTTGCACTTTAGGCTGGAAATACTCTGTGAGGGCACATTTTCTTCCAGTATTGTTTATTTAACTGTGAGTCTCTATAGTGAGAATAGGCTTCTTTCTTCTAAGAGAACTCATAGAAGAGATCTCATTTTTAGGGGAAATGCTTGTCATCTATCTCCAGAAAATGCATTCATTCAAGGAGGTTTAATCTCATCTGTGTATGCATTCTACAGGCACGCTGTGGATCCCTGTTTACTGCTAGAACAAAAGGACAGTGAAGGGAAATGTCTGTGCAAATGAAAATTTCAGCCCAAAAGTGAAGAGTCTCAAACGGTTTTCACTGCAAAGGAACAGGAAAGAAAAAATCCAAGCCAATCTGCTTTTTCCACCCCCTCTATTTGTCAGTTGTTCCCCTCCTTTAGACTGTCAGATTTCACTCCCATTCTACTGTATGGGCACATAAATCTTGCCAGAAATGCTTCACTCACTTAACACCTACCTGCTGGAGCTTAGATTCAGAGAGAGGGGGAAAAAAAAAAAAAAAGAAAAGGAAGAATAAAACACTAAAACCTCAAACCCTGGCAATTCTTATAAATCACAGTGTTGCTAATCTCTTTTCAAGAGAGTCAAATGTAAAGTCATGTTCCTTCTTGTGAAAACATTGCTAGCCTGTGGGTGTCAACACAGCCTTCTTTTCCAAGAAATCTGTTGCATCCCACAGTGACTCTAGAGAAATTGTACTCTGATGACAGTGAAGAGAGGCTGCTAGAAAAACATTACACGCCAGTTCCATACAACAGCAACCCCAACAAGCACTTGTTTTTGTAAGATCAGCTCTCTCCAGGTTTATGAAAAGCAGAACCAAACTTCACTGATACATTTTAGTGGTTTTGTTTTTCCATTGTCATTGTTGTGAACTCTCCACCCCAAAATCACATTTTTCAGCTTTCTTATTCATTCCATGCCAAGAGACACTACCCCATTTCTTTACAGCTGTCTTGCAGAGTAGACAGCAACTCCAGCAACATAGTTGCTGCCTTTATATGGCCTTCTGCACCCTGTCTTCTAACAGAGGGTCTGTCTCCTCTTCTGGGCTCTCCTGAGCGGCAGGTAGAAGATCTGTNCATTGCAGAAACCCAACTACTCATGAGATCTTGGGGAGATGGGGAGATCCCATGCCAAGCAACTTCACAGATTAGTATCTGGAAGGTGTCTGTAGACCTCTTGGAGGGAAGAGCCTTTGCCAGAAAACATCTTTACTACTAAGTGAAAGAAATAAAAGATGCTTAATGAAGAGAGGATAGAGTCTCAGGCAGTCAACATCCAGGGTATTACCCAAGGACAGCACCCATGAAGTACTGTAGTGGCACTTAGAAGTCACATAGAATACGGGACTCTTCTATGTTAGAAGTTCCTCATCACAGGAACAAGAAGATCCTTTGAATTCATGTGCATGATGAGGAGCATCATGAACTGGCCTGAGGTCCTTCCAGTTTCAGTTATAATTGATCTGAATCACTGAGTTTTACACTGTGAGTGTGTGTGGTGGGTTTTTTTGTGTCCATTTACTTGAGTAGCGAAAGAAGTTCACATATCTATTTGTGTGTGTTGGAGTATTGTCTAGAGGCTAGACCACAGCTTTGCCTTTGCTGTATTTCTGTCCAAAAGAATGACTCTGTGTGTGTGACAAGTTCACATGAAGTCATGGGGCTGTCTGAGAATGCTTCACTCTAGACGACACTTATCCTTTCCAATCCTCCCGCCACTCTCTCAGCAGTTACCCGGCTGCCAGAGTTAAATCAAGACAGCACCTTTCCAGACTGCCCTGAATAAGCAATATCACATACCACAGTCTGTGTCTGTCAGCCTACAAATGCACACCTTAGGCACAAACAGGCTGAGCTTCATGCCTCACAGCCCTGAATGGGGCTGAACGAGTTTGCTGGCTGACAGACGTACTTGTCACCCTGTGATACTTCATTACAGGCGGGTTTTTTAAAAAATAAACTAACTTTTAACTACCAAAAAGAGACAGAAAAAGGGTTATTTCAAATGAAACTATTCACATGAAAGTAAGTGTCTGTTCAAGAAGACAAGAGGTAGTAATGAGCTGATTGCACTTAACATATTGTTCTTCACTTTCACCTCCAAAACAGAAAGAGGAAAAGGCCACCTCCTCCTCCTGAGATTCCCCTTCTCACTTCATTACACAGTAGGGGGGTCTGGGGAACTGTTGCTTGAGTGTTGACTTTGGTGAAATCTCCACCTTTTCTCCCTCCTTGTTTTTGATTCTCTCCCTCTGAGATTGTATCCTGCACTCCCAAAACTCAGGCAAATTCAGCACAAAACCTGGCTGTGTGAAGTTGTGTGAGGCTCTGACCCCACCAGGGACTTCCCACAGCTGCAGGCTGCACCACTCCCTTGGCTCATCTCCCTCATTCTCCTTCCATGGCTTATCTGCCTTACAGCACTCTCCCAAATCTCCTTCTTCGTTGATGGTCTAAAATTCTGGTGACATCTGAAAAACACTTTTCAGAAGCCATCAACAGTAGGACAGAAAGAAGGAACAGAAGGAAAAATCATTGGAAAACAAAAGAAAAAACAATCTAAATACATGTTGTAGATTGACTATTTGGGGTATTTGGAAGTAAAAATTCTTTTTTTTTTTTTTCTTTCCTATTAATTATTTCCTGTTAAAAATTTGTAGCAAATTCTGATCCCAATAATAGCATTGGCAAACTGGCATCTATTTTGTTTTGGTTCATTAATCCATTCTGAGAGGCGACAACCCATATCATGATTTCTTGGCAAGGCAACATCCTAAAGGCAGCTCTTTGGGTAAATCACAGCTCCATGACATCACACAGTACTGTGATAATTTACACCACACAAGGGCCTATTCCACTATCTGAAATCCTTTGCCCATCACATTACAGTTTGTATCCACGCCAGCTTCACTTTTATTGTTAGTATCCTCATCATTTATTATTTACTATGCAGCAGAAACTCAAGTCACAATCAGGATGCAGTCTGCAGAGTGTTAGATGCTGTAACAACATATGCAATGCTATTGCAAAGAGCTTTCATTCTTACTCTGCTGCTAACATTCCTACACTGAGCCCATCCAAATAGATTTCCACCAAGTGCTTAAATGACTGAGCTTTGGCCAAGAAGGCACCATGGAATTACTCATTGTGGCAGGCTAGATGAAATGTAAGCATCACCAATTCATCCAATTATTTTTCAATAGAAGCTGGGGCCAGAAGGGACTTTGTATGTCATTACTCTTGATATTCCAGACATCCTTGTTTTGAGTTTGGTTCTGTGGAAAGAAATAATAGTTTGTTTCATTGACAGCAGAGGACAAGTAAAAATTAGCACATTTTATGGGACATAAAAAAGTCCATTAGAAAATGATGTTTAGAGAGAGACATTTTTCATCCTGCAACACAACCCTTCACCATGTTTCAAAATAAAATATTGATGAAAAGCATATGACTATGCTTACCAAACATTATTTTTCAAGTCATCTTTAAGTTTAGAGAGATTATAAAGGAGTAATATTGGAATGTAATGGAGAAAAGTAAGGGGAAAGTAGTGGTAGCTTAAATTATATACTTTTTTTTTGGCTCTGTTTGCTGAAGATGTTAATCATGGCCTACCATAAGTTGATTATGGTAGTGCTTTGTACTTCCATGCTTTAATTCACTTATTGCTCCTGTAAAACTGTGTTTCAGCCCAAATCCAAACCATAAATATGGGCACCTCAGGAATTTTGAATTGCTTGAAATATGAATCCAGATCTCAGTTCTGTACATGAGCCAGAACAAAAATCTAAGTCTGAATACCCTCAAACACTGATGCTTGACTTGTAGGTCCACATGTCCTCACCTGGGGGGTGCACTTGTTATATGCAATTATTATCCAGGGAGCTAGGGAAGGACAATATCTTTAAAAACTCTTACGAAAGGGAGTTGAACAACTTAGGTTTTTGTTTGTTTGTTTTCTGAATGCCCATGCAATCAGCCTAGAAGATATTCTATCAACAATACTATCCATTAATTCAAAATGTCTTTACATTTTAGTTGTAACTTGAGTTAAAGTTCTCGGTTATTCAAATTTATGTGAAATCAAGATAAACTTCCAGGATTCAGTCTCTTTCAATAGCATGGGATACAGACTTCTCAAACCTGCTGTGAAACCTGAAGCTTGGGCCAGCTTTTCATCCACAAGCTGAGCTTAACATCAGTAAAAAAGATTTTGTTCTCTTCACTCACTTCCTATACTGTTTAAGACAAAAATATGAGAATACCAAGGACAGCTAAATAAATTGTTTCTGACAAACATAGTCCTTTCTCATACTGGCACTTCCATCTCAGTCAGACACTTTGTTTTACACATTTATATCCTGCATGCACCTCCAGATCTGCACAGGAGATGCACAGTCTCCCAACAAACAGGGCTGACTTAGACGTGACCCAGGGATCCACTCGACAAAGCACACGCCTGCCACCAGGCAGGAGCTGAGCACAGCTGAACTGGCACCTTAACCGGTACAAAGCCACTGCTGCCAATTCCATACAGAATTTTTCTAACTCCTTTTCAAAAAAAAAAAAAAATCTCCAGCCAAAAACTCCTCCTGGCCTGCAAATATGTTCAGGCATACACCTCTGTGCTGTAAATGAAGTAACTGGCGTATTGCAAAACCATACTGAAGGAGCCAACTGGAACAGAGCAGAGGTAGCACTGGGAGAAGGTGTCTGAGATGTTGAATTTAGTGATTACACATATGTCATATCCAAAAAAGCATTACACATTTCACATTAATTATCATGTTAGTGGGTATGAATTTATCACCTGGTCTTCTGAGACCCAGTAATAAATATTTGGAGGAGTACTGCTTTAATTCATGAGTCTTGATGAGATGCATCACAGAGTCCTGAAGGAATTAGTTGGTGCAGTCACCAAGCCACTCTCTATGGTGTTTGAGAAGTCATGACAGTCTGGTGAAGTCTCTGGTAACTGGAAGAAGAACAATGTTACACCCATTTTTAAGAAGGGTAGAAAGGATGACCCAGGGAACTACCGACCTGTCAGCCTCAGCTCTGTGCTGGGGAAGATCACGGAACAGATCCTCTTGGAAGCTATGCTAAGGCACATGGAAGACAGGGACATGATGCGAGACAATCAGCATGGCTTCACCAAGGGCAAGTCCTGTCTGACCAACCTAGTGGCCTTCTACGATGGCATAACTGCATCGGTGTACAAGGGAAGGGCCTCTGACATCATCTATCTGGACTTCAGTAAGGCCTTTGACACAGTCCCCCATAACATCCTTCTCTCTAAACTGGAAAGTATGGATTTGATGGGTGGACTCTTTGATGGATGAGGAACTGGTTGAAAGATTTCACCCAGAGAGTGGTGGTCAATGGCTCAATGTCCGGATGGAGATCAGTGAATATCCCCCAGGGTCCTGTTCTGGGACTGATACTCTTCAATATCAACTTCGACAGTGGGATCAAGTGCACCCTCAGCAAGGTTGCACATGCTGTGTCATGCAGTCGATATACCTGACAGATGGGATGCCATCCAGAGAGACGTAGACAGGCTGGAGCAGTGGGCCCAGGCTAACCTCATGAGCTTCAACAAAGAGAAATGCAAGGTCTTGCACCTGGGTCATGGCAACCCCCACTATCAGTACCAACTGGGGATGCAAGGATTGAGCAAAGCTCTTCTGAAAGGAACTTGGGGGTACAGGTGGATGGCAAGCTGGACATGAGCCAGCAGTGTGCCCTCACAGCCCAGAACACCAGCCGCATCCTGGGCTGCATCCAAAGAAGCGTGGCCAGCAGGGCAAGAGAGGTGATCCTGCCCCTCTGCTCTGCGCTGGTGAGACCCCACCTGGAGTGCTGCGTCCAGATGGGGAGTGCTCAGCGCAGGAGGGACATGGACCTGTTGGAGTGTGTCCAGAGAAGGGCCACAAAAATGATCCAAGGGATGGAACACCTCCCCTGTGAGGACAGGCTGAGAGAGTTGGGGCTGTTCAGCCTGGAGAAGAGAAGGCTCCAGGGAGACCTGATAGCGGCCTTTCTAAAGGGGGGCTACAAGAAAGAAGGGGACAGACTCTTTAGCAGGGCCTGGTGTGATAAGACTAGGGGAAATGGTTTCAAATGGAGAGAGGGGAAATTTAGACTAGATATAAGAAAAAAGTTTTTTACAAATAAGGGTGGTGAAGCACTGGCACAGGTTGCCCAGAGAGGTGGTGGATGACCCTTCCCTGGATTCATTCAAGGTCAGGCTGGACAGGGCTCTGAGCAACCTGATCCAGCTGTAGATGTCCCTGTGCACTGCAGGTGAGTTGGACTGGACGGCCTTTAATGGTCCCTTCCAACTTGGATGATTCTATGATTCTATGATTCTAATTGCCTTATGTGGAAGACAACCATCTATAATCCTGATTGCAAAGGAAAACAGAGACCTTGTGTCATCCACTGACTTCAACAACGAGATGTAAAGGACTCAAGATTTCCTGTTTAGTTCCAGTAACATAGTTATGCAGGAAATTTGTGTGCAGAATATATCTTTTAAAACCAGGCCAAAGGAAGAAGGACCAGTCTTTGAAACTGACAATGAAGAATAATCAGAAGACTGCAAATCATGGGTTTCTTTGGGTACACATAAAACAACTCTAATGGAATTGGTATGAGTATTTTAAAATTTAATACCATGTTGTTTTCAGCCCTTTTTCATTGCTTAAGTAAGGAGAGAGAAAAGGGAGAAAATGAGAATTAATTAGAGAGGATTTTGCATGTTCGTTAATGAACTAGTGGAGAGACCAAGCTCCTTGTCATCTGAGGCAATGAAGAAACTAGAGAATCAAACCTGGGCTTTCAGTGTACAAGTCAGGTTATACTGACTGAATGAATGCCAATAGTTTGACTTCTGCTCTCTGGTACACAAGCATGCAGTTTTATTTCAACAGAATACATGAGGTATTACATTAAAGTAGTCTGAAATAATGAGGTAATCTTTAATTTCATCAGACAGCAGTAGTAGAGTAGCTAGAAGTCCTAAAATGCTGCACAATGTTTGTAAAGCATTATACCAAAACCTTTTTTTTTTTTTATTTACAAAGAATTAAATATTACAATAATTTTCCTATAGATTTTGCTCTCTGAAGAGGTTGACAAAGAAAAGCACAAAAGAAGGTTAGGTGGTTCCTCAGAAATCATGGCTTTATTATTTTCCTGAGGGCATAATTCTCTCTCTACACCTAAAAGACATCTATTTGATTTGGTATCAAAAATCCCCAGCAATAAAGTATCTATTAAGGTCTTGTTAAACTCAGCACACTGTAATGCAAAGTTCATAAATGTGAAGAGCATCTGTAAGGTCCCACGTGCCTAGGAGGATATGACTACAGCAAATTTTGAGAGGCAGCACTTGGCCATGCAAGGTATGGGGATCCCTCCTAAAAACAATTAATACTTGCAGCAGAGCCTTGCAGGCAGAAGATACTCTTCCTAGTGTGCCAGGGTCTAACTTCTAGGTGTTGATGATCTCCCCAGCCAGCCTGAAGTTTGCTGTCATTTGCCTGTATAAAGTCTCCGTGTTGGGGCTTTCCCTTCATTCACCAGTTAGGGGAGCAAAGGACATTTTAACTGACATGCAATGTGAAAAACCTTTGGCTGGAGCAGCCAAATTCTCCAGTTCTCCTGTTCTCCTCATCTCCTCTTAGAGAGCCTCCTCAGGAGAAAGCTTTTTTTTTTTTTTTTT
>VXAV01011508.1:1060013-1080338 GCA_013399715.1 Alectura lathami
AAAATATAAAAAAAAAAAAAAAAGAAAGTGTTGCAACAATCAATTCAAACAAAGCAATTTGTATGCAAGTGGAATTGATCAGTCCAATAAAAATGATTGCCATCTTGCTTGAGCCTTATAGAAATCCTTTCAATAAAGATATTTTTAATAATAATACTAGATTAAATATAAACTGCATATGATTCAAATGGAAAACAACCCTTTTCTGAACAGCTGAGAAAAAATCTACACTTCAATCAAAGCCTGTTTATATACAATTATTGCTGCAGCATGGATGTTTTAGTAAGGAATATCATCTATTTTTAAATTCCAGGTTGTTCACCCTTTTGCCCATGCAGTTATTTGAGGGATAAGTCTCTAACCCCATAGTAGCTTTCCTTCCCAAACTTAAGGAAATAAGGTACGACTTAAAGCTTGTGCTGCTGGATCTCCACAACAGGATCTTCCTGTTTTCCCTTGCTGACTGAAAAATCCCAGGGCCTAGCTGAGGTAGTATTTGTACATACTAGCAGTCTCCTTATCCACCTTTTCTGCCATTTTAGAAATATCTAGTCAGAGAAAGCAGGTGATGGGAAACTGTTTCCTTTCCCTCGGCATTACTTAACTCATCAGTGTGCTGTCAAACTCAGCCTAACACAGGTGAAACTAAGAAATTCTACATTTTTTTGTGTGTTCGAAAGGGTCAGAAATAACAGTTTAAGAAGAAGACTATTTATCTAAAAGAAAAAATAAATAAAATTTTCTGGAGTAGAAGCTACAGTGACAACTGTCAGTTGTCAAGAGAGTCAGCCTTCTCTTGAAAGCAAAGCACACAGTTAGCTGGTACTCAATCGTGTCAGTATTAATAGAAAAGAAACTGAGCTTCCACAGAGATACACTCTTCAGATTTGGATGATAAAATTCTTCCATTCTCCTGTCTGTGTCAGGGACATTTAAATAACAGGATTGCCCTGTTCTAGTTATTTTTTAATCACAGTTTGTTTCATTCTAACTTCAGAGGCTGGTTATGGCATGATTGAGTACATGGTGGTACAGTAAAATATGATCTGTAACACGCCACAGCCCTTGTGTGAAACAAATAGATACTTGCCTTGCTGAAACTATGTGTGTAGCTGATCAATCCTTGATGTTCATTATGCATGTGTAACCTGTTTTCTTGCTGTAACAAGAACTTCTGTCATGATGAGCAACTTATGCATCATCTCTAGGTAGATCGGGAACACTTGCCAAAGGGTGCTCACATCACAAGATAAAACAGTCATTCTTATGCTATAGATACCCTATAGATGGATTCAAATGCTGGCTTGCCAGTTAGAAGAAAGTCTCATAAATTAATAATTGCTCATATAGAAAGAAGTCCTTGAAAGTTTCTTAGACAAAAACAAAGGTTTGTAAATAGTTCCCGAGCTATGATCTGGCTGGAGGTACATGGTATATATGGGATCTGGTTTTGAAATTTTGATTTAGTACTCCTGCTCACTCACCGAAGGGTTCTGCCCACCCAAACTCCATTGCTTATTGGTGAGAAAGGCAGAATAGCCTGATTACAGACCTGATTGTTACAGAAGCCATTTCTCCCTTCTTCTGCAATTCCCTCAGCCTCTAGAGAATCATAACTATTAACTCAGCAATAATTTTATCAGCAGGAACAAAATCATAGATCTGAGGCCTCCCCACTGCAATCACAAACCCAGATGATGGAAGGAAAACAAGAAGTGTTTCCAATCGTCACCATCAAACAGACCTAGGCTTCCATATTTGTGGGGTACGTGAAATGAATGACCTGTGGTGTGACACATGCTTAGTCATTAATGCACAAAACCCAGTCATCCAGCCTACTGCTTCTCCTACATTACCAAACTCTTTTCATATTCCAAAAAATAAGTATTCCTGTGAAGTCATCCTTCCCAGGCTGATCTCCCTAGATTTTATCCCTTTCACCCTGATATCAAAACTTTGTGCAGCAACATGAGAAAAGGAATTGTTAGAGACACGTTTAATTGATCTCCACCATTTAGACTCGCAGCTACAAAAGTAATCATTCCTGATTACCAGGTTGCCAGTGACATATGGCAGCACAATGTAGGTCTGTGCGGAACAGAAAGAAATGAATGTCTAAAATGAGTAATCAAGCTCATAGAGAGAAATAGGTATGGTAGTTTGGAAGGTAAGACCAACAGGTTATCTTCTGATATTACAGTATCATTCTGGGGGGCTATTTCTGTATCAGGGAAAGCCAGGACAAATTCAACAGCCTGATGGCGACCATAACCAGAGAGGAATATGCCCTTGCTAAAGGTATTTATTTTCTCCTCTGAAGCTTAGCTAAGTGCTCCATGAGATACAAGTCCACTAGGGAATCAAAGGCATCTGATGTCAGCTTCACAAAACCAGCGTGGAGAAACAACCTCTGATTTTATCTTCCAAAAGAAAGAATTGTTATCACAGGACCTTGAATTCCACTGCCACTCATGTGTGCAGTAACTTGTGTCAAAGTATAGCCAATAAGTGCTTGTTGTTTTTTTTTTTTTTATTTTGACAATACCTAAATTTCCCAGATTTGTTCCTGATAATTCATGTCAGTTACACAATTTTTTTTTTTTTTCCCCAGGGAATTTTTCCATTAGAAAATAGTGTCTCTAAAAAGCCCAAGGTTTTATTTTGTGGAATTTTAAAGGGAAAAAGAAACCTGAATTTTCCATTCCAAGAAGGTTAATTTCCTCATTTTTACCTGCAGGTATATTGCAGATTACTGTTCTCATACTAGTAATAAATTTAAATAAAAAATACTGCAACTTTATTGAAACTGGTACCTGGTATTTCTAACACAAACTAAAAAGGTCTTGTGCCAATGATTTCAAATTGTGAAGTTTTATTGTGCTTTGGAACAAGAAGAATCACTGGCTCAGTGCCACAACATTCCCTAAGGGAATCATCCACATTAATCACAAACACAAAAATTTCTCAAGAGCAATCTCTGTATGTTTTGCTGACCACAGAACACGTGGAGGTAAAGCATCATGCACTAGCCTGTTTAATAAATAGTTTCAAAATATTGAAAATATTGCAATAAAACCTTCAGATTCAAAACCTTGAAGTTTGGGGAACTGCAGATGGAGAGCTGAGACCCAGCAGCTACTCTGTGTTCCAGAGACATTGCTGATGTTATGATGCAATCATCTGATGTGACAGGGATCATATGCATTCCCAAAAGCAGCTCTTCAGGCTTAAAGTCCTTGAGCAGTCATAAAAATAAAATGCCTCCTGAGACATTTCAAAGATAAGGCTGGAGAGAGAAGGGCCATGGGGTTTACAGCACTCTTAGATAAATCCGAAGTAACCTTCTCCTCACATGACACACCAAGATTGTTCATAAAGATTCTCTTCATGACAATGGACAGCCATGCTGCCTGAGGGGAGCAAAATAGGGAGACAGTATCCAAGGCTTTGCCACTTTTCCAGAAAAATCAATATTTTTGACACTTTTCCAGAAAAATCAGTGTTTTCATGGAATACATTCTGAAGAGAAACTACATAATAAAAACTTCGTAATAAAATTCGATTTTGCTGGATTTTTTTTTTTTTTTTTTTTTGACACAAAGCCCTAACACCTCCACCCCCACCCCTCAGTTTCTACCCCACAGAAAGATGTCCACCCTTCGACATCCTCTCTCTGTCAGAACAATCACAGACATTTTATGGAAGATTTGCAAGCCTTGCCAGTTTGTGCCTGGAGGCCGTCTGATGTTTAGTCACACCTTCCTATGAAGGAGGCCTGTTAGGCTTCACTTCTGCCAAGTTTGCCGCAATTAGCAGTGACGCTCCTGGTGCTGAGCATGCCCTGGTATGCTGTCTTCTGTTCCTCTGCCCTCCCTTTCCCACCTTCTCTCCTGGAACTCCTCCTCCCCTCTCACTCCGCAGCCCTGGGCACCGTGTCAGGGGCTGTGCGATCAGCAGGGCCCTGCCATCCAGGTGCCCCGGCTTCGTCCCGGCGGCACTGCTGGCTTCAGGAGCAAGGTGCGGCAGGCAGGGCTGAGGTGTTTGATCACAGATCAGAGGTGGGGAAGAAAGCGAGGCCTCACTTCAGTTCCCTTGCCAGCTGGGGTATTTATTCTATACCCGTACCTAAAGCAATGAAAGCCAGCACTTACATAACCTAGGTCATTCACCTCAGAAACACTCTGCCGCTTTGAGCAAAGCCCGTCCTGGCCAAGGTCAGGGGAAAGAGGAGCTCCTCTCTGCCAGGTTGCCATGAGGAAGGCCTCCTGGGCCTTCTGAGACCGTGGCTCACCCCACAGCGAGGAGCTGGGAACACAGCACTGGGGGTGAGCACCCACCCACTATGGCGCTCGCCACAAGCAGTGTCCCGTCCGCACTTAGGACAGGAAAAGTTGGTATAAATCAGTCCCAAAGCAAATCTCTATCATTTACTCCTCCTGCATTGCATTTAAAAGAAAACCTTGAAGTGTTGATCCCTCTGCTTTTTTTCCTTCCCCCCGGCTCTGCCCCCATATCCAAATATTAAGTCACGGCTTCCTTACTTCTGTTGCAGTGTTCCTCAGAGGGCTGAGAAATGTGAGGAGCTGGAGCATCACAAGCATCAAGCAGCAGAATCCTGAGCAACGGGAATATATTTCATGTGAAATATTGCTCATGTTAACATTTCTTCAGCACAAATGTTTGTAAAAATACTCAAGGGACAAACTCTCTTTGTGGAAATTTCAGTATTGCTGCCTCTTTCTCAGAAGGCAAGAAAGGATTCCTTTCCACAGTGGGAAGGAGAAGAGTGTGATATTCTGGATATTTCTAAAGGAGAAAAATAAACTGATATGATTTCAGATGAAGTCTTTAAAATATTGACATTGGAATGTGGTCTGCATGATAAATCATTACGCATACATAGAATTATCTATCTATATAGAGATCTGCCTGTATGTTACATGTTAATGTGTGTAGATAGATAGATTGAGATACGCAGAGTATAAAATCCCCCACACTGCACAGATGTAAGGGGACAGTGTGATACACCATAGGACACTGATTGAAAATCACAAAACCTGGGGTTAAAGTCTACTTCTTCCACGGAGTTTTGGTATCATCTTGGGGAGAGTACTTTCTTTCTCTGTGTCTCTTTTTGTCCACTATTCTTTGTCTGCTTAAATTGCATCTCTAAGGAATCTCACTTGCCTTGTGTTTGTACAGAGCTTTTCACTGTGGAGATTTCTAGGTGCTGCTACCATAATCCCCAGAGGTTTAATCCAGTTCTTTTAGAGGACTGCCTGTAAAACTGTGAATGCAAAAGAGGTAAATGCATTCCCTGTAGACCTAACATCTTCCAGATTGCAAGTCTAACAGTTTCAGTTCCCTCTAATTTACAAATGGCTGTGCTTTGAAATGTCAAATTTCAGAAACATTCAAGAAAAAAATTATGCCTATGCAAGATTTAGAAACAAGAAGCAAGTGTTTGTGCCCTTATAGATCACAGACCTTCCTATTCTGCAACTTTGAACTGAATTAGTAAAACATTTTTTAACAAGACAACAATGAGAAAGTTCCCATGTCAAAACAGAACCACAAGGACAAGGAGGTTTTGCAGCAGAAAAATACATAGTTCTGGCCAGCAGGCTTACTTAATCAAGGCTGGTTTAAAGAAACGATATTGGGGAAGATTCTTCATTTTGACAGGACTATTTTTGCTGGTATACCTTAGGAATACGATGCAGAAATGGACCAGGGTCACCCGTCATACCCACTTGTTGTGGACAGGCAGACGAGCTCCAGCTTGGCTGTTTGATGGAACTGGTGATTCCACCAGCTTCGAGTGGGTGTGAATGGAGGCAGCACTCTCCCAGTTCTTCCAACACCCATCCTCCCAAGAAAGAACATCAGAGAAGTAGACCTCCACCAGCTGAGCCAGTTACCTAAGCAAGAGCAAGGAAACACTAAGGGGAGGAGGGAAGAGAATGACATTCTCATATGAATAGTTAATCTCCAGTAATGATGTGCATATTGAAAGAATTTGCATGCAAGCCTTATTGGTGGGCATATAGAAGACACAAGGGGATTTTTTATTTTTTATGAATTCTTCCTGAATGCAAGGAAGGCAAAGATAATGGAGCATTTACCCCACTGCATTCTGCCTGGCTATTTTCCATCTCCTAACAACTAAGATATTTGAAATCTAGTGATCTGACTACGAATTATGTATTATAACTACTTTATAAATCCCTCCAGGTATTTAAAACTTTTGCTGTCAAACAGTGTGAATGTAGAGTGAAATTTGTTTGCATGTAAGGTTTGATAGGGGAATCAAATGTTCATTATGATTCAGGCATGATGCTTGTTAGAGCAGGCTAGAGTACAAAAATACAAGATCTGCAGATAAGCAGTTCAGATCTAACAAAGGACTATTCATTCTGTGTATTGATTACTCCTCTGAACATTTTCTGAGAGGAATGCATCTTCTCCATAAAATAAAGAAAAAAGCCCTAACAATATGTAACTTCAAAACAGTGATAGCACATCATTGAGTGAAGGACAGCATAGATCAGTTTCTCCAAGATACACGCAGAAGACAAATAATTGCTCCTGCTGGAAAACTCTGCTCAAAATGTCATTTGCATTTGCTTTTTGGTTTGATTGAAACATCTTCATTTCCTGTGGAATTTCTCCTAAATGATTTTTATTCAGAGTAACTGTAGTATCACCAAAAGATAAAAGCAAAAAGGAGATAGCATATGTTCATATCTATGCATGCATATATATGCATATGTATGTTTTGAAATAGCTAAACACAGTGCCTAAATGCGACAGGATATCATAGGTTAAGACAATATACACTAGGAGGAAGGATACTACCTAATTTATTAATACAGCATGTATTTTCTCTCTAAGACCAGATAAGGTGCTTGAAAATAAAAAGACTGTTTATATACGTATCTCTCTATACCTATGTCTTACCCTATCTTATGGTAGCTCCTACTATTAAAAAAAAAAATCATCCAAAACTGCACCCGAATCTCAGGCTAATTCAGAACATTCTGCATTTGTTTATCAGTTGAAATACATTTAAAGTGTTGGAAGAAGTTCCTCTGCCGAGCTTGACCTGGCTCCCTCACCCATCCAACTCCTCCCTCCAAGCTCCAAGACCATGTTCAGCCCTGCTGCCTGGAGCCCACCTTTCTGCCAAGCTCTGCTGGAGCCTCTGGCCAGCTCCTGTGCCTGCTCTGCAAGGCACTGCTGGGAGCAGCTGATCCAATGGCAGCCGAGACCAGCACAGTATCCAGTAGCTTGCTGCGTTAAATGGGTTTAAACTCCTAAGGAGCACACTCAAGGAAGTGTCCACACTCCCGTCTTGCAGGCAGGGCAGGGAGCTGAGGAGCGTGGCAGCAGAGATATCCTCCTGGACACCTGAGCAGCTTTCCTTCCAGCCTAGGAGGATGCTCAGCCTGAGGACAGGATCTTGTCTCCCTTTCCAAAGTCAGGGGGAGCTTCTCAGCAGCTGAGGGAAGGGGGAAGAAGTTAAATGCCAGCATGGGAGAAAGAAAGCAAATCAGTGGTGGCATCCAGGAGAGCTTTGGAAGGCAGTGACAAGCTTTGGTGAAGAATTCAAAGTTTTTGCCAAAAGCAGAACCACGCCACCCCCCCCCCCCCCCCCCCATTTGCTGCTGGGGTGATCCTTCCAGGCTTGTTCCCTAGTCTGCAGGCAAGTACACCTACGCTCATCTTCTCCTCTGCTGGAGCTCTTCTCAAAGGCGGTCATGAGGGTGAGACCTTTGCAGCCACTTTGAGCACACCAGCTTGCTGTGATGGATCTGTATTGCACAGACGGTTGGGCAGTAGGGGTTGGACGTTTGGCCACTAAAGCCAGATACAATGTTTTCCCTGTAATCATCCAAATCAAACACTGGACTCTGTTTGTTCAGATAATCTCTCTGCTACTCCCTCACTTGAATAACAGCATGGCTGAGCTTGAGCAGACAGAAAACAATACAGCATGAGAGAGAGGAAGAAGAAAGTCCTCCCCTTGCTTTAATCTGCTTTTTCAATAGCAGTTGCTTCCCTACCATCAGCAGCACTATGCTCCAGGCAGACACAGATCCATCGCTCTGCTCCCCGCTGTATAATTGCCTGAGTGCATGATAGCCTGGTGAAGGGCAGAGGAACTCCTACCATCCTCTGAAAGAGAAGAGACCTACCAGTGCCAGCAGCCAGCTTCTGTCTTGAGACATGGGTGATCTGACCCAATAAGAAAGTTAGTAGCACGTTGAGGAGATAACCTGTCTACAAAGATTGGAGTATAAAAAAAAAAAAAAAAAAGACAGTCTTTCAGATTAACTTTTCTAGCTTGTGACAGGGTTCCTAACAAGCACATCTCAGATGGAAAGACTCCAGGAGACCTGGAAAGTGCATCTGAGATAAATGCTATGTTTGAAGGTCAGAAAAGACCAATCTGCCATCAGAAAGAGTTCTGTTAGAGAAACAAATGTGAGAAATGTTGAAATAGATGGGGGATAATTGGTTTTGGAGGGAAAAATGTTGCTAGAGCAAGGTTCCTCTTCCGTTCTTATATCTGAATACAGATATATGCAAGCAGTTTTTGACTGGATCCTCAGCACTTTATGTTGTTACCAGTCAAGCTCAGCTTTGTTACGATTTGGTCAGAACAAGGTCAGGGGTGTCCCAGTGCTGGTTGCTGATTCCTTAAACTGATGTTGACATAATATCTGGGCATCCTCTGGTCAGGTTTGTGACAGTGCATGGAGCATAGCATACTTTCTGACACCAAATCTTTACCAGTGATTTGTCACAGGGAATTTTCCCATCCAGTATTTCCTATGCCCACAGCAAGAAAATTTGTGGAAGTCCTTCTTGTAAATCTTAACTTCTCTCACATTCTTTGAATTTGGGCAAATGGACAGTTAGACAAGAGATGCAGGGCACAGAGGAGTACCTGCCAACAGCACTAGGAAGCACAGTTTGTGGCTGGTCTCCCACAGCTGAACAGCTGTTTTTAAGCCAACTCTTCCAGCTTTAGTGCCACACGGAGGAAAAAATACAGTATTAAAGTCCATTCTCAGTGACATAAAAACTGTTGTTTTCAGTGTTTTCAGCTCTGTCCCCTAATTCCCCATGAAACTTTTCCACCAACCCTCTAGCATGACCATGTGCAAACTACTTTACTGCTCTGTGCCTCCACTCCCCTCCCTCACATTCTGTGTTTGGACTGCAAGCTCTGACAGGTAACAAGGTGCTGCAGGTATGCAACTGGTAGCACCCTTATGTGCTGGGGAGATGCTAGAGACCCCACAGGACTGGTTTGGTGGACATGGCTAAGTCTAATTTCTGTTCTGAGTGAACACAAAACACATTTTAGGCTTCTATAAGCTTAAAATGACAGAAGTTGAGATCTACTAAACTGAGCAACTACTTGCCTGTGCAAGAAGTAGGAACCAGGGAACAACAGGGTGGTCAGCCTCACTTCCACACCTGGGAAGATGATGGTGCAGCTAATCCTGGAAGCCACTTCCAGGCACATGAAAGGCAAGCAAATCATCAGAAGCAGTCAGCATGGATTCGCCAAGGGATAGTCGAGCTTGACCAAACAGAACGAAATGACTGGCCTGGTAGACAAGAGGAGAGCAGTGGATAATGCCTACCTTGAGTTCAGTAAGACTTCTGACACTGTCTCCCATAAGCTCCTCAGAGAGACTGATGAAGTACAGGTTGGATGAGTAGACATTAAGGGGAACTGAAAACTGGGCAAAAGGTGCAAAGTCTACTTGGAGGTCAGTAACTAGCACTGTTCCCAAGGGGTAAATATTGGATCTGATTCTGGACAACCTCTTCATTAATGATTTGGATGATAGAGGAGAATATACGCCTGGTGTTACAAAATTGGGAGAAGTGGATGAGGGTCATGCTGCTATCCAGAGAGACTTTGACAGGCTGGAGGAATGGACTCACCAGTATCTCATGTAGTTCAGCAAGAGGAAGTGCAAAGTTCTGCACCTAGTGAGGAATACCCCTGGCCTGAAAGCAGCTCCACAGAAAAAGACCTGTAGTTCCTGGTGGACACCAAGTTGAACACGAGCCAGCAACATTACCATGCAGTAAAGAAGGCTAATGGTATCCTGGGCTGCATCAGGAGGAGCATTGCCAGCAGATGGAAAGAGGTGATCTATCCCCCCCCCCACCCTCAGCACTGGTGAGGCCACACCTGAAGTGCTGGGTCCAGTATTGGGCTCCTCAGTACAACAGAGACATGGAGGTACAAAAGAGAGCCCAGTGACAGGTCAGTAGAGTCATTAAGGGACAGAAACACCCCTCCTCTGAGGAAAGGCTGAGGGACCTGGGACTCAGGGGGGATTTTATCAAAGTCAATAAATCCTGAAGGGAGGGTGCAAAGAGGATGGAGACAGACTCTTTCCAAGACAAGATGCAACGGGCACAAACTGGAACACCAGAGATTCCATCTGAACGCTAGGAAGCACTTCTTTACTGTGCCGGTGGCAGAGCACTGAGAGGTTATGGATTCTCCCTCCTTGGAGACATTCAAAAGCCATCTAGACATGAACCTAGACAAGTATCTCTGCTTGTGAAGAGGGGTTGGACCAGATAACTTACAGAAGTCTTTTCCAACCTAAACCATTCCCTGATTTAAGCTGCTGGCCAGGAGCTTCTCAAGTTTTCTTTTCATTATTTTAAAGGTTCCAGTATTTGGTCGGTTCAAACACTGCACACTATTTTCACCACCAGCTTCCAGTTGGGAGTACCCATGTGACACATAATTGCTGTAGATAGCGCAGCTCACAAAATGTTCTGAGTTGTTCTCTTTTGTCGTTTCATGTTATAGCTGCTCTGATCCATTGACTAACTGGTGCTAAGATGAAGTTCTGCCCAGAAAGCTGGAAAGAGAGGAGTTGTAGGATTCAGCCATGTTCATCCTTAAAATCCTATAAATGACCCAGCTCTGACTAACGTGCTTTACTTGAATATCTTATCCCAGTCTTCAGCGCTTTTGGTGGCTAAGCCTCCTCCTAACCTTGGAAGAGGCAGAGAGGAACACATCATGGCTCTTCCTAAATGCTACTGACTCATGACACCAAAAAAGATGCATCTGGTATTGAAATCAGCAAAATTGGCATTATCCCGTTCCTCTTTTACAGGTGTATTGCTATGATTAATATGAACTTTCTGTTATCAGGCACAGGAGCATCCTGAATAAATACCTCAGTGAGGTGAATGGGTCACTTCATGTCCTGGAGCTATGGTCTCAAGCCCTGTGCAGATTAATCTGCTTTGCTTGCTTTCATCTCCAGTTTTTGAGGCTTTTCTTCCTAGTTATAGCACCTGGAGCCGTGTCTGTGTTCACAGAATATCCTGAGTTAGGAGGGATCCACGAGGATCACTGAGTCCAGCTCCTGGCTACAAACAGGACAACTCCAAATTCAAACTCTATGTCTGAGAGCATTGTCCAAACACTTCCAGAACTCTGCCAGGCTTGGTGCTGTGACCGCTGCCCTAGGGAGCTAGTGCTGTTAAAAGACAACAGAGATTCCAAAGAATAATGTAGTAGCTCAGGAGAAAGACACAGCTACAGTAAATTGGCACATACAGGCTATTTCCAAAGTTGCTTCCAGTAATTTGCAGCCATTATCACAACACCTTAGTTCCATCCAGAAAGTACTAATCCTAGTCTCTGGAAAAAGATAACAAAGGAGATCAGCCCTTTGCCAGCTCGTATTTACTTCATCCTAAATCCTCCTGCTTAGATTCATCAGAGAACTGGCAACTATCTTTATACATGGAAGAATTTCTACTGAAATTCAGATGATGTAGAACTTAAAATATAGGACTGAAAATTTAACTCTGCAGTCATTACTTTGAATGCTGTTTTCTACGTGTCCCCTGTTGAGGGAAACTCTTCTCAAGCTTCAGCTTCTTATGTAGAGAAGAAGAGATTAAGCTGTATTATTGTGGAAGAGGTTATAAACATATATACCGGAAGAATTTGTCCTGAGACTCTGCATATCCTCCATTTAGGGGCACAAGTACCGCAAGAGATCACTGTTCCTCACCTATCACCCACCTGCTTATCAGCACTTCCAGCAAAAGACCCCAATGTCCCCTGGCCTGCTAGCAGACCTGGTCACACAAGCCCTCTCTAGCCTTCCTCAGTCATAACAACCTGGTGAGGTGATTTCACACCAGCAAGTAGTTGAGCTCCACCCTGCTGATCTCTCACTTCCCCTCTGCGAGAGATCAGAGAGTGAAAATGTGACAAAATAAAAGCTCCTGGGTTGAGATAAGGACAGGGAGATCACACACCAGTTACTATCATGGGCAAAAGAGACTCAACATTAGGGAGATTAAAGTAACTCTTGCCTAACAGACTAGAGCACAGAGAACTAAGAGCAAACTTAAAACACCTTCCTTCCATCCACGCTCTTCTGCCTCCTCAGTCAAAGTGGCACAGGTGAACAGGGACTGCAGTCAGTCCCTAAGGTTTTGTCCCTGCTCCTCCCCTGTGGCCACTCTCTACCCCTACTCCACAAGGGGTGCCTCCCATAGGTTCTGTCCTTCCCCAGCTGATCCCATGTGGGCTTTCCACAGACTGCAACTCTCGAAGCACTGTTTCAACAGAACTCCATACCACAGGACCCACCCTTCAGCAGCTGCTCCAGCACAGAGCCCCATAGGTGGCAACTCCCCCAGGCATCCTGCTGCATCATGAGCTTCTCCTTCACAAGCTGCAGCTCCATCCAGGGACTATCAAAAACTTGCCTCCTAAACCTAATACACCTGAATGTGCTCAAACCATTGTGTTTGGCAGCTGCAGCTTTTTTGACCAAAACAGGCAAAAGAAACAGCTCTCCTAGCAGAGGGGATAGTGAAAAGCAGCTGGAGGAGGCACTTCTGGATGCAGATAGTGCTTTTGGTTCACCTTGTATCAGGTTTGAATGTCACCATTCATGGAAGACATCAGCTTCAAGATGCATCTAACTAGTGGTGAGTAAGATTGGAAAAATGATCCATCACAACCCCCGCAGCAACTTGTTGGCCAAGGTTCACATCTGGAGCATTATGGGCCTTATACTCAGCAAACTATAAGCATGATCTGAAGCCAAATAACAATTGATATCTGGAGAATTCTTTCCATCTTTTGCCTTCCAGGCCCACTTCTGCTACCAACAATAAGTGTTATAGAACTATAACCTAGCAATAAATGAACAAAGCAAAACACATGCCACAGTGAAAATGGCAGACTTGTTGGATCCAGGTGATTGCATGAGAGGAGTACTGCAAATTTCGTAAGATCATTCTTCTCTCCTGTTACAGAATCACAAGAATGCTGAGGCTGCCAGGCAACTCTGGAGTCTTCTAGTCCAACTCTCTGCTCGAAGTAGGATCAACTACATAAGGGATGTGTCCAGTCATGTTTTGAATATCTCCAGGGTTAAAGACTCCACGATGTGCCTGCATAAGCTGTTACATGGTTCAATCACCCTTCCAGTAAGAAAGCCTTTTTTCTTTTGTTTAAATGAAATTTCCCATATTCCACCTTGTGCCCACTGCTTTTCATCCTGTTACTGCTCACCACTGAGTGCAGTCTGGCTTCATCTTCTTAGCACCCCCATGAGGAATTTGTACACGTTGATAAGATCCCCTCTGAGCCTTCTTCAGCCTAAACAGTCCCAACTTTTTCAGCCTTTCCTCACAGGAGAGATGCTTCGGTCCCTTCATCACTCTAATGGCCCTTTGCTGGATGCTATCCAGTATGTCCATGTTTTTTTTTGCACTGGGGAGCCCAATTTTGGACCCAGTACTCCAGATGTATCCTGTCCGTGCAGAGGGGAAGGATTACCTCCACTGACCTTTTGGTAACGTTTTGACTAATGCAGCCCAGGACGTTGTTGGACTTCTTTTTTACAATGGCACATCTTTGGTTCATGTCCAACTTGGTATTCATCAAGACTTTCAAGTGCTTTTCTGCAATGCAGCTTTCCATGCTGTTTGCCCCACCATGCACTGGCGCATGATGTTATTTCTTCCCAGGTACAGGACTTGACTTTTCCCTTTATTGAGCTCCATGAATTCCTGTAATCATAAATTCCATTTATCATAGATGTATTGGAAAGAGTCCAGCGGAGATTCACCAAGATGACTGAGGGACTGGGGCACCTCTGAGGAAAGGCTGTGAGAGAGCTGGAACTGTTCAGGCTGGAGAAGAGGAGGCTCAGGGGAATCCTGCCAATGCCTATAAACACCTGAAAGGAAGGTGCAAACAGCATGGTGCCAAGCTCTTTTCAGTGGTGCACAGTGCCAGGACAAGAGACAATGGGCACAAACTGGAATATAGGAGTTTCTGTGTGACCATCAGAAATCACGTCTTTACTGTGCAGATGACGGAGCACTGGCACAGGTTGCCCAGTGAGTTTGTGGAGTCTCCTCCTTGGAGATCTTCAAAAGCTGTCTGGATGTTGTCCTGGGCAACCTTCTCTAGGTGGCCGTGCTTGAGCAGAGGCCTGGACCAGATGACCTACCAAGGTCTCTTCCAATCTCAGGCATTCTGTCATTCTCCAATCTGTTGAAGTCCTCCTGAATGACAGCACAAACAACTGGTGTGTCAATCACACTTCCCAATTTTATGTCAACTGCATACTTGCTGAAGGGGTATGCTGTACACACATCAGGTCGTTAATAAAGATGTTAAACAGTTCTGGTGCCAACATCCACCCCTGGGTTACACCACTAATGACTGCCATCCAGCTGAACTTTGTGATGTTGACCACAACCCTTTCAACTTACAAGGTTTTCATGAGTGACCATTCATCTAGTCTGTACTTCATCAGTTTGTCAATTGGGATATTTTGAGGAACAGTGTGGGAAGCCTTACCAAAGGCAAGACAAATCCACTGCTCTCATCTCATCCATCAAGCCAGTCATCTCATCATAAATGGCTAATCGGGTAGGTCAAATATGATTTCATCATAAATCCATGACGGCTACTTTCAGCCTCTTTCCTGTCCTTTGCATGTCTGGAAATTATTTCCAAGACTATTTACTCTATCACTTTCCAAGGGATGGAGGTGAGGCTGACTGGTCTGTAGTTCTCTGAATCCTCCTTCTTGTCCTTCCTGAAGACAGGAGAGACATTTGCTTTCTTCCAGGCCTCAAGAACCTGTTCCCATAGCCATGATCTCTCAAGGATAATTGAGAGTGACCTCATGAGGAAATGGGCCAGCTCCCTCAACACTACTTGCCCTGCAAGTGATGGGTTACTGAATATGTGGACCTGTACATACAGCTTTCTGTAGGCTCAGATAAAAATAAGACCAATGGTACTGCATGGTGTGCCATTGTCACATCTGCATTCTCAGTGTTTCTCATAGTTTTCTCCCTGCTAATCTGTCTGCAACAGTTGTTCGTATACTTTAACCAAGGCAGCCTAGATATCTTTGGTACAGATGATGTTGTAGCCATCACAGGGCAGAACTTGGTGAGGTTTGTCAAACCTACCTAAGTAACTCTCCAACTGTTTTGTTAGGTGCAGAGCTTCATTATTGTTTACTAAATGTGATTATCTTGCAGAATAAAGAGGCTACTATGACAGACAGACAGAAAGAGGTAGTCCTCAGCCCAGTAAACCAAACATTCATAGTGTAAGTATCAATGGTGAAGAGAAAAACGACCTTTGCTTCTTCTCAGATTGGAAACTGAATCTCAGACAGGTGGCCTGACTTGCTTAGGGCCACACCAAAAGTCTGTGGCAGAGCTAGAACTGTATCTAAATTCCTGAAATTTCATTTGAGTACTATATTCAAAGCAGTGACAAACTGGCCTCCATTTTCAAAACTATCAATGATTTCCAACACCAGTTTCCTGGGAATACGGCACAAGGCATGTTGAAGACACCTAGCTTTCACGCCTCTTTTATAGATGCAGAACCTTTAGTTCCACTGTATTAAGATTTTTCTTTCTTTTTTTTTTTTTTTTTTTTTTTTTTTTTNTGGGGCTGACTTAAGAAAGATAAATGAGAAAAGCTTTTTCTTCCCATGCTCAGAGTGCTCTTGCCATTAGTCTGCTATGCACACTTGAATACTAAAACAATAGACTGTGTTTATCACGAAGTGGAACCTGAAGGCCATGATAAAAACAAGGAACTACAGTATTCCTGGCTGTAATTTTTAGTTGCCATGGTGATATGTTTGGACAGTGAATATGCTTTTTGGTCTCTCTTCCCTGCAACATGGCACACAGAGAGAACCACGCAGTCTTTATTTGAGGGGTCATTCAGTACATTTGGTGACTTTTGCTTGAGAAGGAGTAGAGGGTTGGAATGTACATGAGGCTTTGGAGGGCACTTATAAGATGGCTTCCTCAGGTCGTAGTCAAGGAGCCGGGACTGATTCTGTTTGAGAGCCTTCCCATGCCCAGTTCATGTGCCACATCAGCTGGACAAGCTGCATCTCTCCACATTCCAGTTTGAAAAATGGTGATAATGACTTTGCTCTTCCTTACTGGTGTTGCCTGTTTATTGGAGAGTGCATTGTCTCCTGCTTTCTGTTTACATGGGAACATTCATTCTGGTTTTGGTGTTGTAAGAAAAAGGGTATCTGAATGTAAGAGCATAACTATTATAGACCAATATTAAATCAGCAGTAAATGACATTTCCCTAAAGGAATTTTCTGAATATTTGAAGTGAGCAGACAGCACAAAGAAATCTTCATTTTCTTTGGCCTGTGGTAACAGAGTGAAAACACACTCTCGTAGCTTCTCAAACAAACACTCAGAGGAAGCAGAACCAAAATGAGAGTGTAGCTGGTATGGCTATGGGATTAAGATAGGCAGGCAGGGATTGAGCTATTTATTTTCTAATAGTTGTTCTGTAGCTTGTGTTTGAGCTAAGACTCTCACAGGAGTCTTCAGTCTGTTGCAAGTGGGGCAGATTTCCAATTCTTTGCAGCCATCACAAAAGGAAAGAAAAAGTGAAGGTAGAATTAGAATCAGAATCAGAAACCAGTTCTGGCTCCTTAGGAGGCATAGATGGCAGCTGATCTGATAGGGATGGCTAGGACTCCCTGCATGGCTTCTTCTACAAAGGCTCACAGATGGCCTTACCCTGAGCCACCTCTTCAGTTATGGACAAGAATCCACCTCCCTGTCAGCTGTGCTGGCTGAGAAAGCTTCAACCTAACAGGCCTTGACGATGGCTACCTTCTCTCCCCAGCAGGCAGGATCATGCGTGTTCCCTCCTCCGCTCCACGTGCAGTGCAGGGACAAGTTTTGGCCATGGGCAGTTGTCCCCACAGGGGAAATGATGGCGGTGGCAGCAGGCGCTCCTCTGCCAGCTGTGCCTCTCCTTCAGGCCACCCAGCTGCAAACACCCTTCAGTCCCACTGAGTTTGTGTAAATGGTATTCCAGACAGAGGTTACAGGTAGCAAGGAGGGTATGGGGCAGGAAGAGCAGGGTGACCACTCTAATTTCATTATTTGTCCCAGCTGGCTGCAGAGCACATGACCGCAGGTGTTTTGCCCAGCAATGTCTTCCACCAGTGCAGCCATTTGTTCAGTGAAGGTCTCTGCCTGCTGCCTTTTTTTCCGCCAAACAGCCCAGTTAAAATCCATGGCCCTGGCTGCCATCTAACACTACTCACCATGAGTAAAATCAGGCAGTGATTTAGTGATAGGTGGTGCAGGCTGGGGCAGATCCTCCTGTCCTTATTCACCATGAATTGTGCCGTAGGCAGTTATAGTCCCAGGGAAACCAATGGGATAAAGAATACTGATTAGTGGCAAATCACAGTGGGAGAATCTGGGAAAACATCTGTCCTTGCCCCAGGGGGAGAATCTGGGAAAACATCTGTCCTTGCCCCAGGACTAGGAGTTTCTCGGGTCCTTGCCATTGTCACACTGTTTTGGGACCCTCACGATCCTGGGGAAAGCAAGATTTTGAATATTTACCAGCAGCATAGAAATTGGCCCCAAATATCACTTTCTCATCAGTTTCACTAAGCCCTAATTATAATGTAAATTGCAAAATTGGAAGGAATTCAGAGACAAGCAACAAATATGATTAAGGAGATTGGAGGATTGATTTATGAGGAAAGATTAAAAGACCTAGGAATTATGCAGTTTGACTAAACGATGACCGTAGGCCTGATCTTTCAAACTTTTCCCAGATGTGGTTTTCCACATTAAAGAGGAAGCATGACTTTAAAATATCTACCATGTTCTCTAGTGAAAAATTTTGCTAATCAGTATTCCAAGCTAAAGCAGAGGGAAGCATTAGTTTTCATCTTGCAGCAGCAAAAGTAAAAATTTCTGATGTCAAAAATCAAGGAGTGTTTGTATTTTTTTTTTTTTTTCAGGGTTATACATGAAAAAGAAACAGAATTTATTCATATCAGATAGAAACATGGGGGTACATGAAGACGTGAGATCTGGCAATGACCAGCTTAACAGAAGTGATAGAAAAAGAAAGATTTTCACTTGGAAGATTATTAAATGCTTTTATAAATTTCTAGAAGTAAAGCGAAAATCATCAGTCTCATTAATTAAAACTCATTAAATAATAATTAATAATTAAACTCATTAATTGCACCTTTGCATGGATAATACACATCTTTTGAATGTTTTTGAGGATGTATTTAAACTCAAGAAAACGTTATTGGGATACACAGATGTCACAGAACCAACCATGTAAAATAATCTAAATGACAGCAGGAAGCGGGGGATGTGGCACCTCAAGAGGAAAAGGCAAGATGCAATACCAAGTGTGAAACTGTCCTCTTACTTGGCTGCCACCTCGGGTACGGGACTCTGCTGCAGTGAAGATGGCCTCCAGGTGACGTGCTGCTTGAAGGGGTGGTGCTGGTCATGGTCCTTTTCCCTTACTGGCATTGGTGCCTGGCTGGGCTCCCATGAAAAACAGACTTAAGGAGATAAACGGGCAGAAAACTACTCTTTATTTCTGTAGTAACTATGTGTTTGCTAGTCTCTCTCTCCAGCTTATCACTAGCTTGGCCAAATGTTGGTGCTGGCACAGGGGGAGAGATGGTGGGGCTATAGAATCAACCTGGGGAAGACACAGACTTGCAGCATGGGTCTTCTGGAAACGGACAGCTGTTAGATTGCCCTAGCCATAACATAAAATTGCTAGTAAGTCCTAATGAGGTAGAGTGTGGGAGCGTGGAATAACGGACATGAATGTTAGACTACTGCACAAACAGGCCTTTCTGTAATAAACAGTGATTAAGGAGTAGGCCTCAAGGACACAGTGTCTCTGAAGTATAAGATAAGGAGCTAGCATTCGGGTAGGGCAGGAACATATTATAATTAGAGGATAAGTTATAGGTTAGAGCTTAATGAGTGACACTGTTATAACCTAATGAAAACGCAAGATATTTGTAGTCACAAAGCTAATGCTATATAAGCAATTGTATCTGCGCAATAAATGCTCGTTTGGTTCATTTGGCTTTTTAGCTTTTGGCTTCTGTCTTTTGGCTTTTGGCTTTTGCTTTTGCTGCCTTTTACCTATGAATGCCTTGCTGATTGCTCTCCGATAAATGGCGCCCAATGTGGGGCAGAAAAGGTCCAGAACTGGGACCAATGAAGGTCCAGAAGAGGGGACAGAAGGTCCTGACTAGAGACTCTCGGAGCCGGGGCTGATCTCAGTGAAGACAGCCTAAGCCGAGCGTGGAAAGCCGGCTGAAACATGATCCAGTCGTTATCTCGACAGCTGAAGAAAGAAAACTTTTGGAGAGACGCACGTCTAAAACGAAGTGAGCAACAGGCTCGGTGAGGATCTGCTTGTAACAGGCAAGTGGCGATCGGAAAGACAATGGGGTCTAATCTTACTAAGGAAGAGGAGGCTGTAGTAAATCTCCTCCAGTATATCCTCACTAGCAGAGGAATCAAATACGAAAAAGCCGCTCTCAAAGGGTTAATTCTGTGGAGCCGAGAACATAATTTACTCACGAATGTTTGTCTAGTCCTTGAGCTCTCTACGTGGGATGAAATCTGTAAAAAGCTTTGGAATGCTGCATGTACCGGGGGTAAAGTAGCAAAAAGGGTGTCTAAGTACTCCCCTGTCTGGAGCCTCATTAAGGAGACACTAACAGCTATGATATATGAGCGGTCTGCCGAGGTGTCAGCGTTTGCCGCCATTAACGGGGGGGGTGAGTGAAATGGGCTCGAGCATGCCAGCTTCCGCCTCATCTGAGACTCAACCGGAAAAGACAGAGGTGGTCTTACAGCGGGAAGGAAAACCAGAGTGTCACCCTCCCATCTGCCCACCCCTTCCTTCCTCCTCCTCTACC
>VXAV01011509.1:0-26875 GCA_013399715.1 Alectura lathami
AAAAAAAAAAAAAATCTGGGAAGCGGCTGTATGTTTAAACTCCTCTAAGGCATTGCTGAGACCAAAAGCAAACTATTGCATCTAGCACAAGTTCTAACTGTATATCGAAAATCTCAGCAAAAGTCATCCAAAATGAAATAACTGAAATGCATTTTCCCAGCCCTCAGATTTAGGTTTCCTGTTCTATCTTACCTGAAAGACATCAGAAATTTCCAAAAATCGCAGCACATAGCATATTTTCAGAGTGAGAGGCATAGGCAGTAAGGGGCTCTTAAGATGAGCCCTGAGGGCAAAACACAAAGCAGTGACTGTAAAACTAAAGCCAGGAAGAGTTCAGTTTAGAGATACAGCATTTAAGAGAGAAAATGGATTGATCGCTAAAAAAGCCACCAGGTTTTCCATCTCCTCATGGTCTCAGGTAACATATTCCATCCGGGAGATGCTCTAAGCTTCTGCCCTGCATTGTGCATCAGGCACCTGATCCAGTAGCGCCCTTTGCTTTACTTTCTTTGAGGTGTGTTATTTGCTTTTGTATACACTGTGCTGTATAAACATCTTAATACATGGAAAAGGAACAGACAGTTTACAATGAAACAGAGGGCACAGAGAATCAGCCGCGTGGCAGGGCTGCAAGAAGGGCACTCCTCGCAACCAAGCGCCTGTGGAGCAATGTGGACGTTCCCAAGATTTTAGGGACCACAAGAACTGGGCTGTGCCATCTCACCACAGAGATGACAGGAATGCAACAATTACAACATTTGCATAATTTCATGGTTAGAGATACAGCCATAATGGTGGCTTTGCAATCACTCCCGTGGGAAGGGGCGATTTCACCCCAGCACGTGCCTGCCCAGTGCTGCAGCCCTTTTAGCATGCGTTGCTGAAAAAGCAGAGAAAGCAGAGAAGAAATACAGCAGGAAACAATTCTGGAGGAACATACACAAGAACTCTGCTGCAACATGCAAGGACGATGTGTACAAGATCACGTCACAAGTTTGTTTGCATAAGAACAAAACTTACACTGCAGATCTCTTCTCTCTGGCACAAAGCGCACAGCAACACCTAAGCAAAAACGACGCAGCACCCATGTCCCAGCCCAGGCAGGGTCTGCAGCGGGGCTGAGCACTGCAGGACAGCGGCTGGCAGCTGCAGCAAGGGCCTTGTGGTTCCTGGTTTTGTCCTGCTGTGTGCTTGTAGCAGAGCAGAGAACCCCTCAGCCTCATGGCACCTCACAGCCCTGGTGGAGACCAGGGGGCTCCAGGCCTGACCAGGAAAGAATGGAGAGGTGAGCAAGGTCCTGCTGCTGTCAGGAGTGGTCACCAGGGGCAGAGGAAGAGGTTTTCACAACAGTTGCTCGTCGGAGAACACAAGATGTTGCAGCCACGGAAGCTGCTGCAGCATTTCAGGTCTCCTGCAGCTGAAAGGCACCCAGCACTCACTAGTACCAGCCTCCCAGAGCCATAATGAGCACCTTAAGTGGGCTGGGGGAGGAAGCCTGGCAACTGGCAGGCTTTTTGTAATTATTTTCATGCTTTCACCTGTAGAGCCCAAAGACTTCAGTTCCTTAGTGTCTCACTGCCTGGGTTTTATCACAGCTGGAGGGAGCAGCAGAGGTCAGGAAAGAGGCTGCTCTGGCCAGCAGACAGCTGCAGAGCAGGTTCCTGGGCACCCAGCCCCAGTGCCTCACGTGGTCGCTGCTGACAGAGCAGCCTTCCCACACAAGGAGAATTCTCTCCTGCCATCCACAGTGGAGACACGAGGTCCTTTCAGCTCACCCAGGCTGTTCAGCATCACTTTCCCTGTTTTACCACCCAGAGAGCTGATCGACCACACACATTGCTGGCAGCATCGGTGCGAACACCAAACAGGTGCGCAAGGAGTGAACGTGACACTAGCATACAGAGGATCAGTCCCGGCTTCTTGATGGCAACAAATCGTGGCAGAGGATGGGGAGCTGCATGGTGCTGGCAGCACATCTCCGTAAGACATCCCAGCATCCCAGGACTGCGTGCCCCTTGCAGAGTAGGCAGCTCTTTACAGCCCTGAGGAGTGGGATATGGGAAACCCTTGTAGTCTAAGCAATGAGAGCTGGCTGACAAAGGAATCAGCCATCTGAGCCAAACGTATAGGTCAGGCTGCTCCACACCGCTGACCCACTGTGGGGCCATGGGGAGAGCCCTACCAAACCATCACAGGCAGAGGCAGGGTTGAATCATGCTTTAATTGCACCCTGAAGTGACAACAGATTGAGGACAGAACAGGACCGGGTCCAGCGCCATGGGGCAGCGGGGCTGGTGCCCAAGACCCTGCAGAAAGCAGCAGGTGGGCAGTGGGACAGACCCATCCCTGAACATCCTCTTCACCTAGCTGTGATCTGCACCATCCCGTTCATCCTCAGCACCAGAGCAGGGCTGGGAGAGCGTCTGGTGTCTCCAAGTTAGTGCAGCCCCACTGGCATTACATCAGGGCACAGGGACCCCTCCTTCCTACTCCTTCCCTCCTGCCCCCAACTGCATGGGGACAAAAGCCAAGGGCAGGCATAAAAGGCAGTAAGGAGATGGCAGAGTGGAGATGGCAGAGTGGAGATGGAGAGGAGATGCAGCCTCAGACAGAGAGGTGCGACTCCCTCCCCTCTTCCTCTGGCAGCTGCTCGCTGGTCTGGATGTAGTTGTCCTCGATGAAGCCGTCATCATCCTCAGCTTGCAGGCCGCTGGTACAGGGCATGGGGGGGTTCTCACTGTCACCCCAGCCTGAGGAGCCCCTGCCCCAGGCAGTGCCCTCCTCCAAGGGGTTGCCACCAATCGACCTCTCTTCAGGCAGCGGCCGATGGCGGTAGCTGGCAAAGTTCTTGTGGCAGAGCTTGCACTTGGCAACCAGCGCGACCAGGATAGAGATGCTGATGGCTGCCACCAGGAAGCCCACCAGGTACGGCCAGCTCCTTCCTCCCTTCCCCACAGGCGGTGTGGTGGCTGCAGCAAAGGACAGGCATGTCAGGGCATCGCGCGTTGGACTATTTCTCTGCAGCCGGCCACCAGCATGACACAGTGTGCAGCCAGCACTGCGCTGCTCACGTTAAGAGCAGTATAAGGGCTCTCCGCCACAAGCCACTGCTCCAGTGGTGGCCCTGAGGTTGTGGGGAAGAGTGAGGGGTCTCTGCTTGCTGTAGGGAGGTCACTCATAGGGATGGACAGGAGGGAGGTAGTTCTCAATGACACAACTTACTGTTGTTGTGGGTAGCTGTGGTCTGCTGTGCCGGGCTGACATCTCTAGGAAACCGTTGCTTTTTCTGGCAGCCCAGGTCCCAAGAGTCCAGAGCTGTGATGTCCTGTCCCTGCAGATCTGGGGGTGATGCACAGGTGACCTGCATGACTGGGAGAAACACAGGCTAAGGTGGGACAGGGGGTCCTCACCTGTTCCCTCTCCAGTTCAGAGAAAGCACTCCCCGCCTGCTCCTGGCTTGATGGGACACATTGCAAGGCACTCTTGGCACTGCCCTCCGGCCTTGTTGATCCTCAGCTTGGTGTAAAGCACAACCAGAGGAAAAGATCCCTGACCGTGGAGCCACCAACAAGCAGAGCTGTGCAAGTGTGTGACCATGATTAGCAGGCTCCTTTTAACTGGGCAGTGCCAAATTCATGGATACTGATAGAAACCACACGGTCGCAGGGCTGCTCTTGCCTGGGAGCCAAGCTCAGGGGGTTGAAGCCTGATCCTGCTCCTCCAGAGGAGATACTGAATGCTCAGTTCAGCTCATGAAAATCTGGTCACTTCTTGCAGACACATGTATATGGATATAGCAGCTGAAATGTCCATGCTGCTCATTTCCTAGACAAAAATGTCTAAATTACAAACCACTGAATATTATCATCCTGTCGTTCCTAGAAATCTTTGACTTTGTGTGTACCTGCAAGAACCAAACTATTACGTCCAGGATTTCTCCCATCTAGAACCCCTCCTGATACCCATCCGCTGCCTCTCACCTTGTCTGCGCTTCAGCCACTGCTGCAAGGGGTACGCGGCGCAGTCACAGAGCCAGGGGTTCCCGTGCAGCTGGACCTGTGGGATGGCCTCCATCAGCTGCAGCGTCAAAGTGTCCATGGACACCAGCTCATTGCTCCGCAGGTCCACCTGGAAAAGACCTCTCAGCGGCAGGAAGAGTGGGACCTCCAGCTCTTGCAGACTGTTGTTTCTCAGGAGCAGCGTGTGCAAGCTTTCCAAGCCCTTGAAAGCATCTGTGTGGAGATAGGTGATGCTGCAGCTGCTCACATCCAGCAGGCGTAGTGCCCCGAGGTTGGAGAAGACATCAGGGTTCAGTGTGAGCAGGGCATTGCTAGAGAGGTTGAGGGAGCGCAGGGAAGGGAAATGCATCAAGAGTGTCCCGCGATGGGGCATGACCAAGCTGTTGAAGGAGAGGTCCAGGCTGGTGATGTTTCTTGGAAGGGAGCTTGGAGCATACAGAAGGCTCTTCCCACTGCAGTCGACACATCCCTGTGGACAGAACTGCTGTCTGAAATGGGCTCTCCATACAGGGGAGGATCTCTAGACTGAGACTGCCCACAAGTCCAAACGTCTTAATTAACTACCCTTTGCATGGTTTAAAAAAGCAAAAACACAGACAGGTGCAAAAAATACATGAGCTGCCAGCACCTCCCTAGTATGAATTACTCCTGCCTAGGCAACACCTGGGATAGGGCTGGCCGGCCCAGAGGGAAGCTGACAGTTGTGTAACCCTTTGCACAGGCACTACTGCTGCTCATGAGCAGAGTTGTGTGCACCATGCCCACCCACCAGAGACACCGATGGGCTCTTACAGACCCACGCTGCCAAGGACTGGATCATGCCGAGGCCAAGCTGCTGTGGCTCCGCACAGGCCCTGTCCTGAGCTCGCACAGGACCTGGCTGGTGGTGGCTGGAGACAAGGGTCCTGCCACAGGAGCCTCCTGAGGGTGTATCAGCCGCCCTGCCGCCTCAGCCACTGCGTCACCGCTCGGGGCTCCCTGCAGGTGACACACACCTAACACAGACCAGATTTTGGCTGAGGGCCCCACGGGGACATGCTTGCTGCCACACTGCTGCAGCCAAGCAATCCCCGGAGCCAGCAACACGCCCGCCCAGACAAGCCCCAGCCAGCCCTGGCGCGCTCCAAAGAGCAGAAAGGACACCACCACCGTCCACCTGCCCCCGGGCCCCCGTCCCCTACCTGGCGGTCGAGGCTGCAGAGGTGTCCCACCACCACCGCCCACCAGGCACAGAGCAGGCTGCACGCGCTGAGCAGGCCAGCGGGAGCCATTTGGCTCCAGGAAGCTGCCGGGCAGAAAAACAAGTTTGACGGCGGGTGGGTGGTGCAGCAGGCCGTGCTGGCGAGGCACGGTGGTGACGGAGGGGACGCCCACCCCGGCCAGGCCGCAGCCACCTCGATGCCCCACGGGGCAGCTCGCCCTGGGCCAGCCCGGCGGCCGTGCTCCCTCCGGCAGGCCCCACGGACGGAGGAAGGCGGCGGTGCCAGTTACACATTAACCGCCGTGCCCCGCTGCCCCCGGGGCTGCTCTGGGATGGGGCAGCTCCTTGAGCGTGGCTGGGGCTGGGCAAGAGGTGGGCATGGAGGTGGCACCTCCGGAGGGTCATGCTCACGGGAGCTTGCTGAGGACGGCTGGCTGCGGGGCTGCTCGCCCTGGGGTCAGTGAAAAACAGAGAACTAATTCTCGGGGAAGGTGTCCCCAGCCGTCTGTCTTTCACCTTGCCAACGTGGGGTGAAAGCAACACGGCCATGCACCCTGCCTCCTTCTGCTCTGCTGGTGGGATGTGGGGCTGGGGATCCTGGGCCATGTCGCACAGCAGCACTGTCACGCTGCAGCACCGTCTCCTGTGGCAAAAGCAAACCGCCAAAGAAAGGCAGGGCTGGGAAATGCGGCTGAGGTGGCCTGTAGGTGGACTCGCAGGGTGTTTGCGTTTCCTGTTAGGAAACGTCTCCGTGCGTTATGGTTTCTGGCATGCAGTGCCTTGGATTAGAACGTGCAAATGATAACAAAAAAAGGATATTTTTGTCACTAATGTCTTTAGGCCATCATGATTCAGCGAAAATGTTTAGGCCTGTGAATCCAGCAGAAATTCAAGTGCTCTCTGTGTGCTGTGGGCTGGGTTAGATGGGTCATGCCATGTTAGAGGAGAGCAAGTCTGGTGGGTATGGCGGCACGGGGCTTGCTGGTTCCTTGTCTGGAGCTGCAGGGTCCTTGCTGAGTGTCCCCATGAAACCTCTCAGAGAAGTCTCCTGCCCTGCCTCTGACCGGAGGGCTTTGCAGAAATAGAAACCTCCAGAAAAGATAATGCAAAAGGACAAATGCAGTTGGGACTGATCCCTTGGTAGACCCCTGAGACCTTCTGTTCATTGCCGGTGTGGGGAGCGGATGGTGAGATGGATCAGACTCCTCAAAAGACAACAGCAATGCCCTGGTTCCCTTTCCTGCAGCAAGTGGAGCCATGCTTTTCTCCTTGGAGGCGCGTGCTACAAAGCCCGCGTTTGCAGAGCATCCCCACAAAGTGTGCTTGTTCCACGTCAATAATCCCTTCATCACAATGATTCCTCATGTCGGATGACATTTAACAAAGTGCATCATAGACTATTGTTCTGCCTGCACGGCTGCGCTGCTGGTGACCACAGCGCGCGCTGGCTCTCTCCAACACGGGTGAGCACAAGGTGGCACAATGGCAATTACAGTCCTGAGTGTGACTGACTTCTGCCGCCAGTAATCCAGGGAAGCAGCCATTTGTTTATGTACTCACCTACCTGCCCCCTTCCTGCAGCTGTATTGAGTGCACAGATGAGTCCCTGACCCACAGAGCTTGCAAACAAGCTTTGGGTTTGGCAGGCAACGTAGAATACGGCAATGCCAATGGGTGCAGAGAGGCAGCACCGACCACTGGAGGAATCAGCCTCAATAACCCAGGTTGTGTGTCCATCTCGAGGCTGCCACGCTTCTGGGCACACACTCATTATTTAGATTACGGTCATGCCCTGGGGTCTCCCAAAGACAGACCCCCTTGCCTATGTACAGCCTACAAACCAGGAAGTTACAACACTAGTTTTCCAGGCAAAAGTAGGCAGCTGCATCCAGATCCCACCTTTTTGAGATCTCTCAGTCACTCCCGATGCTTGTGCTGGCGGCAGCTTGAGCTGGGTGCAGAAGGTGGCACAGCAGAGTCCCTGTCTGTTGCCATCACTCCGCACTCCTTGGGCCCCATATGGCCCTGGAGTGCACTGTAAATAGTCGGAAGCGATGAATGGATTTCCCCTTCCTCTCCATGTGTGCTTTAGATTTTTGACCGGATACAGCATGGGCTCGGGACACACCAAAACACGAAGCTCTCTCCCTGGCAGCCCAGGCTTTCACATGGGAACAGCTCAATGCACTGCTTGCAAAACTGTGTGAAGCTGAGTGTGTGAAGATTGCGATGATTTCCTCAGGAATGCCATGAATTTACTCGTGCCCTGTGCTTGCCTGAGACCAGCGTGGCTGTGCAGGGTCTAGCTGGGCACACCAAGCAGCTGCAGCCGTGTTGGGGCCCTGAGCTTTCCCCTGGGTGTAGCATAAGGATGGGCGGTTTCTGAAACAGGAAAGAGGGAGAGGGGCTGAAAGCCAGTCAAGGAAAGACAGGCTTTCTGCTGCTTCCAGCTTCCTCCCAGACATGTTTACAGCCATGCAGAGAGATTTTCTCCCCCCAGCAGCTGCTGCCCTCCCACTTGGGCTGCCCAGCTATGTCTGTTGTGAGGGCTCTGCTCAGCCACTGCCAAAACAGCCCTTTGCCTGCAATGGGCCTCTGCAGGCAGAGCAGCCCTGAGGTCCCCACTGCACTGCCACGCAACACCACGAGGACACAAATGGGGCTGGGGGCAGTGGCACCCTGTTGGGGCTGCTCTGGTCCCTACATCTGCTGTACACATCGCGCTACCATAGTCTGGCACGTGGGAGCACAGAGGAAGGTGGCAGGACAAGGAGCAGTATTAGGACTTCCCTACCACTTGGTCACCTCTCTGCCAGCACTGAGGATGGGGACGGAGAGGGGCTGGGTGGTCCAGTCAGGCTCGCGGCAGCTGAGGTGGCCTGAGCTGTGCGCAACCTCAGCGCCATGGGCCAAGCCAGCATGGGTCAGCTCCCGCCCGCAGCTCTTGGAGTCAGGGCCGGCTCCAAACAATGGGTGGAGAGCAGGAAACACCACATGGGAAACAGGATTTGGCTCCGCCGCCACCGCCGCCAGCCGCGGCCCCTTGGCCTCCTTCCTTTCCCTGCTCCACAGAGCCCTTCCCACAGCCACGGGGCACACCAAGGGGACAAGGATGCTGCCGCCCAGACGGGCTCAGGCGTGAGACCCTCACCACTGCAGGCGAGGAAGGGGCTGGGGCAGCATCCGGTCAGGCTGGGGCTCAGCATGGCTGGGGGCACCCTGAAAACGAGACTGTAACCCCAGGGGAGAGCACCCCTGGGCAGCAAACCTCGGTGGTCCATTTGCCACTGAGCTGGGCACCAGCCAAGCAGGCAGGGACAAGGGCGTCTTCTTCGCCATGCCTGAGCTATGAGCCAGAAGAGGGGGTCCTGTCTCCCCCGGACGCCAAGCAGCAGCACGGGGATGAGATGGGGAGCGTGGGCAGGAGGCAGGGGTCCTGAGCCCCTGCTCACGTGGAGCCCATAGGCAACCGCTGTCTCTGCCACCTGTGGCTGGGGCATGCCGTGGATTTTCTGACCTGTGCCAGATTCGGAGCACACTCCAAGGACATGGGACTCCAGATTTATCTTCTGCTTCTCTTCCCGCAGCTGGCAGGTAAATCATTCCTTTCCCGCTGCCTTCCAGGCAGCCACTTCCCCAGGGAAATTTGGTGGGATGAGGCGGCTGTGGCAGATCAGTGGAGGTGGTGAAGCAGGGACTCAGTAGGGGCATGGTGGGAGGAAACATCCCTTTGAGATTGGTGGTTTGGGGACCTCAGGGGCTGGTGGTGCCAGGGCTGAGCTGCGGGGCTGAGCTGCTCTCCTCTGCACCCCAGCTTGGGGCTGGGGCATGGGCAGCTCTCAGGAGAGGAGGACCCCATCCTGCTGCATGTTTAGCTCATGCAGCCATGAGCCTGTGGGCATCTCCAACAGAAGTCTGGAAATGTGCACCATGCCGTCCAATGGGCTGAGGGCAAGAAGGTCCAGGAAAGGGGGTGAGGTTTGGGTTACGGGGTCTGTCACTGTGACCGATCTGGAGGAGCCATGCCTTGGTCTGGCTGTGATGTGCCCTTGTGCTCCACCGCCACCAGGAGCCATCCTGGACATCACCCTGATCGCCAACGTGCAGAGCCTGTCCCACTCCGACTTCTTCCTCTCCTGTGTCATGGGTGAGCGCGACGTGAGCTACCTGCAGATCGAGCGGGAGAACAAGATCGTGATGACGCACCCCAAGACGGGCTTCCAAAACTACCGCAACCGCAGCAACCACGTCCAGGCCAGGGGCTTCTCCATGCCCGACCTGGTGGGGATCCTGTACTGCATGGGGCGCACGCCGACGGAGCAGGCCCAGGTGGTCTACGTGCACAACAGCCACAATGGTGAGCAGCTGAGTCGGTGCTGGGGAAAGTGCCCATGAACTGAGACTAGATTTGGGGTCTGCTGGCACAGATTGTGGCAGCTCTTGGGTCAGTGGGCAGCTACTGCCTTGCCTGGCACCTCTGGCCCCTGTGCAGAACATGGGAGAGGTGACGGACCACCACCAGGTCTTGCTCAAGCGATGAGCATGAGTGGTGGCCATTTGGATGTTTGTGGGGTGCTGTGGATTAAGCCGTGGCATACAGGAGATGGCATCTGGTGCAATGAGGCAGTGTTTTCACCCAAGGGGGTATGGGGGTTTTTCAGCTGGAGGAGCATGGCCCAGCTTCAAGGGCACTTCGTGGCTGCCTGCCAGCACTGCCCACCCCAGGGAGGCGTGTGGGAAGGGCGGCAGCCGGCAGTGCCTGGGGCGGGAGTGGTACCCACGAGCTGGGCAAGGTCCAGGCAGAGGGAAGTCGGAACAGGAGGTGAAGTCTGGCAATTATCAACCAGGGACAGGGTGCCATTGGGCAGCGTCGGCCCCAAGTCCAACTGAGGGGTCCTGGCAGGGCTGGCTGCGCACCCCAGAGGGCTCTCAGGGAGAGTAGGGTGCAAGAGACAGCATGGGGCTCATATCCTGCCCCTGCTCCTCTTTGGGGCTGTAGAAGCCAGAAGGGCCTCCTCTTGCTGGGGTTAACAGCGTCGCCCTCACTGTTTTCCTCTTTTCACGGCTCTTGAGACTTCACAAAGTTATTAGGACTGAAACTTTCTGCAAGAATTGTCTGGAAGTTTTCTAGCCCTTTTTTAGAAAGTTTCAGCCAAAACAACATGTTTCCCTGCCCATATTACGGTACAGTTTTATCATAGTTTTGAGCCGGTCCAGTATCTCAAGCAGGGGAACAGACTGTGATAAGGACCGTACTGGTGGGACACAAGCATCCTCCAAGGAGCAGGGACTGGCCTCTGTCCTTGGCCAGGGGCTCGCATTGAAAATGGCAGCGGTCTTATCAGAAACGGAGACAGCCAGTCTGGGCTAACAGAGCACTGAGGGAGGAGGGCAGAGTGCTGGAAGGGAGGTGGCAACTGCAGGCCAGGGGTGTGCAGGGGCAGGGAGGGCACAGATGTGCTGGAGGAGCACTGCAGTATGTCAAGGGGGTGAGGGGGGCTCTGCACCCCAATACTGCACCCATGTGTTCCCATATATGCCACAAATCGGGTTGTCAGTGGGACCCAGGCTCACTGGTCCGAAGCCCCTGCAGGAGTTAGAGGTGCCAAAAAAGCTGCTGTTGCTCTGTTTAATTTAGAGAAGGAGAAGTTTAGGAAAAAAATGAGGAAGACTGATCAAAGGAAAAAGTAACAAGAAGTAACAAAAAAGTTAAATATTTGCCAGGGGAGTGAGGGCTGTGTCAAGAAGCTATCTTGGGGGCTCAAGTGAGTGTTGTATCAGCTCTCACAGTAAGGCTGAGCATGCACAAAGGCAGTATCGTTAAGCAGCTGGTAGAGAACACTGTGCAAGGACAGCTGATGTCTGCCAAGAGGCCTTGCACAAGGGAGAGCACAGGAAAGATTATTAACTTTGAAAATTTTGCTGTAAAAGTACAGGAAATCAGACCAAAAAGATCCCGAGAAGCAGTCTGAGAAGGGTTTAAACCTAACAATAAACTATTTTTTAGATAGCCAGAGCAGAAAGGTGCCCAGAGAGGCCACTGCAGAAAAAATGAAATTCTTTTATTTTTGTTCTGTGAGCACAATAGGAAAGTTCAGGAAATTTGTCAGAGGATCTGTCTAAAATTACAGCGCTGATAAGAGAAGACAGACAAATAGCTGAGATGAGCATTGCCAGGATCTCTGTTCATCTTGCACCGGTGCCAGCAGTCAGGCTGCAAGGCTTCTGGTGTGCCGCCAGCCTGCCCTGCGAGCTCTCTAGGTGGGACTTACACCCCTCTATATGAAAATTCCCTTTCAAAGGGTCTTCAAGACAAACTGCAGCCAAGGGGTGTCAGGGGAGGTCTTTGCGTGGGTAAATGCCTGAAAGACAGGGAGCAGGAACAGGAGTTAACCTGTGGCTGTTAGGGACCCTGGTTTGCTGGGGGAGATGCAGAGCTCCTGCTCAGGGCTTCAGACCCCAGGGCTGCAGCAGCGGGTTTGTGACTACAGTGTTCCATGATGCAAGCAGGACCAGGGCTAAATCTGCATGCCTTTGACAAGAGCTGCAAATTCCATGAAAGAACAATCTTGAGTGTGGCAGAGTAAATAGACAAAAGCTGGCTGGGGAAGCTGCTGAGCTGCAGGTGGTGCAGGCAAGGAGGTTCTCCTGGGGAATCACCGGGAAGCGCTCGACCTGCTGTGCCCTTCCCCGGGTGTCCACAGCGTGGAGGCAGGATGCAGGGCTGGAGGGACCACTGCTCCCACCCAGCGCAGCCGGTCCCAGGGTGTGCGATCTGGCGTGCTCGGAGGCTCTGGCAGCCAGCACCCGAGTCTGCCCTCTTTTGTGTCTGTCCTGGCACGCCCAGGGCTTGGTTTCCCAGTCTTTAACATATTTATAGCCTGGTTTAGGCTCAAAGCTGTGTGCTGGCTGACTCACAGCACAGTTCATTGCTGCCGCATACCCCAGCACCTGAGAAATCAGGAAATTGTCTGAGTGCTCTGCTACAGGCAGGGCAGCCGCTGGTCCTGGCCCTCACCTGCATGTGGCTGCTCCACACCTCCCAGTCTGGCAGCAAGCAGGGTGTCCCAAGTGTCACCTCTCCCAGACTGCTGTCACCAGCATCCTGTGCTCAAGTAAGAGCAGGACACCCCATTCCTGGGCTGCCGTCCTTAGTTCCCCTGCAGCTTATCTGCCCAGGGTGCAGATGGGGATGTGCATGGTGATGTCCCCATGGAGAGATGCACCTGGGTTGTGTTTTGGGGTGCCTGGTCCAGGCACTGCCCTCAGCCTGCCCCTCCTTCTCTTCACAGCCCACCTCTTCCCAGTGAAGGCCACGCAGTCTGTGAACATCGCCGAGCCAGCCACCTTCTCCGCCAGGGTGCTTAAGAGGAAGGAAACAGACGTTATGTGGAAAAGGAATGGCAAGTGGCTACCCAGCAGGGCAGCTCCCAGCCAGTGCCCTGCACCAGCCCTGCTCACAGCCACCCTTGCTCCCTCACCCCACGGTGCAAGGGACCCCAGGTCACCCCCTGTCCCCTTGCAGGTACCTACTATCAGACCACGGACCGGGGTGAGGTGCGGGACGACCTCTTCACCCTGACACTCCCCAATGTCAGTGTGAGCGAAAACGGCATCTACAGTGCCACATTCATGGGGGACAGCCCTCTGTGGAGTGCCTTCTACAGGCTGATTGTGAGAGGTGAGTGGGGCCAGCGAGGTGGCACCCTGCTGTCCCATCCCATCCCATCCCATCCCATCCCATCCCATCCCATCCTGTGGGGACACACAGCTATACCAACCTGGTGCCAACCTGCGCCCCTCTTCTCTCCCTGCAGCGTGTGCTGCAAAGAAGTGGGGACCATCCTGCGAGAAGGACTGTCCAGACTGCCTGAATGGGGGCATCTGCCACGACCACGTCGGTGAATGCATCTGCCCACCCGGCTTCACAGGCACCCGCTGTGAAAGAGGTATGGCCAACAGCTGCTTCTCCCATGTAGGGAGGAGCTGTGCCCGGGGGGCCCTGCCGCACCCCCAGATCTAGGGACCATGGCCAGAAACTCTGCCCGCACCCCCAGCACCTCCCCATCCCCATTGCCTCCCACTTCTATCTACCTCACCAGGACAAGCTTTAGGGTGGGGGCTCCTTGCCCGCTTGGAATGGTGATAGGGTCTCCAGGTCCCCAAGCTGGTGCCATTGCCATGCACGAGCAGTGCATGGGAAACAAAGTGCTTGTCTTCCAGCCTGCCAGGAAGGCCAGTTTGGCCGCAACTGCCAGGAGACCTGCCAAAGAGCCCAGGGCTGCAAGGGGCTGAGCTTCTGCCTGCTGGACCCCTACGGTTGCTCCTGCGCCTCAGGGTGGAGCGGCTCTCGTTGCAACCAAGGTATGGGGACATGGGCATCCAGCACCTGCCCTGCCCAACAGCTCAAACCTCAGCATGGGCTGAGCATGTGCACCAGCACATTGTGGCTGGGGATAGCAGTGCGCACTCTTCTTCCCACAGCCTGTGCCCCGGGATACTATGGCCCCGACTGCGCCCTGGTGTGTGCCTGCCGGAACGGGGGCAGCTGTAACCGCTTCAGCGGCTGTGTCTGCCCCGCGGGCTGGCACGGGCAGCACTGTGAGAAGTCAGGTGAGGCCAGCACAGGGCCATGGTGGTTCTCCGCACCATGTGGGTGGAGTCCAGTTCCTTTCTCATTGTGGGGAGCTGGTACCAGCCTCTGCAGCTGACTGGGCAGCTTGCCTTGCTGGCAAAAATAGTCCCTAGTCCCATGGAAACCAGCGTGCTGTAATGGGAGCCCCTGAATCAACTGTGCCAAGAGCACAGCTGAGCCTGGAGCATGAGGTGGGATCTGGGCTGGACCGCAGTGCTCAGCCACAAGCCCTGGCACCAGGTCTGAGCATCTCTTGTGCATGGGGAGAAGTGGGGCCAGCCCTAATGCTGATTTCTCTGCACCAGACCGCTTTCCCCAGATCATCAAACTTGCCTCAGAACTGGAATTCAACTTGGGCTCGGAGCCCATCATCACCTGCGTGGCCACCGGCAACCCGCTGCCCGCAAGTGACAGCGTGGAGCTGCGCAAGGCTGATGGCACCATGCTCAAGGTACTGCACAGGCCGGTCCCCACTACCCCATGTCTGACCCATGCCTTCGCCCCTCCACCATTTCCTGGGCATGAGCCTGGGCTACCATGGTGGGTGACAGCACCTCTGTGTCCACAGCTGGTGAAAGCCATCATCGAGTCGGGACAGATCACATGCGAGTTTCAGGTGCAGCACCTGACAAAGGCTGATGCAGGGCTCTGGGAGTGCCGAGTCTCCACCACTGGGGGCCAAGACAGCCGGAAAGTCAAGGTCAACATCCGAGGTGAGGGACAAGCTGGGCTTGCTGGGGCACAGTGCGGCTGTGTGACCCCCCCTAGCAGACTGGATGCCATCTTGTTCTGCAGTGGCAGCAGACAGGTTAGGGTGGTGGTAAAATGCTTGTTGGGGTCCTTCCTTCCCTGACAAAGCTGGAAGGAGCCAAGAGATGGCAGACGTCCCCATGCTTTGCTCCTGGTTGCTCCCAGCCACACTGGTGTCATTCCTTCCTTCACCCCCAGTGCCGCCAGCACCCCTGAGCCCCCCCCGGCTGCTGGCCAAGCAGAGCCGCCAGCTCATTGTGTCACCCGTGGACTTCTTCTCTGGTGATGGACCCATCGTCTCCGTCAAGTTACTCTACAAGCCCAAGGATGCCAGCTCGGTGTGGTCATCCATTGTGGGTATGTGGCTGTCAGGAGGGTAGGGGACACAGGTAGAACCTGGTGAGGTGTCTGGGGTGGGCAGAGGTCTCCATAGCACTCAGCAGGACTCTCTGGTGACACCAGGAGGACACTGGTGATGGTGCACTGTAGGCTGGGGGCGTGGCTTTGACATATCCTCTTGGCCAACAGTTGACAACAGCGAGAACATCACCCTCATGAACCTCCGGCCGGTGACAGCCTATGTGGTCAAGGTGCAGCTGAGCCGGCCAGGGGATGGTGGGGAGGGCAGCAATGGACCTGAAGCCGTCATGGTGACCGAGTGCCTAGGTGGGCCCCCATCCCCTGACCCTGAACCTCACCATGCATGGTGCAGGCTCTGCAAAGACCCAGGGCTGGCACGCAGTTAGGTTTCACTGCCTTTTTGTTCACAGAGCCCACAGTCAAGCCTGTGATCGAAGGCTGGTCCATCGAGGAGAAAAACACCCTTCATGTCAACTGGAAATTGCCAAGTAACCATGAGCTAGCACACGGGTTTATCGTCCGTCTCTTTGACTCCACGAGACGGCTGGTCTGGGAGAAAAATATCACATCCATCTCCGTGCTCTCTGCCCGCATTGCGGGCTTGGAGTTCAACAAGGAGTATGGGCTGGAGGTGCTGGCGTACCACTGCACCAGCCTGGGGCCCCCTTCTGACCTCTACAAGGTCATGATCAACAGCAAAGGTGAGCACCGCGTGGGACCAGGCTGGGAGCTCACTCGCTCTAGAGCATGGGGGCTTTGGGAGCCACCTGCTATATGTACCTTGTGGAGAAAGGGAGAGCCATGCAAAATGGGGAGGTGAAATGATGGATAAACTGCCTTTAGAAAAGAGAACAGGAAAAAATCCAGGGAATTATAACAATAAATTAGTTATAAATGTAAGAGCAACAACATCCAGGTCTACCTGCTCCTGTATCTTGGCTTTAGTAGACCACAAACAGTCACTTGAGGGTAGATGCAGGCACATGTCAAAATCAGTCCTCATGTGCTCACTAGATCCTGCAGCCTTCATCAACAAGCAGCTGAGAAACATGCTAAGATGAACCTGTCATTCAGGCCATCATGCATGATGCCCCCAAATAGATCTGTTCTCCATGCGCACACCCATGCCCTGTTGGACTTGCCTACATCTGCTGCTTTTACAACACCCTATAGCAACAAGATCCTCAACAGAATCATGTTTGGGGGGGGGGGGGGGGGGGATATTGTTTTTTGNCCTTTTGTTTGCATTAACGCTGGTAATTTCACTGGATGGTCACATCCAATCAGTCTGACTGACCAACCTTTCTGGTAGACAGGGGGAAGAAACACACAAGGCATGTGACTTCTGTGAGGTCCAGTGCAGTCTGGTACATGCTGGGAGGGCTGTTAGGTGTCAGGCTTGGAGGATGTAATGCTTTCTCTGCTCTGTGCTTGTAAGAGCTTTGTGTCATTGTGGGATATGTGCTTTAGGTTGTGCAGAAGGCTCAAAGGAGGAAGCGGGAACAATAAGATGCTTGAAAAACATCACATATGAGGAAGTATTGAAGAAAGAAAATATCCCAAGAGCTGTTCAATACAGAGACATCTAGTTTGAGGGTCCCCGTAGCTGGGAAAAAAGGGTTCAGTCCTGTCCTGTTGTCATACTTACCAACCCCACCCACCTCTGGCCACTGCTGGAGGCAGAATAGCAGGGAGGTGGTCCGACCTAAGGGGCAGATCCAGGCAAGAAGGTGGGACTGAGAGGTGGCTGGAAAGAAATCTCCCAGCCTACCCAGGGTCGTCAGGAAGGGGACTGTAGCCTGCTGTTGCTCATGGCTGTAAGGGATGGACAAGAGGTCCCCTCAGCTCGCAGTAGAGCTGCATTAGGGGAAATGTGGTGGCCTCTGGAGCCCATGTCCATCTCCTGCCACTGCACAAGCATGGGGCAAGAGTCTGTGGAGGTCCCTCTAGCCTGGCACAGCTTCGGTTGCCATTGCCACAGCGTCTGGAGGGGGCTGGTTCTCACACCAGCGCTCAGCCCCTGCAGCACCAGGAGCCCCATCCTGGGACTGATGCTCTTCTCTCCTCCTCCTAGGGCCTTCCTCCCCACGGTCACTCTCAGCAGAGCCAGTGTCTGACACCGCCATCAGGCTCTACTGGCAGGTCCCCGAGTACCCCAATGGGGGCATCACCAAGTATATCGTGGAGCTGCAGCAGGTGGGGGGCACCAGCGAGCCTCAGTGGATCGATACCGACAATGGCGCTGAGACCACCAAGACCATTGGAGGCCTCAATGCCAGCACCACCTACCAGTTTCGTGTCCGGGCCAACTCCCACGTGCCAGGGGAATGGAGCCAGCCTGTGAAAGCCAAGACCCTAGGGGATGGTGAGTGCGGGATCCCTGTGGGCCTGCAACTGCACCCACCAGCCCCTCAGCAGGGGGTCTCACCTCTGCAGTCCGGGCAGTACCAACCTCACGCTGTGACTGGAAGCTGGTGGTGGGCTGTGGTGTCTGTGTGGGCTCAAGGCGTGCTGGGACAGGGCTGAGGGCTCGGTGGTCGGCCATCCATGCAGCCCCACACAGGCCTATGCCATAGACCACCATCTCTCCTTTCGGCAGGAGCGCTGAGCGTGCCACCCAGCCTGGGCAGCCAGAGCACCGAGCAGTCGGGAATAGACCAGCAGCTGCTCTTGGCCATCATCGGCTCCGTGTCTGTCACCTGCCTCACCATCCTCTTTGCCCTCCTGGCGCTTTTCCTCATCAAGAAGAACTTCTTCCACCGGCGCCGCACCTTCACATACCAGTCTGGCTCGGTGAGTGCCACCTGCCCCGCCAGGACGGTGTCCCCAGCTCCCCACGTCCCAGCCCGATCCAGGTCACGCTCCGTAGCTTCCAGTCCGGATGCAGCCAGACCTCACCTCCACGCAGAGAGGGTGCGGAGCCCACCCTTGCCCACGACGCCTGCCCTGCTGGCACTGCCATGGGGCAGAGGGGTGCCCGGTGCCTCTAACTTCACCTGCTCCCCTCTGCTAGGGTGAAGAGACCATCCTGCAGTTCAACTCAGGAACCCTGACCCTGACGCGCCGGCCCAAGCCACAGCCCGAGCCCCTCAGCTACCCCATCCTGGAGTGGGAGGACATCAAGTTTGAGGACATGATTGGGGAAGGGAACTTTGGGCAGGTCATCAGGGCCATGATCAAAAAGGACGGCTTGAAAATGAATGCAGCCATCAAGATGCTGAAGGGTGAGCATTGCAGTAGGCCAGGCATGGTGCAAGCAGGTGGTGGGATGTGGTGGGACATGGTGGGACATGGTGGGGATGAGGTTGCATCTTGAGCAGCAGTCAGGACTGAGGAGGGGCAGGAGCCATCCATGGAGGAAGGGCCCTACCTGCATCCCTATTTTGCTTTTAGAGTTTGCCTCGGAGAATGACCATCGGGACTTTGCCGGGGAGCTGGAGGTGCTGTGCAAGCTGGGACATCACCCCAACATCATCAACTTGCTGGGTGCCTGTGAGAACAAGGGTAAGAGCTGCTCCTTTCTCCCCACTGGGTACTTCCCTTTCCTAGGGACAGCCCCATGAGCCTTGCCTCCTCCTGCCCGCAGGCTACCTGTACATTGCCATCGAGTATGCCCCCTATGGAAACCTCCTTGACTTCCTTCGCAAAAGCCGAGTCCTGGAGACCGACCCCGCCTTCGCCAAGGAGCATGGCACCGCGTCCACACTCACCTCCCAGCAGCTCCTCCAGTTCGCTTCGGACGTGGCCAAGGGGATGCAGTACCTGAGTGAGAAGCAGGTATGTCCCCAGGCTCACAAGGGTAGGGGTGTGCTCCCCTCCCTGTCACCTTTTCAAGACCCAGCTCTCGGTTCAGCACTGCCTGCTTGGCCAGGGAGGAGGACAAGGTTTCTGGGGCCATGGGAAACTCTAGAGGGTTTGCTCGGGAAAGCAGGAACATCCCAGAGCAGCTCTGTCCCTCTGCATCCTCAGGGGACTGGGGCTCCATCCATCCATGGCTCATTGTTGTCCTCTCTCAGTTCATTCACAGGGACCTGGCAGCCAGGAATATCCTGGTGGGAGAAAACTTGGCCTCCAAGATCGCTGACTTTGGACTCTCCAGAGGGGAGGAGGTCTACGTGAAGAAGACAATGGTGAGGCAGGACCTAGGGGACTCCATGAGACATTCACGGATGTGGTGGGCAGAGCCCTTGGGAACAGAAAGTTCCCACCATGCTGGGACCAGCTGGATGACAGCTGCCCGCACTGCACTGTCCACCCTCCCTCCATGGGATGTCCCCTGAGGGTCACACTCTGTTTCCCCAGGGCCGCTTGCCGGTTCGCTGGATGGCCATCGAGTCCCTCAACTACAGCGTGTACACCACCAAGAGCGATGTGTAAGTCCACAGACACTGGGGCTGGGGCACAGACACAGCCACCTCCACCCCTGCTCTTGGCCCCATCCAGTCCCACCACAAACCCCTCCAGCTTGTCCCCCTCCCTTGTGAGTGGAACACAGCTGCTGGCTCCATCACAGCCTGACCTCCTATTTCAGGTGGTCCTTCGGTGTCCTGCTCTGGGAGATCGTCAGCTTGGGTAAGGCTTGTCTTTATCCCTTATGCCCACTCAGGTCTGTGCAGGTCTCCAGAGCCCTGGTTCTCCTGCAGCCCTGGAGGGGACAACCCAGGGGAGTGGTGGCCAGGCACCTGCCCCAGGGACAGGGTGGACATCACCGTGGGGCTCTGTGCTGGGGGAATGAGGACATCCCATGCCCCCACCACAGCCATGCTTGTCTGTGGCCACAGGAGGGACACCATACTGCGGGATGACGTGTGCTGAGCTTTATGAGAAGCTGCCCCAGGGCTACCGTATGGAGAAGCCCCGCAACTGTGACGATGAGGTGTAAGTGGGCCGAGTGCCCTGTGTCCCTCCTGCTGCTCGTGGGGGCTCTCGCTGGCTTCTGGCAACTCAGCCTCGTCCCCTGTGCACCATGATTCAGTGAAGAACCCCACACCTCCTTCCCATGCTTTAGTCTCCCACCTGCTTCTCCCCATCTCCCACCAGCAGCTTTCCTACCCACTCTGCCCCATGCATGCTGACTGCCTGGGCTCTCTGCCCCCAGGTATGAGCTGATGCGGCAGTGCTGGCGTGACCGTCCCTACGAGCGTCCGCCCTTCGCCCAGATCTCCATGCAGCTCATCCGCATGCTGGAGGCCAGGAAGGTGAGTGGCCATGGGGCACAGGGGGGACACCTGCCAGCCATCCCCATGTCATCCCATCAAGTGCACCCCAGCATCTCCCTGCCCCACTGTGGGCTCCAGCCCTGTGCCCCAGGGTGCAGTACCCATGAGCAGCAGGGACAGGAGGGCAAGGAGGTGGGGACACTATCACATCATGCTCCTGACTCGGGTTCCCACACAGGCCTACGTGAACATGGCCCTGTTCGAGAACTTCACCTATGCAGGGATCGATGCCACCGCTGAGGAGGCGTGAGGCTGCGCCCAGCTCCGTGCAGCCTCCACCAGCTCATGGCCCCGCTGCAGAGGAGCAACGCTGGCCCCCAGCCTGCTGGGACAGTGCTGTGGGGACAAGCGACTGCCTGTCCCCAACAGGTGACAATGTGCAAACACCAGTGGCCCCTCTGGAGAGCATCATCACCGCAGCAGGACTGCACCATTCCCTCCTTGGCCACCTCCCCACATGCTGGCCGCACTAGCACAATGCTGACACAGTCGGGGGACACGTGGAGATGGGCCCGAAGGACAAGTGCCAGCTGCATGCTCCATATGGTATCTGCAGCAAAGAGGGCAAGAGAAGGGCTCTGCCCCCAGGAGCCAGGGGATGCCACAGCCCATGCCCTCGCAGGACACAAATGCCCAAACTTTGGGGTGAGAGGTGGAAGCAGAGACCCTGCAGCACCCTGCCCTGCAGCTCTCAGCATGCTCTGGCGCAAACAGGGTGCAAGCACCGCTCCAGTGTGGGACACAGCAGCCACAGCACAGGAAGAAGGAGTGTGCACAGCCTCCAGCTCAGCACTAGCGCCTTGGAACTCAATGGCTATGCTTTATGATCAATAAACATAGTGCAACGAACAGCCAGCTCTGGCAGGGGGATGGGGATCTGCTGCTCTGCAGCTCTTCTTCAGGACGAGCCCAGTCCCCCAGCCCATCCCCACAGGGCAATGCGTGTCCTTGGGCACTTGTGGCACTCACAAGCCCCCTTAGCACCCCAGACCAGCCAATGCCTGTAGGAGCTGTGCCAAGCTGCGTGATAACTGCATGTGGCATGCAAAGTGACTGAGCTGTTCGAACACAGCGTTGCTGTGCCTTTTGGGCATTTCTCTGATGTCTGCCATTTCCTCAGGTTTACCCTGAGATCTCTTCTGGTCATGTCTCCATCTCTTGGGAGCTCCTGCCTGGGTCCTCATCCTGCCTTTGTGCTGCCTGTTAGACAGCAGATGGGCTGCATCCAGGTTAGCTTTGGCTCCTGAAGCCATCGGTGTGCCACCCACCTGCTCACCTAGCCCTGTCCCGCAGCCTGCAGGAGGGGAGGGCTGCTCCCCAGAGCCTGTGATCCCACCCCAAGGCATTTGTCTTTCTGGAGAACAGCCTTTTTTCCCCAGCTCGTGTTTCAAATGTGTCAATACCATTTCAGTTTCCCATTCTGGTCTCCAGTGCTACTTGTCAGCCACAGCCATCAGAGAGCATTCTTGCTGCTCCATCACTGAGGCTCCCAGTGAAACAGTGACTGTGACCAACCCCCACAGGCAGCCTGGTGCAGTGTGTCACCACCTCTGCACCTCCTTGCTGAGCCGAGGATGCTTCTGGGAATGGCACATGAGGCAGCCATGCTGAAACAAAGGGTTTTGAGCTTTTTGCCTCTCTGACTGCAGAGCCCGGTCACCGGATGGAGAAGGAAGTGGGATTGGTTTGACAAAACCTGACTGTGACAAATTGGTGCTGGCTGTTCCTCCCTTCCCCTCCATTCCCCTCAGTTAGCAGTGCTGCCCCCAGCTGCTGTGGGGGAAGCTGATGCCAGCTTGCCCATGATATGGCAGGGACGAGTGTGCCTGCAGCTCCTCCAGCCCCGCATGGCACAGCAGCACGGGGCAGTGTGGTGTGGGATGGAGACAGAGGCACCATCCCACACCCTGAGATCCGATGTCCCAGCAAGGGCATGAGTGTCTCAGAGCCCCCGCAGCCTGCCCAGCCCTGAGCAGGGGCCTCTCTGCTTTCTCAGGGGCTGTTTTTCTTCCCACCTCAGCCTCCCAGTAGCCACAAGGGCAGGACGTGCCGCCTATCTGATAGGAGCAGTCTCTCTTGGCACCGCGTCTGGCGGCGGAGGGGCTGCGGCACGGTGGTTTTGGGCACGGGGAAGTGCCGGCGATGGGGTGGGGGGAGCCTCCAGCCAGGCTTCCTGAGCAGCACAGTCGACACTTCCCAGATAAAGGTATCACCCTGCGGAGCCGGAGCAGCAGCTGGGGTGCTGGGAAGCACCAAGCACAGCAGGCAGGATGGCAGCCTGCCTGTGCTGGGGCTGGCTGCCCTCTCTGCTCGCTGCGGTCCTGCTGAGCCGACGCAGCCCAGCGATGGCCCCCGAGCTGGTGACGGCCCAAGGTAGGTGGCGAGGGTCACTTTTCCCCCATGGGTGGATCAGAGGGGAGCTGGCATGCCAGGCCCAGCGTGGGCAGTGTGTGCCCCACAGCAACCAGGGAGATACGAGATCAGGGAGAGGGCACCAGGAGAGTCTGCTGGGGGAAGCATTCAGGGTGGGTGACAGAGCCCCCATTCACACGTGGGGCACACCGGGGTGCCTGAAGCAAAGGGGTGCCCTGCTTGCCACAGCCACCAGCCATTGTTTCGGGATGGCAGCTCCCAGCCTTGCAGCATCATGCTGCTCCTACCCCACACAGGTAACGGGGGCTCTCTGCTTATCAAGTGCTCCGAGTTATGGCAACAAGGTCTGAGCAAAACCTCAGGGCACGGCTCTATGTTGCAGTAATGCAGCGGCACTGCCCAGCTCATCCTGATGGCCTCGCAGTGCATCCCTGAGCGCTGCCGGCACAGTGTGACCTTACCGCCTGATGGGTTTCCTCCATTTAGCTCTGAGCCAGCCCCAGCAGGGTCACTGCTGCTTTGCAGCCCACTGCATAGCTCTGCTACACATTAGGGCTACCCACATGGCCTTAAAGTCCCCTCCTCAGGCCCTTTAACCCTTTCTATAGCACCATAAAAAGCATTAACTGGACAAAAACATTGATCTCATGCTCATCTTTTCACACCCAGCCAAGGCCTGTGGCCAGACTGCTACAGCAGACACAGGAGCGTGCTTTAAGTTACCCCTGCAGGGGCAGTGGGAAGAAAGAAGGTTTGGGCTCACCCTCGGCCTGCAGCCTCTGCCCAAGACCACTGCTGCGTTGCCAGCATGATGCCTGAGTGTGGTTCATGCCAGCTGCAGATCTGTGCCATGAGTTTTCCTAGGAAAATGCTCGTACTGAGCAATGATGCGCTAGGAACCCAAAGGATTTCCCAGGGGAGCGCTGGCACCATGGGCTGCAGTCAGAGCAGAGGCAAGCAGGTCCCTGAGCCACCAGGCTGCTGGGACCCGCTGCCCGTCCCCTGGGGCTGGGGGAGGCACAGCGCCGGCAGGAGGCCAGGACAGGTTGGAGGGGCCTGGGGTGCAAAAAGGGAAGAGCAGGTAGGAGGGAAAAGGCTGTGGTCTGCGGGCAGGGCATGTGGGGTGGGGGAAGAAGGCAATGCTGAGCTAGGAAAGGAGGAACAGGACTGGGGGGTCAGGGTAAGGTAAGGGGGAGGGAGGACAGGGACACCTGGCAAAGACATCTAGGGACCATGGCATTCTTACGCTCACTCCCTTTGCCCAGGGTGGGCTCAGCTGGCAGCATGTGGATGCAATGCTCCAGTTTATCCCTGTGACAACAGAGAATAACGTGCCAAGGGGGGCTGAGACCATAGCCCCCCAGCAGACCCCAGGCTATGGTCAAGCATCCCCTCGTGCCCACCCAGGACCACGCACCCCAGCCAGCTCCAGGCCCTTGCCTCTCCCCAGGGCACCACTCCTCCTTATCGCATTTCCGCGCGCCTTCCGCTGTGAGCCGGGCCGGGGTGCTTCCCGCTGATCTCCAGGGCCGGGCCTCAGCTCCTCCGACCGCAGGGCTATTTCTGGATGTTTGTTTGTCCCCAAGGACCCCGCATACTGGGGGGTGTGGTGGGGCCAGCCAGCAGGGAGCAAGGCCACCAGCCTGGTGACACACGTGTCCCTCCCCACGCTGCCACACTGGCGGGGGCTCAGGCAGGACAGGGCCACACGCAGAATGGGGCTGTGCCGGGGGCTCCTTCACGCCCAACCCCTGCTAGACGCTGCGCTTCTGGAGGAGGTGCCCGAGGACATCCTCTGCTTCTCCCGCTCCTTTGAGGACCTCACGTGCTTCTGGGATGAGGAGGAGGAGGCGAGCGGTACGCAGCGCTTCTACTACTGGTACAGCAGGTAGGACATGGCAGGGACAATGCCCAGCCCAGGATGCATAGTGCAGCAGGTCCCCTCTCCTCTGACTGGCCCCAGGCACGGGGTGCTGGAGGACCCAATCTGTTCCTCAGGGACACGCCCACCACGTGCACAGTTTCCACACAGCGCCGCGGGGCTGGCGGGACGCGGCACGTCTGCGTCTTCCCCAGCCAGGACGTGCGGCTCTTCACCCAGCTCCACATCCTCGTCCTCGACACCGCCACCAACCAGACCAAGCGCTGGCGGGAGCTCAGCGTGGAAGCGGTGGGTGAGTCCCTCCCACAGCACAACACCTGGGTCCCATTCCCTTACCCCTGCCTGCCACGGGGGCTGGCAGCATCCCAGGCCTCAGCAGGGCTGGGTGTTGCTGCAGGAGAGGAAACACCCAGCACGTTCCCTCCAGGTCTCATTGCACCCCCAGTGAACATCAGCGCCCGCTGGGCAGGAGCCACCGGCCAACTCTGCGTGTCGTGGCAGCCACCGCTCGTCGACTACCCCAACTTCTTCCTCTACGAGGTGCGCTACCACGCCGTGAGCCCTGCGGGGACACCCAGCAGCACAGTGTCAGGCCTTGGTGGGAAGCACACCAGAGAACCCCCCACCCATCCCACCTCACCCATGGCTGGGGGAGTTGCAGCCTCCCCCGGAGCAGGGCAGGTATGTACAGGAGCTGGGGGATTTGGGGCCCCCAGCAGCCCTTCAGCCTCACCCCTCTCCTGCAGGGGCTGGTGCAGGCCGACACCTGGGTGGTTCTCCAGGACCTGCAGCCAGGGGCAAGGTACCACATCCAGGTGCGCAGCAAGCCTGATGGCACCTCCATGGATGGCGTGTGGGGGCCCTGGTCACAGGTGGTGGCCGCAGAGACACCCCGCTCCTCTGGTGAGCAACCGCCCCACTGCCAGGGGCTGCCAGGGCCCACACCCAGGACTTGAGTTTGGGGAAGTCTAGAGAGGGGAAGCAGCCCCCTCCCTGCCCTGGCTCTCACCTGCCCAGGGGACATCGGGCTGTGCTGCAGCACCCCTGACCTGCGGCGTGTGTGCTGTGAGTGGAGCTGGGACCCCGCAGAACCCCATAGCTCCCATGAGCTCTTCTACAGGGCACCTCCGAGTGGGTCTGGCAAGAGGTAAGGGATGTAGCACTGGCACAGAGCAGTAGCACAGCACAGGGACTGCTGGCCCCGCATGGTGTCCCACACCCCGCAGTGTGCCACCAGGCACCATTTCTGCCCTCCCAGCATCACCTCGCTCCTCCCCAGTGCCACCCCCAGCCCTCCTGCCGCTCTGACCCCAGATTTCTTGGGCAAGAGCAGGAGCAAGGCAGTGCTGGCTGGGGCTGGGGGCTCTGCCACAGAGCAGAGCTGGCAGAGGGCAAGGGCAGCGGTGACACTGTGTTGGGGTCACCAGCTGCTGCTCCCCACACAGGGAGGACACATGGCAGCGGTGCGAGGAGGCCAGTGTAGGGATGCAGGGCACCCACACCTGCACCTTCCAGCCCAGGGCTGGCAGTGCCATCGCTGTCCTGGTGAACATCACCCGGCCCCACAGGCCGCCCACGCTCACCTACTTCAAGGAGCCCTTCTGGATGCACCAGGCTGGTGAGTCCCAGTGCTGGCAGAGCCCCTGCCCTCGCTTGGCTGGGATTCCACAGCAGTGACAGTCCCCATCCCCGCAGTGCTCACAGAGGCCCCGCAGCTCGTGCAGGCAACTGTGGAGCAGGGCAGGCTGAGCCTGCAGTGGCTGCCGCCCCTGGAGGCACTGGCGGAGCAGCTGGATTACCAGGTCCGCTATGCCGCTGAGAACAGCCCTGACTGGAAGGTAATAGGGGTGATGGCACCCCTGGGCAGCCGCTGGCCCCACGCAGCCATCAGGCCAAGCTCATCTCTGCCCCGCAGGTCCTGCAGGTCCCGCGGGCAGCCAGGAAAGAAGTCCTGGACCTCCGGCCAGGCGCCCGCTACCGTGCCCAGGTGCGAGCCCAACCCGGTGGGCCACGGTACCAGGGCAGCTGGAGCGCCTGGTCCAAGCCTGTCGTGGTCGATGCCACGGCCAGCGCGGGTAAGGGACGGGGCTGGGCTGAGGGCGCCCAGGCGGGACAAGGAGCACGGGGCGGCCCTGCAGCACCCGCGCTGCTCCTCCGACGCAGGCTGGGTCATCCCGAGCGTGACGGTGGTGCCGCTGATCTTCACGGGCGTGCTGCTGGGGCTGAGGTGCACCTTCCCCTCCCTCTACAGGTAAGGCCCGGCCCACCGTGGCCCTGCCCCGGGCAGCGGGGCGCACCGGGCTGGGGTCTGCCCGCTGTGCCTCGTTGCCGCCCTCAGCAGCGTGAAGCAGAAGCTGTGGCCGCCGGTCCCCGATCTGCACCGCGCCCTGGGCAGCTTCCTGCACGACAGCCCCAAGCAGGGCCAGGTGAGGGGCG
>VXAV01011509.1:27787-48616 GCA_013399715.1 Alectura lathami
AGCAGCGACGGGGCCGGCCCCAGCCCCGCCGCCGGGATGTCGCCCATGAAGCCGGCCAATCGCTCCTACAGCGGCAGCAAGACGCCGTCCAAGACTCCCGGTGAGCGCCGTGCCCGGCAGTATGGCGGGGGCGGGGGGCGGGGGGGGCGGCTCGCCCGCTCCGNGGAGAGCTGCCCGCCCGCTCCGGGGCTCTGCCAGGCTGCCCTGGCCAGGCAGAGGGAGGTGGGCTACGCGGCCCGGCTCCTGGGGTCACCCTCCTTCTCTTCCCCGGCGGTAGGTGGGCAGAGCTCTGCGCTGGGGCTGGGCGAGCCGCTCCCCCCATGCTTCGTGATGCGGCCTTGCAGGGACTTGTGTGGGAGGGCTGTGTGTGTTGACAGCTTTGGGTGCTGTAACTGCGGTAGAACGTGTGTGTGTGTGTCCCCCCCCCGCCCCGAGCTGTGAGCCCTGGAGCTGTTAGTGCACTCTACCCGGGCAGTTATCTCCTTGGCAGTCCCTGATCAGAGCTCAGTGCTTTTATACAGGGAGGCATGGGGAGGCCAGGAGCAGGAGTTAGTTGTGAGTCAGATGGCTTGTGTGCTTCAAGTACTGCTGAGATCATAGAACTTGTCTCCAATGTAGTCTATACTAGTAAAATATCTCTTGAAAACAGTGCTGGCTTGTTGAAAGCTTGAATACAGGTTGTCCAATATCTCTAAGACAATATTTATGCATGTGAATGCAGGCAAATCTGGATCCAAAGTCCAGAGCACCCCAACAAAAGCTGGGGGGGACCGCTACATTCCCAACCGCAGCACTATGCAGATGGAAATGGCCAACTTCCTCCTAACCAAAGAAAATGACCCTGATGAAGATTCACCTACCAAGAAGGTGAGCACAGTACTAAGATTAATATGATGGTCATTGCTAAACACCTAATCCTGTCTGACCTTTCACAGAAACAGACTCTAAAAGCAGGCATGGGGCTGACAGCCCCAGCCACCACCACTTTCAGCACTGGGCTTCAGGAGCCTGGGGTGAGGTGGTGCCTCCAAACACGACAGACAGACAGACACAGACAGACAGACAGACACACACACACACACACACACACACCTGCCACACAGGGGCCTGAGCACAGCTGCTCTGTAGGGATCTTTGCTCAGGCACAGGCTTCTACTTTAGCCTGTCCAGCTTCTGGTAGCAAAATTCGTGGTTTTTGTTTGTTTTGTTTTTTTAAATAGAGCATCTTACAGAGACCAGAGCTGCAAGCCTCTAAGCACAGTGAAACTGCTGGCTGTAGCTATTCTAGGACAGCGTCTGCATGGGGAGCTCTTCTGGAATGTGTACATAATGCTCTGAAATGTGCTTATGAAGCATTTGGTCCTTTGTGGTTGTGGTTTTCCCCCCGGCAATAAGACACTAAATTTGCCCCTCTGTATGAAAATCTGAGCAGGACATCATGCTGGTGTCCAAGGGAAAACCTACTTGGAGCTGTCTATGTGCAGCTGAATCCCCCAAACACCTCCTAATTCTAGGAGAAGGGGCTTGGGTGTGTTTTCTACTAGCTGCAGTTTTGTCTAAGGGTGGCAAGGGCTTGGCATTTCAGATGAGTCTTGCTAAGGGTGATTTGTCTCCCTAGGAGCAACAGAAAACCTGGGCAGTGAATCTCAACGGCTTTGATGTTGAAGAGGCAAAGATCCTCCGCCTCAGTGGAAAGCCACAGAATGCTCCGGAAGGTATGATACAGAGCCTGTGTGAGTGACACAGCTGGAGATGTCTGGGTGGGGAACTGCAACACAGAGCCCCTATGTTTGGCCATGGGAGAAGTCAATTGGCTGCATCTGACTTCTCTGCACACTGTGTTCTCTCTCAGGTTTCCTGAAGTTCAGAAGCTGGCATAACAGCTGTCATGTTGTTTGTGTGGGATTCCTGTTTGTTGGTCCTTTGCTTGCCTTCTAACTTTTTTTTTTTAAAAAAAAAAGTTAGGTAATAGTTACCCAGTTGTTACCTTGTACTACAGATGACAAACTTTTTTCATGCCTGCAAAAGCTTCAAACTCTCTAGGCAAGACAGTATGTAGCAATGGTCATTAAACATACTGGAATACAGAAAACCAAGTGCTAGTCAGTTAAACATGTTCTTGAGAATTAGGGAATTAGAACCCACCCTGGTTCAGCAGATAATACTGCCAAATGATGCTAGCACTCAGTGCTCTTCTGTGCAGATCTCTTCTCCAGGATTTCATTTTAACCGAAGGGGTTTGCTAGTTGGGTGAACAGTCAGGAGGAAACAGTAACAGAGGATAACAAAGCTGTTTCTCTGCATGCAGGCTACCAGAATAACCTGAAAGTGCTCTACAGCCAGAAGACTACACCTGCTTCCAGCAGGAAGCATGGTAGATATATTCCCTCAATGCCAGACCGGATTCTGGATGCACCAGAGATCCGCAATGACTACTGTAAGTAGCCTGTAGTGATGAGATCATTCCGCACTGGAGTACTGCACCTAGGATCAGTGTGGTCTGACAAACTGGAGCTCTCCGTTTCTCATGCACCCAGGCTGGCATTGACCACTTCTGGAATGTCCCTGTGCAGCCTTGTAGGATCAGCAGTCCAGAGCACCATGTGGGTGACTGGGCGTGGTGATTCCCAGGAGGCTGCCCCTTACCTGCATGCACGCAGAGCTGGGGAAAGTGGAAGATCTGGCACCAGCGAAAACATTTGGCTGCAGTGCTGTGCTAAGGTGTGGGCAGGACTCCGCAAGTAAGCACTGTGCGAGCTGCATTGCTCTTCCAAATTGCAGATCTGAATCTCATTGACTGGAGCTCTCAGAACTTCCTAGCAGTGGCTCTGGACAACTCTGTTTATCTGTGGAACCATTCTTCTGGGGAAATCATCCAGCTGCTGCAGATAGAGAATCCAGATGATTATGTCTCCTCTGTGTCATGGATTAAAGAAGGAAACTACCTTGCTGTTGGCACAAGAAATGCTGAGGTGCAGGTGAGCACAATACAACCAGAGGTGTTGTCTAGGGATTGCTGGAGCTGTGGGGCCTTGAATAAAGGCTTGGCTAGCACAGGAAGGATAGTGTGCTCCAACTTGTCTTTACCCTTAGGCTCAGAGGAGGGAAGTGTTCTAGGACTTGCTACAGTTTAGTGAACTGCTGCCCATGGTGGGAATGGAGGGGTGAAGTGGATGACCTGTGATAGTGGCCTGTAGGGAACATCTTACTAGAGTGTACTTTGCCATATCAGACAGCAAGAGATACTGTCTGGCGGTGTCCTCCTCTTGTCATCAAGAGCTAGCACAATTTCAAAGTGGCTTTTCACAGCTCTGTCATCTGCTGCCACTCTCCAAAAAGTTGCAAGTGCCCTTCATTGCAGTGTGAGTCCTTCCTGCAGTTTCCTGGCTACTAGCGGTTACAGCCTCTGACCTGCAATGCTGAGGGTGCAAAGACTAGCATGAGGTGGAAGTGTCCCCATCCAGCTGTGGTCAGTGACTAACTGCAGCAGCAAGGTGGACTTCAGTTTTGGGATTTTCTGGTGTCTGGAGTAACTCTTTGTTCTGTGCATAAATTCTTCAATTCCCGTACTGAAAATGTTGAATGCCAGAGTCTGTGTAGTAAGGTTCCTCAGGGAAAGCAACAGGTCTGGGTTTCCTTAGCCTCTGAAGAACATAATGCTCTGCCTCTCTAGCTATGGGACATATACCAGCAGAAGCGTCTCCGAAATATGACCAGTCATTCTTCCCGTGTGGGGTCCCTCAGCTGGAACAGCTACATCCTCTCCAGGTAAAGCTGTGGGTGAAGCACAGTGTCCAGTTGTTGGAGGTTCCTGTCCTAGATCTGTCAGTGGTGTGGATTAAGGGTGGCTTACAGGAGCTCCTTTCTTGGTTCAGGGGTTCTTACCTACTCTAAGGGTTTGTATTTGGCCTGTTATGTTGGGACTGTGGGGATGCCTCTGTTTTCTTTGTGCTGAAGTTTGAAGAGCTTCTGTGGCTGCTTGGCTCATGTGAACAGGCCAGTGATGCTGGTTACACTTGTTGAAACCCAGTGGCAGGAAAGGCAGTCTTGCAACAGCACAGAAATGGCTTCTGGTGAAAATGTGCCAGTCTAACTCTGCAACCCTCCTCTACAGTGGGTCACGAACAGGCCACATCCACCACCACGATGTCAGAGTGGCTGAGCACCATGTGGCCACCCTTGCTGGCCACACACAGGAGGTGTGTGGACTCAAGTGGTCTCTAGATGGTCGCTACCTGGCCAGTGGTGGGAATGACAACCTGGTGAACATCTGGCCATGTATCCAGGGGGACAGTGGAGACTTTGCTCCTGTACAGACCTTCACTCAGCACCAGGGTGCTGTCAAGGTGAGTGCAGGTCTGCTGTGGGGACATGTCTGTGTGGAAGGCAGGTGTGCAGCATTTGCTGTAGCTCTTGCCTTGTGGGAAGGAGGCTGCTGTGTGTGGAGAGGCTGCCTTGGAGCTATTCCTTGGAGCTCTTGTGGCCTGGGCTCTGGAAGGTGCAGCAGGCTCTTAAAATGACCCTTTTCCTTCTCAGGCTCTGGCATGGTGTCCGTGGCAGTCAAATGTTCTAGCCACTGGAGGTGGAACTAGTGACAGACACATCCGCATCTGGAATGTGTGTTCTGGCACCTGCCTCAGTGCTGTTGATGCCCATTCCCAGGTGAGACATGAACATCATCAGGGCAATGAATTCCTTCTGGCAGAACATTACATACCTGCTGGCTCCTGGGACCTAGAAAAGGAAGGGGAGCCATCACAGGCTCATCATCCTTTGCTGGTGAGCATCAGTACAAGTAGCTTGTACCTTACCTGCATTTCTGTCTCTTCCCAGGTTTGTTCTATCCTGTGGTCCACAAATTACAAGGAGTTCATTTCAGGCCATGGCTTTGCACAGAATCAGCTGGTGATATGGAAGTATCCAACGATGGCCAAGGTCACTGAGCTCCGAGGTAGGCTGGGCCCTTTCCTGGAGAAGGGAAGGCTGCCAGGGACTGCAGGCAGATGTAATTCTCAGTTTGAGCAGCCTGCTGCTGGTCTAACCCAGAGCACTAGCAGCAGAAAACAGTGTCTAGGGCTATCCTCTAGGATCCTGAAGTGCTTCAAATGTATGCCTGGGATGTGAATTTATAAGGCCTCACCACAGTGTGGGGACAAGGATGCAGGCTGCTGGAGGCTAGTGGAGCTTGGGGAGGACACACAAGAGCAAAAAAGGGGTGGGGGGCAACCTTGGTTGTGTTAGGATCAGCACAGCACTGACCGCACACCTCCTCAGGTCACACTGCCCGAGTCCTGAACCTCACCATGAGCCCAGATGGCTCAACAGTGGCATCGGCAGCTGCTGATGAAACCCTGCGGCTTTGGCGCTGTTTTGAGATGGACCCCGTAAAGAAGAAGGAAAAAGAGAAGGCAAACAGTGCCAAAAGCAGCATCATTCACCAGGGCATCCGATGAGTGCATGGGGTTGTTGTGGGGAGGGGAGGAATGGGCTTACACATTGTACAGTATTTTAAATGTTAATAAACAGCTTTAATTTGCCTTTGTCTTTTTATTAAGTCTGGTGGAAATAAAGGGGTGTCCATGGCTTAGATCAAAAAGAAACTCTTCCCTGAAGTTTGTTTTCTGGGCAAGTTCACAGTATGGGCCTCTCCTTGCAGCACTAACTCCTCTCAAGATGAAGTTCGTGCAGACATTAAGTCCTCCATCTAGCCCTTTCCCTAGTAAAGCCAGCTTTCTTTGTATGTCTTAACTTTCTCAAACCAGAAGGGTACAGTGGCATATGCTTCTGTGGCTACATACTGACTGGTTCTGATGCTCCAGGTAGACAAAGGGAAATGTTAGTGTCCCTCTCAGCCTCTTATTGCCTAACCTGTTTGCCCATTTTTAGAATAAAAGGTACAGGGACTAACCTTCCACTTCTGATTGTAATACATCAAATCGCCCCTTTCCCTAGCTCCAGCCCTGCAGTACATGTAGGAGGAAAGAGTGCTGGCTTGGCTCAGCATCTGTGGAGCTATCATCCTGCTCTAAGCCAGCTCATGCCTGTGGAAGGGCACTCCAGCCAGCTGTGCTGTGCAGCAGCAAGGCTCACTTAAAAGCACAGTAAGGTTGCATTTGCATCATGTCCTGCCTCTTGATGAACTGCACCTCTGTGTGCCTCTACACACAACTGCCAGCAGTGCTCATCTGTCCTGGAGCAGTCTGGGGACTTGCTCCTGGCAGTGTAAGCCTATATCCTTGTGCTGCTGCATGCAGCCTATGTGCTGGAGCCAGGAAGGCCACTGCATGAGTCAGCACAAGGGCAGACTACCTATTGTTCCAGTAAGCTCAACAAATGTCAAGTAGCCAGGACTTATGAACCAAATACTCACGTTGAAGAAAGGGGGCTGGAAATAGCACTGTATTCAACCCAAAGGCCAGGAAGGGGTGGCAATGGCAGGCATGCATTAAGTGTGATGCAGAACAGAGGTGGTATGTTACTTTACAGTGTCACAGCCAGTTTGGATGTCACATGATACAAATGCAGTGCACTCACTTCCCTTGGTCATCTATTCCTTATAGCAACCCTGAGTGCTGTCTTCCCTTCTTGCTGAAGGGAAGGTCTAGTGCCAGCCCAAAGCTGGGTACAAGGCAGAGCTGCCCAGCACTCAGAAAATCCCACGCTTAGCTATACTGGTACAATTGGGACAGATGTATAGGGCAGGTGCATATTTGAACCTCTACCTGAGCAAGGAGCAGCCTGGCCACAGCTATCATGCTACACTGCATGTTAGAGCCATGCTGTCTGAGGCTGAGAGCTGCAACAGGCCCACAGAGCCTGCCTTTCAGCTACACCAGGTCACTGTGCACCCAGCACAGCCTGGGAAGCTGCACAGCTGTGATTAGTACCTTAACCTATGCAAAGCAGCTCAGCAAAGCCTGTGCCACTCATCAGCCTGCTATGAGCTGCAGGTGGATTATGATTAACTGCTTTCGCCCTCCTCTTAGGGCAGTACCATGCTGCACCAAGCTCTCACTGCCTCTAATGCTTAAGCTAACCAGAGCTTCCCTGGCCAGGGAAGCCAGCATGTCCCCCACACCCACCAGAGGAGGTCCACACCTAATGCTGACACAGGGGCATGGTCTCACAGCAGCTGCAGAAGGACAGGCAGAAAGGGACACCCTGAGCAAGGCATCTTCCCCATGCAGCTGTTGATGCACCCCAGTTTGCCACATGGAAGAGCAAAGGAAGTCTAAGGGCAGATAAGGTCAACTCTCTTTCAGAGGTGAAGCCCAGGGCAGCAGCTGGATCTCACATGCAGGGTTTGGCCATTCCAAGACCTGGGCTGCTGCTTTAAGAGCTTTGCTCCCTGCCCTGATGCTGAAACTTAGAACAGACTTGCCCTGTGGCTTCCACTATGGAGCCTCACTTGTCATGTGTTCCTCTCTCAGGTAAGAAGGCTTTGCATACCTCAAAGCTGGTGTCATTTTTCCACCTAGCCCAATGCAACAGCAGTTTATCTTCCTCAGGGCTTGGCTTGCCTGTGTCCTTAGCACATACCCACCCCAGAAACTCTGCTTTACACAGCCCTTGAAAGTCCTCTGAGCATTACTGGAAGGGGATGAGACTGCAGTGCTCCTCCTTTGGCCCCATACCAGTCCTGCTACCCTGGAGTGAGGGGAGGGACCTGGGTTCTGCACAGCAAGCCCAGAAACTGCTGCCATATAGGGTGTGAATGCAGTTTGGAGCAGCAGCCCAGCCTGCCTGCAACAGGGTATGTTACTGAGCACTACAGCCAGCCTATGGAAAGATCACAGCAAATAGGAACAATTGGAGGAAGGGCAAGCAGAGCACACATAGGGAACAGCCCCTGTTTTAAAATACCAACTGTAAGTAGTTTAAACTATTGTTACTATTTTCGGTAAAAACAAATACAGTCCTGTCTTTACCAAGAGACAACTGGGAGGGGCAGGGAAGGGAAAGAAGGCTAAACAATGAAAAGGCTCCACTTCAGCTGGACTGCCTCCTTACAGCTCCTAATGCAATGACCTCTGAGCACTGAACTGACATGACACCACTTAGCAGGGACCAGAATGCTCCTGTGTCTGTCCTTGCCCAGGGAGCAGCAACTGGGAGAACACACAGGGCAGCTGCCTTATCCTGTTTTAGGGCTTAACTAATAGAAGAGTAACAAACCCCCTATAACTAGGTGATGCCCACACACTGTTAGACAGATCACCCATATTTAACTTTTCCCTCCAGGTATCCTGTTTCCTGCATTTCACAGCCTGGCCTTCCTGCTTGGAAATGTGAAGCAGGGGTCAGGCAGGGGCAGCTGAGCTCTCTCCCACACCAAGCCCAGCCACAGGGCTGTGGCAGAATTTCTACTGAAGCCACCCCACTCTACAATCAAAACAGTAGTGAAACTCAGCTTCCAGAGGCCTGCTGGGCTCATGCATTCCTCTAAGCCACAAGCAGCCCAGCTGGCTACCCACCCCACTTTCCAGGCTTGAGTCAGCATCCAGGCCTAGCCTCCCCACTCAAAAGAAAAGCCAGACTGCCTCAGCTGGCAGGTACTAGCAGAACCCAGTTGGGGAAGATGCACTGCTGTAGCAAGAACAAGGCAGCAGCAGCAGCCACCACCCTCAGCCCAGCCTGAACTGCCTTCTGCACAGAGCAACACCACAGCAGCTTCGGCTAAGCAGATTCCTTTATTTTTTGTTTTGCCACTGCAAGCAACTGGCTGGCCTCCCTGTTGTTTCCCCATCACCTGGGTTACCAGGGTCTCTAATCCCCACTCCACCACACCTCTGCACAGGGCCAGGGCAGGATTTCTGAAAAGCAGCAGCAGCTTTTCCTGGCTTGAGTCCCACCCCAGCCATTCTTTCACAGGGTGGAGACACTTTCACAACAGCAGTCTTGACACATTTCCTGCCCTGAGCACCACTCTACTAAAGCACCTGGAAATGATATCTGCCATCTGCTTCATCAGCACAATATCACCCTCTCCCCCCAGCACAAACCTGCTGCACCAGCTGATTCTCCCAGCCCTGCCTCCAGCCAGTGGGCAGGACCAAGCACCTGGAACAGCTTCAGAGCACAGCAAGCCAGGAAAACAAGAGCGCAGAGACATTTCTCCTTCTGTCCATTTATTTATGATAGAAGAGCAGCCCACTCTGACTAGGCCTGGCTCTTTCACCTCATCCTCAAGGCCATTGGCATGGCTTTGGTTACATCCAGAGCAGGTGACAGGCACCAGGCCCAGGAGAGCTGCTGCGCTGCTCTGCTGAATGGCAGAGTACACCTTCACCCAGACCCAGTGGGACCCATGGAGACAGGAGGTGCTCTGTTACACCACAGCAGGGCACACAACTGCCATCATCTGTTGTGCTTGCACTGGGCCAGAGCAGAGCTGGTCCCAGGCAGGAGAGCCCAGGAGCCAATTCTAGGGGCAATTATTGCTCAAGTTTACAGGAATGGAAGTGGTCCAAGGCACGGTGAGCTTGGCCTCCTCCGCTCTGGTACAAGCCACCAGCTGCCATTCTGGATCACACAGGCATGGCTAGAGTACACACTCAGCACCCAGCCCAGGCACAGAAAGGCAATGCAAGGCGACTTGGGCTTACATGGTAGAGGCATTTCAGGTTGTCACAACCCCACTATATACTAGGCACAGGGCACATGTATTGTACTGGGCAGCTCTGGGCCCTGAAGTCCCACACTTGCTGCCCCTACATTCTACACAGCCACACCTGAGCACAAGCATCAGGGCATGACCCCTCCACCTAGGCACACAGGGACTACAAGGGACATGCAGCACTGTGGTATGGAACAAGGTGGCATGAAGCATGATGGAGCAGGAGCACTCACTTGAGCTGGCAGCAGGAAGCAACCAGGGACAAGTCGCTTCATCCATTCAGGCTCTGATGAGCCAGGGAAGAGGAGAGGGCACCAGGACAGGGACCAGTCTCTTCTTTTGGTCCTACTCAGAAGGAAACAGGCCCCCAGGCAGAAAGGCCAGATGCAGGCACTTGGGGGAAATTCCTTTGGAAACACTGTGGGACTGCAGCCCCACAGCTGTGATGCAGGCAGTTGCCTCTCTGCTCAACAACAGCAAGAAACAGCACAAACCCTCCTAAGAGGAGAAGGTGGCTGCTCAGAGCAGAGGGGCTGGGCATGCAGACAGAGGACAGCAGGGCTGGGCACAGGGGTACAACAGTCCGTAGGCACTTGACTTGGCTAGTGGCACCCAGGAGCAGGGGAACAGGTCCCAGCTGCCTCTGCCCCGGGGCTCTCATTGGCTCTGGGAGGGCCAAGTTGCCCTCTAGTTGGCTTTGACCTTGCCATTGGTGACAGTGCCATTCTCATGGATGCTGCTACCATTGTGCTGGGCTGTTTGCTGAGCCACCTTAGGCAACCGTTTGCCCTTGGTATATGACTGGTACCAGAAGTTGGAGAAGAGGATGAAGAAAATGGTCCCATAAATCCAGATAAGGTGGACGAAGATAGGGAACTGGTACTGGCAGCTGGGCATGAAGTAATACTGGGAGATGTGGATGGAGACAATCACGAACTGTGCCTGGGAACAAGGCAAAGCAAGGACAAGTTATTCATGGGAGCAGGGTCAAGGATCTCCCACTACAACCTTCTAAATGAATTCTAAAGGAATCTGTAGGGTCCTTGCCCACCCCCAAGTACAGGTCCTTACAGTGAGGAGCAGCCAGCAGCAACCGGAAGATGAGTCTCAAGATAGGGTTTGCATGTCACCCTCCCAACATGGCCACAGCCCAGAAGCAGCAGAGTGAGCAGCACCCATGCCCTAACCAGGCTGTCAGAGCTATCATCTCTATCTCTAACCAGGCTAGAGAGCACAGTGGGACAGAGCTGCTAGAAACCCAGAGTGGGAGGCCGCAGAAGAGAAAGCTACCGCTCCTGGATGCGCCTTTCATATCTGCAAGGGCTGGTCCGCCCCTCACAGAGGCTGCTCCACACACAGTGCTCCACAGCAGACTCACCAGCTGGATGGCAGTGATATGCTTCTTCCACCACAGGTACTTCTGGAAGGCAGGTCCTGCTGCTGAGAGCCCGTAGTATAAGTACATGACAACATGCACCATGGAATTGATCATGGCATGGAATGAGCCCATTCCTCCTGTTAGATTTGCATTAGAATAAGTCAATGATCTGCAGCAAATCAGTGCTACAAGAAACTCCTAGGAACTCAGCAGGAGCAAAGCCTTCTTCACATTTAGATGATGCTAACTCCACCCTCTCCCCAGCTGCATACCCAAGCCACTTTCTATTTTACCTGGTCCAAATCTTGCTCCCCACCACCAGCTCCAAGGCAGAACAGAGTGGTGGAAGAGGTGGAGGAATGTGACCTGTTCATTCTTCTTCCGCAGGACAAAGATTACCTGCAACAAGAGCCCAACAGCATCAGCAACTGGAGCAAGCTGGGCTGCTGATACAGCACCCAGCCTCAGTGATTCTTCCTCCCTAAACTCATCGCCGCCAAACATTAGGCTACCCCACAGCCTCCAGAGCCATAATGTTCCAGAAGTAGCTTTTGCAATATCCAGAGTGACCTCCCCACTGACACCAGACAGAAGCCCTGGCAGTTCAGACTGGAAGGGCTGGAAAAGGCACCTACCCCAAACACACTGGGCCTCAAATTCCTGCCCAGCTAGCAGTGATGAAGCTTCCCCCAAGCACAGGACCTCCCCAGTATCTTACTCACCGTGTCTGTCAGTTCAATGAACTTGGAGAAGACAAACAGCCAAGCAACCCTGACCATCTGTAACAGAACAGGTTAACATGAGACCCATCTCAGCCTGAAAGTGCCAAATGACCATGCATCTCTATACAGTAACCCTGGGGTGACACTAAAAGCCAAGTACTACATCATCTGCCTCATGGGAGAGGCAAGTAACTGAGACCTTGCTGTCCAAACAAGCACTAAAGGCCACATCCCCACCTATCGTGGGAGGTGAGAACTCACCCTGAGGGCTTTGGGGTCCTGTGAGAAGTCCACAGGGTCACATCGCCAGGTGTACCCAGTAAGCCACCCTGCCATCAGAAACTGCAACAAGAACATCATCAGGGTGAGGCCAAACACATCAGCCACTGCATTTTCCCACCCCTACTCAAAAGGGCAGGGAATAGCCCACAAAAGGCTCTCCAACCACCCACACAGCCTGCATGGACTGCTTTATATGTGCCAGACAACACCTGCTGCTGGCAACTCACCTCATAGACTATGTAGACTGAGAGTCCCACCAGGAAGAAGTTATATAGCACCATGAACTTCTTCAGGTTTAAAGGCTTTCGGTTCGCCATTAGCCGGGGACCCAAGGACAGTACAAAGTAGACATATGCCAGAAGGATGCCCATCACAAGGAATGGGGACTGCATCAGGGGGTAATCAGCGATGCGGGGGTCTGTGGAGAGAGGCATGGTACACAACAGTAAGCATACCAACCCCAGCCTGCTACCAACAGCACTAATGCTAGAATAGAGTCGGGGACATGGAAATCCTGTTCTAGAACAACTGTGCAGGCAGGGGGCAGCCTGGTAACAGAGGCTGGAGAACTCAAAATTGTTAGGTACAACCTGAAGCTGTGCTGCAGGGCTGCCTGGAGACCCTGTATGCAGGAGGGTGCAAGTGCCCCAACAAGGCCCAAAGGGGCACTGAAGTAAGACAGTTTCAGGCAGCCCACAAAAACCCAGAGCTCCATCTACATTAGGGCAGAGGCAGAACACAGCTAGACCTGGGCTGCTTCAGGGAAGACAGATCACATCCCCACACCTGTGGCAGTAAGGTTTGTAATGCCACCTGTCCTGCAGCTGGGCAGAAACACTCACCTGCTTTCTTCATGAAGTCCTGGTACATGGTCACAATCCCCTCCATGGTGGTGGCAGTATCTCTGTGGAGAAAAGACAGGCAGATCAGGCAGCTGTTGTCCCAGGAGGGCAACTTGCAGAGCACAGCCCTGCATAACACTACATTTTGAGCACAGCTTCAGGAGTCCTGTCATGTTTTATCTGGTCAGCATTGTTCTCAGCTGATTATACACCAGCAACCACCTTCCAGTAAAGCCACGTGCTACCCACTCCTCCTCTTATGAGCTTGTCTCCCCAGCTCTGCTGGGAACCCCACCATCTACCACCTGCAGTCCTTCCAAGGCAGGATCCTAACATTCCAAGCCATCTAAGAAAGCTTCCAAGCCCAGCACTGTATGTCTCCTTAATCTTGCTCCTGCTGTACATGCTCAAGCGTTACCACCTAAAACAGCCATGATGCTGCAACCAGCCTCACCTCCCATACCAGCCACAGGAAAAGGCTAACAGTTGTAGGGAGAAGGACTGGCCCTCTCCACACTTGCTCAGTCTCACAAGGAGGCACTCAGAGCAATCCAGACATGCTCTCCAGAAGAGTAAGCAGGCAAGTTTGAAGCATCCTTACCCCAGCCACCCCAAAGGACAGGGGTAGCAGGAAGAAGGCAGCCCCCAGCACAGCCTGCGACTCACTGCAGGACACATTCACAGCAGGGCTGCTGTTCAACAGACACCCCACCCACCCTACCCCCTTCTCCAGGAAGGGGCACAGGAATCACTTCCCACACACAATGGGTCCCCATGGCAGCCTTCCCAAAAGACTACTGCTGCCACCACCAGGAAGCACACAGCTCCTCCCGGGCCAGCAGCTAGAAGGCAGAAGTGACCTTTCCCCCAGTGAAATCCCATCTGGAAGCATTCAGCAGCAGCCACTCCAGGCTCCATGCTCCCAGCACCTCTCCTTCAGCCTAAATCAGACAGGTCAGCAGCAGGCACTACACAAGACTACCAAGTACAGACACAGCATGGCATCACTCACAGGGACCCAGTGCCCACCCTTCCCATTTACCATTCAAGAAAACAAACCTGTACCAGCACAGCATCAGTACTAGCCCTGCATCCACCCACCCACACTCTGCTCCTCTGAACTGGGGAGTGCCACTCAAGTCCCTGCAACAGCACTGAGTGAGGCATCTGCCCCTGCAGCCCATTCCCTTAAGTACCCTTTCAGGGGAGGTACCAAAGCAGCCTGCACCCTCATAAGAATCCATGAACAGGGCCCAGGAAGCTTTGCTGGCAGTGAAGAAGGGTTTCTAGTTCCAGCTTGGAGGCAGCTGCAGCAATAGAGCAAAGTGCAGAGCAATACGCATACCTCAGGGGCCCCAGCTTGAGTACATACACTCACCTTCCCAACTCCAAGGCTTTAAGGGGTTCAGTAGCAACACTCACTTGCAGTATCACCCTAGGAAGTATTTCAGGTCCCAGACACTACGATTATCCACTCTCCACATGCAGGAGAAGCCAGAGAAGCACAGCAAGAACTACAGCATCCTTGAGAACCACTCAAGGTTCTGGCTGTGGGGAAGGGCAGTCAGTACAGCTCTTCAAAGCTGCTAAGCTTTCAGCTGTAGTGGCAGAAAGCAAGCTGCAAACTTGCCTGTCTAGTTTCTGCTTTCAACTATGACATCCAGCTGCACCTTTATTTGCTAGATTGAGGAGCCCTCAGGAATTAGTACCCAGCACAGGTACCTGACTTTTCAAGTTCAGTGTTTATCTTACCAAGCTGAATGAGTCAGTCTTGCTACAGGTCCAGGGCAGTTGCCTATTCTGGGCAGGCTGCAAAGAGAAGATAGTATCGAAGTTGCCTGTAAGCTCAGAGCTGCATCCCATGCTGCAAACAGAGAGACAAGCTCAGAAACTATGGATTACTCTGCTGAACCTGATGCAGGGAGAAGGCATTAGTCTTGCCCTGAACACAGGCTCTGGGCAAGCACCAGGACTTCTACTAATCCTACTAGCAGGATTACGCTACAGACTCTTATGAAAAGGATCAGTGAGTTTTCCCACAGCCACAGGATGTCACTCTAACAAGCCTAATAGCAACCACACCTCCAGGGATCCCCCAAGGTCCTTGGGTCTTTGCAAAACCTGGTATCCATACTGGCATACTGCATGGTCCTGCAAGCAGGGACTGAGGCCTACTTCACTCAGTAAGCAGATGCAGGTATGTCTCATCCACTTCCACCTCCTGAGGTACAGCCATGGCCTTCGGGCTGACCTGCAAAGGAGTGATTGTAGAGCAGACCCAAGCACTACTTTGTGCCATGCAGGAGGATGCAACTGGCCTGCCTGAGGCACAGGGGCTCCATGCCAATCTTCCTGCTTTCCAGCACAGAACAGCAAGTATCCAGGAAACTCATCCCTCCATTTCCTCAGCATACAACACCAGCACTTCAGGTCCCTCTGCACATTGGGAGGGGTTTACTGTTCAGCCAGGCATCTGCTCTTACCATGTCACACCGCACAATGCGCTGCAGGAGTTCACAGCTCGCTGGCTGGTACAGGTGAAACAATTGTTCTCCTTCAATCCTCTCCAAGATCCTGATCCTCTTTTGCAAGAGACTGTGAGGAAATCAGGGAACCCAAAACTGAGCCTTGCTTAGCTGAAGGGAAGCCAAGAAAGCAGATCCCAAAGCACCCTGGCACCCCAAACAACACCTGAAGGCCTTGCAACACATCTGCTTCCACTTCTCACCAACAAGGTGTCACTTCCACCTCAAGCGAAATTCCATTTGCAGGCCAGAGCAGCAGGCCATGCTCTGCCACAGTAGCCAACGCTGAGGATTAGATACTTGCTTACACTAAGTAGTGTACACTGCAGATTCCCAACAAGCTTTGCAGCCAATTAGTGCTACTTCAGCAGGAACAGCAAGGCTTTTATAGCAAACCCAAGCAGCTAAAGAGCAGTCAGACCACAGCATTGGGAACCACAACACTGACTACAGCTCAGCCCATGTAGTTTTAAGACACAGAGCACATCTTTCACCACACAGCAGCTATCTGCAAGCAACAGGCTCAGCCCCAGCAGCCTAGCACCTAGCACTCCCATCAGCATTCAAGTCAGAAACCAGTCCATAAGCAAGAAGGCAAGCCACTCTGATCTCCCCACTAGTTTAATTACAGACAGCACCAAAACAGTCTGGTCAGTGAGCACAGAGCTGCCACAGTGCCCTTGCTGAACTGGCAACAGGAGGTCTGGCTCTGCTGGGGCTCCCAAGGGAGCAGCAGCCCTCAGAGGTCAGGAGATAAACAGATTAAACCAGCTCCCATCCCTGACCTCCAACCAACAGCTTTCAGTCAGCTCCAGGATGAGCTTCCTTAGCTTACATACTAATGAACCCGTCAAGATGAGCACAAGAACATGTCTGCCCTACAGAACACAACAGCAGCAAGGCAGTCAGATTAAGACCAGGCAGCAGGAGCTTGGGCATCCCTGAGTAGCAGCAACCTGTCCTCTAAGAACTCTGCAGTGGGTCTGCTCTAAGACTGAGCAGAGAACTGAATGTACATTTTCTCCTTCTGCAGGTCCATCCCCATGAGGAAGGGACAGCACCCAGTCAGCACACACTCAGTTTCACATACAGCATCTTGGGAAGCCAGCTCAAGCACATGCAGCTGAGAGCATTCAACAGAACTGTATTCAGGCACACTTGCATTACTAATTTCAGTCATCCAACTGAAGACTCAGCTGGAGCACTGCTGTCCACATGCTACTGAAGTCATGTTTTTCCTCCCTCACAAGAAATGAGGGTCTGGAACACCTGTGCACCAGCCTACAGCACACAGAAGACCAGCCTGGCAGCAGAGCGCAAGCTGCTATATTTCAGTGTGGAGACCCATATTGGAAGGCTCAGGATATGGCAGGAGAATAGAGCTGTCCTAGCCTGACACCTTGGCTCTGAGGACTGGGGACACATGCTCCCAGAGTCTGACAACAACTAGTCCCACACCTCCCAGCCCAAGACACAGCACAAAGCTTCCTGGTGAGTTTTGTAGCTAACACCACCAGATAAGCTCCTGCTTGAATCACACATCCATCTGTCACTTCCTCTGGCTCAGCTACATCATGCTGAATGCCAAAGGACATGGCTAACAGTCTGATACCAGATGCTCTGCAGTGTACCTTCATGTCAGTACAGCAGAGTTGTGGTCACAGTGAAGGGACAGACTCCCAAGCCCTTGCTATGCAACAGCTCATGAAAGAGTGCAGTTGCAGCCATTCCTGGAGTCAAATTGGCTGGGTGCTGCCCCAAGTGGCAGGCAGTCACCTGTCTGAAGCAGTGGAGTTTCCCCTCCTCAGCAGCTGGGTGTTAACACCACACCACTCTCTTCCCTAGTGGCTGCAAAACCCTCGGGCCTTTGAATTACATCATGCAAAGATTACATCCTCTCCTTCCCATGCTTGCTTGAAGGAAGAATGAGAAGAGACTCACAGATTAGCAGGTAAGCCCTGCAGAGTCTGAGTAGTCATCTCATCCCCTCACAAGCTTACAGGGGAAGGAACAAGCCCACAGCAATAGGGTTTGGTAACCTTGCACAACAAAACAAAGCAGACAGCCAGACTTGGAGGTCTCAGAACATCACTTGCAGTGAAAGGTCCATACCCAAGATCATGTTATCCACAGCACAAGCACTGTCAGGGACAGCATCTTCCTGAACTGATCAAGCAAGCTGTTAGGGTAGGCTTATTCCTTACTACATCCAACACTGCATGTTCAGGGTACTGGTATCAGTATAGATGAGAGCTGTCGGGAAAAGGCAACATCGGGGGGAGCTCTGACATTGCAAGTAATGAAGGGAAGGAATAAAGAAGTAGGGCAAGATACCTACAGAAGTAAAAATAACATTGTCTTCCTAAGCTAGCCCTGGTAACCCATGTTAACTTATGCAGCATCATGTGAGGTAGAGATGGCTAGGCTACCCATCTGAACCGATGGCACACAGCAGCCCTGCATGGCACATGGGAAAGAGCACTAAGGAAGGACAGAATTAAGTACATGACAAAGGAGGACACAGGGTTAGACCAAGCAGTGCTGATCCCTGACACCTGCTACTAGAAGTAGGTCAAGTCTTCCAAAGCCCTCTAGCAGAAGAATGCAACTCACCCCATCTGTCTGTGGGATGGACATGGTACCAGGGCGCTCATCTCTGTGGTTTTAATGATCATGCAAACACCTCACAACAGGGCTCCAAACCTGATTACAGGCATTGCTCTGGGAACATTACACAGTAATGTGTGCTGTCCTATTCAGGCATGAGCATTAATTGGACAGGGACATGAAAACAAGATGGGTATTAGAAGTCTACAAAGCAAGATGCAGAAAGGAAAGACTCCTGAAACCCCTCCAGCAGCTGTCCTGACCATTCACAAAGCAAAGTGCAAACTCAGAGCCACTTCTCACCAGGAGAACATTCCTCAGAACTCACCACACTGTGCTTTGGGCCTCCCTGTCCTCCGCACCAAGAGGGCAGCACAGTCACACAACCACCTTCAAACAAGAGAAGGTTATGTCCATCAGCAATACTAGGAGATGTCAAAGACTCCAGAAGAATCACAGCTGCACACCACAAATTTCTACAGCCCTGAGGCTTAACAGGTGGCACTTTTAACAGGGCTTACAAGCATTAGGCTTAGTTATCTCCTCAGGTGCAGATTGATCACTCCAAGCCAGGGCTATTGCTTCTCCCATGGGTCCTGTGCAGAGAGGGAAAGCCTCTTAGGATTAAGAGGAAGCAGCATGGGATATAACTCCATATGTATACAGAACAAGCCTACTAGCAAACCATGAGCAAGCAGTTGATCAGATCAAGGCTCACAGGCTAAGAGCACTCCCTGCAGCAAAACTAGAGATCTTGCTGCCTCAGTGACAGTTTATACCCTGGATCCATCCCACAGAGGAAGGAACAACCTGAAACCAAAACAGAATCCAGGAAAGAACCAAGAACCAGACCTAGTTACCATCCCCACACTACTGAAGCCCCAAGTGCTGCTGGACACAGGCCTGCTGTTGCAGGAAGACTCAGGTGGGAAGCTGACAGCTGCAGCCTGTCATCTCTGAGAAACAGCAGCCCCACAGGTCCTGAAGGGAAGAGCCCTGGCTCCTTGGGACTGGTTCCTCCCTGCAGGAGCTCAGGCTGCCTCACCTGTTTGACTGGCAGGAACCAGACTTTCCAGCCCAAGTACTCCCACCATCTGACAGCCAGCAGGGCACATGCTAGCACAAACCCAACACAACAGCACAAGAACAGGCAAAATCTCTTGGGCCATCATAGGCACCACTCCCACTCCACTACCGCCTGTAAGCTCCTTCCTGAAGGATCACAGGCCAAGAGCTGACTGTTCTGTAACCCCAACAGAACAGAGTGCTCACCTCTACCCTATGACAACAGTGCAAAGTCAATCACACAGTAATGCAAGGAAACCAGTTTCAGAGCATCCTGGAGATGCAAAGCTTTTCTCTGCCACACACACTACACACTTTGTTTTCACCTTAAAAAAACAACATGCTGCAAGACACTTCTAGGTCAGAAGAACTTCATTCCCCCCTTTCCCTGGCCTGTTCTATCAGTTTTACCAGGACTTCTTGATCATGATTTCTGTCCCAAAGGGCCATATAAGCACACCCCCCCCCCCAATAGCTAACAGACTTTCAGGAAATAGAGGAAATAGAGGTGTTCCTGCTATACAGGGCAGGAGTGCTGAGGCCCAGGCTGTGTGGGTGGCATGGCTTAAACCCTACATTGACATACAGCAAGGAGAGGCTGCTGCAACAGCTGGCATCACACAACTCATAGGAATAGGTTGTTAGTAGCAGCTCACACACATGAGCTGAAGGAGCTCATCTCTTAGAAGATAAGGATATAGCAGCCTCAGTCAAGCACCAAGGGCTCAGCCAGCTGTTTGGCTCTAAAGCATCCATAAGAAGCTGCCCAGCAGGTCTGTCAGGAAGGTCAGACCATTGCAGTTAGGAATCTTCCTTGGCTGCATTCTGGCATTAGAAAAGGTGGACAGTTTGGGACAGCACAGCAGGATGAATGCACAGATGATCCTGGCCTCTGCATGGGGATGAGATGCTCTGAGGAACACACTAGCAGGGATAACACAAGGTGCTTTCACACTCCACCCACCGAACAAGTGGGTGAGCCTCCACCTGGGGTTTCCCTCACTTCTTCCTGCCCATGGAACTTGAGAACCAAGACAAACATTCATGGGGACAGCATCATGCAGCCCCTCTGCACCGCTCCCAAGGCGGCTGTGGGAAGAAGCCCATGCACTGAGGCACACAGACTGCCTTCCCCAGGGCCTCCCAACCAGTCACAATGCTCTTGTATTTACACCATCTCATTAAGCCTTGTGAGGTCAAAGCAGCAGCCTCCCTAACATTGCACGCATCACTGCAACAGGCCAGCATACAGGACCTACAGATCAAGCCCAGCACTGTCTGTGGGTAGTCAGATGAGCATTTGGCCAAGGTTATTACACTTGCACTCCTCCAGTACATACAGGCCCCATGCACAACAGCCTGGGTTCTGCTGCCACCAGGAAAGTGACAGGGACCTCCTCCTCCCACCAACGTTCCAGAGGAAGGGCCAGAGGGAGGCCAGGCACCTACACCAGCCGGCGCTCAAAGCTAACATTGTGCTCCCAGCAGCGGGGGAGGCCTGGTACTGCCATCCTGCCCAGAGGAGGAGGACAGAGGAATCTCTCAATGGCACATTGATGCTGAGGGCCGGGTGGGAGAAAGCTCCGTGCAACCAGTGCCATCGGAGGCTGCTCTTGACCCACCGTCACGAAGGCCCGTTGCAGCCCCAGCTGCAAGCAGCACGGGCCTGCCCGAGCCCATGAGCCCTCCTGGGCACCAAGCCAGAAGGCCTCACCAGGAGCCGAGCACGGCGGGCTACGGGGCCTTACCCCCCGCCCCGCCGGGGCAGCGGCGAGGCAGGCCCCCGGCCCCG
>VXAV01011510.1:0-16392 GCA_013399715.1 Alectura lathami
CTCAAGGCCAGGCTGGATGGGCTCTGAGCAACCTGGTCTAGGGGGAGGCGTCCCTGCCCATTGCAGGGGGTTGGAACTAGGTGATCTTTAAGGTCCCTTCCAAGCAAAATCATTCCATGATTCTATGATTCTAGTTTTTAACAGACAATTTTAAAGAAAATAAACAATAAACATTTCTTCAAAGGAATTTTGGCCTAGATCCACCAAAACCATGTATTTAATTTTTATTCTTTTGCTCCAAGCCACTCCTAATTGTGATCCAAACAACTATGAAAACATTACAACAGTCTCCCTGCCAATTTTTTTGGAAACACAGTTTTCACCTTAAGTCCCACATCCTTGAAAGATATATATATAAAATATTTAAATACAACCTTGATATCTCTAGACAGATATTCTGGCTTCCCAAACTTATGCAGAATACACTGCTTACCCCAGAAGAGCCCATACAATCAGACTTTAAATTTAAGACAATCTCAAAAAAAGGAAGGCTGCTTAAAGTTGCTATCGACAAATCCTGCTCTTGATTTCAATCTTTGCTGCATCTGACCTTTGCCCAGCTGGGCTAATGAGATCATCTATCCGAACAAATAAATCAACACAGCTGTTCTGAAGTAAGCAGCACAACATTGATTTACACCAACTCTTGTTTTGGACTATGGAAAATAAACTTTAGCTTTGAAGACTAAGTAATTGTACTAGTCAGATATGGAAAACAGCTATAACAAAATGCTATTGAGAATTATCCAGCATTTCATCTGCATTGAAAGTTTCATGCACTGCTTTCCAGTTCACAAAAATGATTGTTTCAAACTCTGCTGATAAAATACATAAACCAGGTGAGAGTATTCTACAAGCAGACAGGCAGATGGACAAAGTGATGTGTTGACATTGCATAGAAAAATTGTAAATTCTAAATAACCTAAAACAAAAATCTGCTTTAATATTTCTGGCTTTTAAAGTCTTTGCTCTCTTTCACATTCACAGATGAGACATTTCCAGTATAAAAAGAAGCAAAGAAGATTGAATTACAGTGTAACATTTATAACTTCTTACAACATGTCCAGTAAAGCTTTAATAGTTCATTATTTGGAAGTGGAAGTGTTTTCTTCTGAAAGCTATGATTTGATACTTTAAAGAATCATCCATTTCTCTGTTTTCCTCTCATTGGACCTGAGCAATGAGACAACACTGAAAATGAAAAAAGGAATTCCAAAACTTCACGAGAATACAATTGTTTTCATTTGGTCTTTCTGGATGTTCTGAACTTGTGACCTATTTCTGAGTGAGAAAAATACTACATTAGCTACTTACTACCATAAAACAATGTCTTAACATGAGTATTTGTGTTTTACTACTGACTGCAGACATGGGTATTCACCTGCTCAGCACCACTGCCCTCACTTTCTCCTCAATCCCTCTTCTTTTCAGACAAATCCCAAAGAAGAGCAGCACCTAAATTATTCCTTTTTGCAGGAGCAATAAAAACCACCCATACTTGAAAGATACAAGAAGTATTTAAATTAAGCTGTGCAGAGTAAGTTCACGAGTGTGCAGAGACAGCTTGTGAACAGACTAGGCATTGGTTCAGTGTTGCATACCCATATACGGAAGCTTTGAACAAAGGTGTGGAGAGCAGAGTTACCTGACTTCTTGGTACCTTTATGAACCCAGGGGATCGACTCTGCAGGCTTGGTTGCCATTTTGTGGAGAAGAGCTGATTACAGACAACCGACGAGAAGTGGCTATGGTCTCCTACTCCTTCTGGCAGTGTTCAGATGCCCTTCTGTTAACCTGATACAAAAGTCATCAGGTGTAATGTATGTTTCTGCTTTGTCTCTGAGACCTAAAATGTTCTCCATCAATACAGAATGCCAAGAATTTCAATTAGAAAGAAGCTGAAAACAGTTTTTGGTCTGGAATTTAATATCAGTATATGGCTAGCAAGCCAAGACTGCAGTACCCTGCCTATGCATATGAGCCTTCAGGTAGAATGGGCTATAATGAAAAACTGATTTAATTAAAACTGATCGAGTAATTAATTTCTGGTAACTTAATAAATTGAACTGATTCCCCAGCTTAGGGAATATCTGTGAAAATATATTCCTCTATGTTTGTTTACTCACTGCTTGAAAACACTATTCTGCAACAAATGCAAAACTCTACAGATTAAATGTAAATGGTAATTTCCTACGGGTATTACTCTTCAAGTCCTACAGATCACTCATGAACGCGCCTGATAATGTGAGGCAATGTCTCCATTCCCTGAGTGGGTCTTAAGTAGAGACCTCAAAAAAAATTTTGTGCCACAAATAACCCTAGCAGACTAGAGGAAAAAAAAAAAAAAGAAAAACTCTCCAAAACCATAAAGGAAGCAATTGCAGAAGCCAAACATTTCTAGCAGTATTTTTCTAACTTCTCTGTCCTTACTTTTCGTTTTCTAGTATAAGCAAGCTGGAAAACATAATTTAATGCCAAAGCTTACTGAAAGCATTCTCAGTTCTGCTGCAAATGGCCCTAAGATGTTGCTGACAACAATAACAATGTTGAAATAATATTGAGAATACATGTTGAAAGCACATGTTGTCCAACAGATTGTAACTTCCTACAGGCAGCAAAGACCATAATGGATTTTGATAAAATAAGGGAAATAAAGGAAAGAGGAAACATGAAAATACAACGGTAGTGTGGGTAAATGCTTTAAGAAGCTAAAAAGGCACTAAAATACACAAGAGAATTGTCAATAGCAGTCATAGTCCGACTGTATGGCACATAACAAAGATATCTGAAAGCACCTCAAAGGGTCAGGGTAAAAGTTCAGGAAGGTTCTATGTTCTGAAAATCCTGTTGGAACTGCTGAAATCAGTCCTCTTATGCTTGTTTGCCTACCAAGATATGAAAATAATAAATGTCTTGCTCACCTGATAGCCAGGCAGCTAATATATGAAATGTGAACAATAACCCAGCTTTTAAAGAAAAACACCCAATACAGCTGGAAAAATGTTCGAGGACTTTTAGTTTTTTAAACTGTTTCATGTCTCTAAGATAGTCAAGAGTGAAAAAGAACTGGAGGAATTGTTCTATTTCCCTACATATTCTAGTCCCCAAGATACTTCACTTAAACATTCTCTTTCACACAGACAAAAAAGGGCAAAAATAAGGAATTAGACATAAAGGGAAGACAATTCTTCAGTTAGTGCTTTGCCAGAACAGAGGACTCCTCCTACACTGTAAGAACAGCAGTCATTAGGCAGAGTGAGATGAAGCAAGTGAAAAAATGGAGTCTGGCCTCACGTTTAGGAGAGGAGGCCCTTCTGTCAGCCAGCACAGCCCACTGGAGAGCTGCACCACCCATTTAAACTGCCTCACTGCACATGCAGACCAAGGCCCACAGGCTTCTGAATTACTTGTCTCCATCAAGGAGCTAAAATTAGGAAAAGGGAACTGAGGCTGTACCCAGGCTGGAAGAACTCTGCTTGCACCCTGTGGATAGGAAACATGGGTTGCATGGCAGGAAATGACAGCAATAATCCCCTCTCTGTGGCTGAAATGTTCCATGTGGATGACATTTTGAACCTCTCCAGGTCAGCTCAAAGCAATGGGACAAACACACTTGACAGCTCTGCCCATTCCCTCAGTCAAGGCAAAACGGTTGCGGCTGCTGGAAAAAATATTTGCTGAAGAAACCAATGGTCACACAAATCAAGAATCAGTATCTCCAGTGGTCGAAACGCTGCTCTGATGGCTGCATACAGGCAATATCAATGCCATCAATATCCACCCACATGGCAGGAGCTGCCAGCGCTTCCTGGCACTCACACAGCCTGCATGAGGGCAGGATCGGGGCCTGCTGCTCAAAAAGATGAGCTCTGACAGCGAGAGGGTTTCTTTTCCACAGCCTGGGCAATGGGCCATGCAGTACTACTCCTTCCAAATGAAAAAGTGTGTTTGAGGGAGAAGGAAAACAGAAGCAAAGGCACAAACAAGGGGAAGAGATGCACTGGGGGCCAAGCTGCTATAGTAACACGCAGCTCCTCCAGGCCATGGGAGTGCAAGTGAGATGGATGGGAGAGGAGGGATGGATGCCAGAGGATTTGCTGGCTGGAGGCTACGGGAAGCTGAGGAAACGCCTGGCAGCGCCAGAGAGGCTGGAGCCATGGTGTTATTCTTTCCCATAGCAAGGAGCTGCAGAAGGGCTGCAGGACTGGCCTTACCAGCTCTTCTGCATCCCAACAGACTGCAATCACACTTCAGAAGGATAATTAGGTGGCAAAGTTTCTACATGCATGATTTTGAAACTCCACTGTACTTTTTTGATTGGTATAGCCCACAGAAATTCTCAACAGAAGCAAAAAATCTGTTTCCCATCAGATCCTACTTTACTCCTAAAGTACACGTGCAGTTATTTCCCCTCTGAATGTGGTATATCATTAGTGCCTGATATCATGCATAAAAGATTTTTGAAGAAATATGATCTTGCCTGGAGCAATACTGTCATTATAGGGCTTATCCCTACTATATTCACAAGCATTAATAAAACACCAGGTTATAATTTAAAAAAAAATCTATTCTTTCCAATATCCATATGAACTGCTACATAGTTTTTTTGTTTTGTTTCATTCTTTAAACCAGCTTAAGCTGGTTGAAACCTAAAGAGATTTTCCACTGCTGCATTCTTAAGGTGACAGCAGACGTCTTCCATTTTATGTTATCTTGTCTGAGCTAAACTTTTCAATGAGAAAAATAAAAGAAGCTTGTATTTGTAAACTCACAACTCAAATTAACTAAATACTGAACAATGATTTTGTGGGGGTCTCCTAAAACACCTATCTGCAAGAAGAACTCTGGACTTCTGCTCTGTTGGGAAGATGGGAGCTCCAGACACGGTACCCTGTATAAGGTATAAGATCATTTTATTTGCCCATATCTAATGACAACAACCTTCTGAAAAGATGCGTATCTCATTTTGACAATTTGTATCAGGAATTTCTTGTACCACAGATTTTTTTTCTTTTTTTGCCCTCCCAAACCAGCTTTTCTATCTAACTTTTGTTCAATGATCCAAGACAACAGCAGTCTAGTTTCAGTGTAGTATTTCCTCAGTCAAGTGAAAAGTGTTAGTATAGATAAAAATGATATGGTGGACCTGGAACTTCTATATTTTATATCCAGCCCCTTCAATTATCTTCATATATTGCACTCAATTAGAATTCATTTCAGACTATTTGGTTATGCTACAAATTGTTTCTGTGAGGGAAACACAGCTACCCGCTATTTCCCCTGGAAACAGACATTCTAAACCGGAGAGATGTGGATTTGATGGGTGGACTGTTCGCTGGATAAAGAACTGGCTGGATGATCGCAGCCAAAGGGTTGTAGTCAATGGCTCTACGTCCAGGTGGAGGCCGGTCACGAGCGGTGTCCACCAGGGGTCCGTCTTGGGACCGGTGCTCTTCAACATCTTTACTGACGACTTAGACTGTGGGATCGAGTGCACCCTCAGCAAGTTTGCTGACGACACCAAGCTGAGTGGTGCAGTTGATAGCCCTGAAGGAAGGGATGCCATCCAGAGGGACCTGGACAGGCTGGAAAAGTGGGCCCACGAGAACCTGATGAGGTTCAACCAGGCCAAGTGCAAGGTGTTGCACTTGGGTCAGGGCTATCCCAGGTGCGTGTACACACTGGGAGAAGAACTCCTTGAGAGCAGCCCTGCGGAGAAGGACTTGGGCGCTGTGATTAATGAAAAGCTGGCCATGAGCCGGCAGTGCGCTCCTGCAGCCAGGAAGGCCAATGGCATCCTGGGCTGCATCAAGAGAGGGGTGGCCAGCAGGGAGAGGGAGGTGATGGTCCCCCTCTACTCTGCCCTTGTGAGGCCTCACCTGGAGTACTGTGTCCAGGCCTGGGGCCCCCAGGACACAAAGGATGTGGAGCTGTTGGAGCGGGTCCAGAGGAGGGCCACCAAAATGATCAGAGGGCTGGAGCACCTCTCCTGTGAGGAAAGGCTGAGGGAGTTGGGACTGTTCAGCTTGGAAAAGAGAAAGCTCCGGGGAGACCTCATTGCGGCCTTCCAGTACTTGAAAGGAGCTTACAGGCAGGAGGGGGACCGACTTTTTGCACAGGTGGATAATGGTAGGACAAGGGGGAATGGGCTAAAACTGAAAGAGGGGATGTTTAGGTTGGATGTTAGGAAGAAATTCTTCCCTGAGAGAGCGGTGAGGCGCTGGCACAGGCTGCCCAGAGAAGCTGTGGATGCCCCATCCCTGGCTGTGTTCAAGGCCAGGCTGGATGGGTTCCTGGGCAGTTTGATCCAGTGAGCTAGTGGCTGGCAGCCCTGTCCACGGCAGGGGGGTTGGAACTAGATGATCTCTGAGGTCCCTTCCAACCCAAGCTACTCTAAGATTCTCAAAGGTAAAGCAACTTGCCCAAGGCTACCAGCCATTATGGCCAGAAGTAGGTTTATAATCATCCTTTTCTGCCAAAGAATATTATTAATGCATTTTTTTTTTTGAATATGGTAGACTCCTTCATAAAAAGGGATTAAAGATAATTATTTCTCTCTAAGGACTCTTGTTGTCTACGTAAACAACTTTTTTACATTGGTAACTAAGAAAATGTGCTCCTTCTGAAATGTCATCTGATGTACGAGCCTAGAGCACATAAAACAGCATCCTCAATGGGTATGGATGTTACCAGTCCAACAGTTTTTTTTCCCACTTAGAAGCATCCAATATTGAGAAGCATGGAAGGAACAGTTCAGATTATTTTTAAAACATACTTAACTCTTTGTAGCTGTTTACTGATGCAAAAGTAAACTATTTCCAAGATTTACTTTCGGATGAATGCCATTCAGTTTCCAGCACTCCCATCTCCTGCATCACCCTTTTTGTACATTTGATATTATTTGCAATGTTTTCCCTCCTCTTTTACACTAAAGCCATGGTCTACCACAAATGCATGTCTGACTACCTTATAGGAAGGAGACACAACTTTCCTCTTGCTGAAAGGTTCCCACATGGACAAGACTCATCCTGGGGGTATGCTGTAAGATCCTCCACTTTTACTGCTCTCTGGGCTTCTTGGTTTTCACAAGTCTGATTTACTCACAATCATCAACTAAAATGTGGATGCAAGTACAAGATCATACTGAAATGACAGAGAAAAACTCAATTTCTCTTCTATGAACTGCACTGAGGAAAAACAAAAAACCTACAGGGATACTAAGAAAAACATGAAAGGAGCATGAATGCGTTTCTAAATACTGTTTCTTCTAGGGAGATTGTCTTTTACATAATGAATGTAATAAACTGCTAGTTCAAATATTTCCTGCCAGTAATCTCTTATGTTTTATAACTGAGTTCTAAATTGTATGTTTACAACTGCAGATCACCCCACAGGTGCTAATATCAAATGAAAAATAACAGAAGTTCCTTTTGCATTAATCTTTTACAAACTGACACAGCTGAAGCAGAAGAGAACGGCAAACATACTTCTGTGCTCTTCTTGTGTTACAGCATGTCTAGTATTTGGAGCTTTTCCTAAAGCACTCTGAGGGGTTTTTTAATCACTCCATGCTGGCTCCTTCACACAGCCAGCAGTTACAAACTGGCAAAGGAGCTGCAAGACTCAGTGGAATCCCATCTGGAAACATGAACACCCCATCTTTTGCTAAGCCTATTTTGCTGCCCAACAATTCTGCCAATACAATTAACCTATTTTCTTGTGTGTTGACACAAAAGGTATTTTCAGACATAGTGTAAAGCGTTACAAAGTTGTATGCAATTCTTCAGAACAATCACAGGCTAGAATAAGGGAGATCGATACTAAAGCTTTGTTATTATATTTCACTCTTCAGCTCTCACACAGTCTCTGATTTTACAGCAAAAAAAGAAAAAAAAAAAATCAACAACCACCACTACCAAAAAAATGAACAAAAAACCCCTGAAGTTCCACCACTAGTTCCTAAAACTACAACCCAATTTAATTCTACAGCCTTAACAGAAAACCGAGAATTTTTATACACTTCAATCTGCTGTGAACCTCATAAGAATGCAAGGATATGATAGCAAAGGCACCTGAAGAGATTTACATTGAAGCCTGATAAATCACTGACTCTGAAACTACCAGTATGAACAAGTAACCAACAACCCTCTACACAGCTGAGTAATACTGTTCTAGTTTGGAAGCTGGGATTTTTACACAATGCTTCACTGCAGGTTTTATTGCCAGTCCTAATAGCTGTACTGCTTCACTCCTGCTATAATGAGATCACGGCACCACTTTATGAAGCACAGGGTAAACATGTAGTGGGGAAAAGAGCTCCTGCAGGCAAAGCTTGGGAGATGGGAGACATAGGGAAATTAAGTGATTTGACAAAGGTGACAGCTCAGCCAGTAGCAGTCATGAACACAAACAGATCTTTCCAGTCCCAGAGACAGGACACAAGCATAAAGAACATTTTCATCGGAAGACAAACCATGAATCATGCTACACAGGAGTTTGTTGAATCTGACTCCCATATTACTTCAAGTACATCTAAAGTTGAAGCCACAGACAGTACAATCAGTCACCCCATCATTTTTGGTGTTGTTTGCGGGTTTTTGTGTTTTGTTTGTTTTTTNGGTGTTAGTCTAAAGCTTGCCTCAAATGATCATACGTCACTGCCATTCTCTGGGCTGCTTGCCTGTGTCTGGTTCAGGTCAGGAGACTTTGCTAGGTACAAGCATGCAAAGCACTGTGCCTGTGTAGCTGATGAATGCTGGGAGCTTACCTACAGTGGCCCTGAACTTCTGCATGAAATATCTATCGCTGCTGAATGGTGCCAAAAGCTTACAGATTGTGATCCATCCAGATGCAGAAGGCAGACACAAAACTGAGAGCCTGATCTGCTTTTCTCCTCTCTTGCAATTTATCCTTCCAGTGACACATGGCTTTTCTTTTGCAAAGTTTACTGCTATTAGTAAAAAGAGCAAGTATCACATGTTGGAGCAGTGCCAAATAACCAGCATGCACTTTCACATTCTCATTCTGCTTACTGCTTTTAATATCATGGACAAAGGCTACAAGCAACCATGAAAAGGCATCACAAGGCATAAGCAAATAATTCACACCTAATGACAATGTTTTGCAAATGCCTCAAAGCCAACATCCACCTGCTGGGTGGGTCATGAGAAAAGATTTATGTCCAAATAGCCATAACTTCTGGAGAGTGAGATGCAGAAAGACAATCTCTCTTTGCTAGGAAATCTGATCTTTACCAGAGCAGATTCCAGCAATGAATGGAGTTAGGGTGTGTGTTTAATGGTCTATTACTGTTGCATTTCTCATGTTCCTATGTACTGTTTTTTTTTTTTTCCCTTTATATTTGATAAAGTAGCACAATATAAATATAACTGTCAGAATGTGTCATCCCTTGTTTTCTTTTCCACTCATTGACATGCTAATTTTGTGTAACCCAAGAAATGAACAGTGCTTTCCAGATGTATGAAATCTGGTTTTAACGACCAAGTGAAGGCAGGAATTTTTTTTTATGGGATCACAGTTTCCTCAATTAAACTAAGAGAATTCAGCTCTGAAAACAGAGTGCTGTGTTTTACAGATCTCTGTGGGAAAAAAGGAGTGAAGAGGGAGGATCTGTGATTTCTTTCCTAGTAGAAAGAGTTAACAAAGCATTACTTTCAATTCTGTGATTTTAAGCTCAGTTGTTGATGTTTGCTTATTTGCAATACATTTCAAATTGTCAGAACTGGTATGATCCTCCTGTAATTACTGCATTACTGGAAAGATTAAAACCACCTGAAATCTAACAGAGGAAGAAAAGGAATACTGCTCCCTTCTCTGGCCAGGACAGAATTCTTCAGGCTCCAGCCCTATTCAACTCCAAACGATGGTAGGGTGGTGGTACACTCCGCACACGAGCACTGAAGCTGCCCTGCCATACAGATCATAAAACTTCTTCAAGAAGGAATTGGGAGTGGAGCAAGCTTGTGATGCTGGAGGACTAAGGGAGCACGCCTGGGCTCTCTACTAGCTGCTAAGGGCAGCATTCTAAGGAAAGATCTTGCTGGTTTTCCCTAAGACTACAGATCTGTCAATACAGAGCTCCTTGCAGAATGGACGGAACCAGAAATGCTCAAAGGAATTAAGGAAGCTGAATTTCCAGACTTCTTGAGCAAAATTGCAATAAAAGCATCTTATAGTCTATTTGGGCTCAGATGAAAGCTTATTTAAGCTCGCTTAGCAGCTCTTCTGGCTTTTAATTAAGCCAGTCATGAAAAATACACATGCAAGTTTTTGTTTTCTTTTTGCAGTCAGTTAACAAGTTCCTGAGTTATCCGCCCCGCTGGACGCAGGTGTCTGCCCAGTCGTCTGTTCGGATGTGGGACACCAGCAGAGGCACCAGTGTGTAACCACAGAAAATGGCAGAACTTTCACACTTAATTCTTTTTGCAAGAGAGCATGGGAGAAATCTGACATCCTGTAGGCGGTTCTGACTTCCTAAGAACCAGCTCAACAACAAGTTTAGCTTCAAGCTGCATTGAAGTAAAAGAATTTACTGGTGATACAAAATTATTCAGTGAGGGAAAAACCACAGCTGACTTAGAGGAGTCACAGGGAGGGCTTCACAATACTGAATGACTGGACAACAAACGGATGGATTGAGTTCAACACCAGCAAATGCAGCGAGAGCAAATCTCAGATTGCTGCAGTTGGTCAATGTCAGCTCAGGGCTCAGCCGCTGCCAGAAAGAGCAAACAACGCTAGACTGCCTTGTCCTTTCTTTCTTCCATGTAAAAAATAATTCTTTTTTTTTTTTTTTTTTTTTTTTTTACTACTGCAAATCTGTCGTAAGCCTGTGTCTTCAAAACTTTGTGTAGTTCTAGCTATCCCACCTTAAAAAGGATACAACATAAATGTATAAAAAATGGTAATAAGTATGTTAAAATATGGAACAGCCAGAATACTGGGACACACTAAGTACATTAAGGCTCTTCAGTGCAGGAAACAGCTAACAGGGTGGCTAGATTAATGTTGATATAGTCATGAACAGCCTGGAAAACATGGAGGAAGTTTGCTGTTTACACAGTATTAGGGTGGTTGCAGTGGAACAGGGCATTAAATTGAGCTGAGAGAGAGCAAGGTTAAAATGCGGGTAGACTGCTTGTAGCATATACTGTCACCACTAAACCACATTAATACAGCAAATGTACTGAAGTCCACTATGGGCTACAAAAACAGACTCAGAAAATATCTCAGCCACAGCCTGCTGCAGGCTGGGACAGTACCTTTGGGAAATAACTCTTTCGAGCTGAGGTTACACCCAGGCTGCCACTGCAGCTCGCTCAGGCTGGTGCTGGAGGGTCTCCACAAAGTGGCTGCTTGGGCTCTGGTCACCCAGGTCGGTCTCAGACACAGTTTGCTTTGTAGCCGTATCAGAGTATCTTCTACTCCAAACACTCTTAAAACTGCAGTTCATGGCTTTTCACAAGCCAGATATGCCAGCATACATACTCTGTATCGTGCTTTTCTTTCGTAGTTTCACCTTCACCAGCAATTCCAGTGGCTAAAACAAAGAATTGCCTTCTCAGTAACACTTCTGCTTGTTAGGAGCTAGAAGTCCGTATACCTTCAGGCTCAGAATTTGCTGCCTGACGGCCTGAGGACACAAACAGTAAGCACAAATCAGCCAAGCACCAATAAGGTTGTTCTCTGCCACACTGGGGCTCACCTGCAAATGCTACAAAGCTGCAGCCCACTCCTGTGCAGTGCTGTCAAGTACAGACCATCTCCCAGCAAACAAAGCCATGCACAATGTTGTGTTTGTGATGCTGTGAATAGTAACACTGATTTTTACCACCTGCAACTACAGACATCCATCAATCAGCTATGTTTTAATCAGCTCTGTATGAAGATTCTGTGTAAGTACTCGTCGCATCAACCAACATAACTCCCTGCACCCTAACTCCTAAAAAATTAAAAAATAAAAACAAAACTAGAGGAAACTAATATAAGCAAATAGACCATCACAATTGCTACTGCACTTTAGGCAAATCTTTAACTTGAATTAGAAATTAGCAATTAGCACATTAAGATGATGAACCATAAAAGCCAAGAGAACTAAAATAGAATAAAAAGCCTGAGATACAAAAGGACTTAAAATATCTTCTCATTAGAGGTGCACCTGATGTCACTGAAATACTGATCTGTCTATAACTTGCAGCCTCTGTTACATCTAGAAGATAACCACACAGCACCCATACTGATTTTTCATACAAAAACTTACTTTTTATATCAGATCTTCGCCTAATCTACATGAAAGTAGTCTAATAAACACCTATGTCATTATTTCAAACAGGGATCATCAGGGCAAGTAGATGAACAGTACATGAACTAGAAAGCATCAATTCTCATCAGCTGCAAACGCAGTTTACTAGCTTAAGGCCCCTTGATACACAGCCCTGAGATCTATACAGACAAATGTCTCATGGTGCAAAGACAGAAATGGAAAAAAGCAGTACTGGAAGGAGGGTCATTCTGTCCCCTTGGCTTAACAGCGAGAGGCCGACCTCATCAAAACGTTGCACGTACCACCCCACTGCTTTTCTGCAGGGAGCCCCAGGGACAGGATCACAGAACCACAGAATCACAGATTGTTTTGGGTTGGAAGGGACCTTAAAGATCATCTGGTTCCAACCCCCGTGCCGTGGGCAGGGACACCTCCCACCAGACCAGGTTGCTCAGAGCCCATCCAGCCTGGCCTGGAACACTGCCAGGGAGGGGGCATCCACAGCCTCCCTGGGTACCCTGTGCCAGTGTCTCACCACCCTCACAGGAAAGAGTTTCTTCCTGAATATCTAGCCTAGAATATCTAGCCTAAATCTCCTCTAAATCAGGATCAGTGGAAATACTTTCTGTCAGACACAACGGTTGGACTAGATGATATTAGAGTTTTTTTCCAACCTTAATGATTCTATGATAAGAGAAAATGGGACAACAAACAAAAGGTGCAGAGTGTTATCAAACCATGCAGTGCAACTACAACGCATTGACAGTGTTTTCACCCCAGAGAGATGACTGCTCATTTTTTAAAATCATTTTAACTGTATAAACAATTTTTCCTGCATGAGATAAAACAGCTGTTTCCTTCTGGGAAAATTTTCCAATGAAGACATCAAACACAATGAAGTCTTTTTAGCTGAATAATTTGCCTGAGCACTGATTTCGCCTCTTTTGTCATACCTCTGGCAGGAGCCATCTCAAGCAGTGAGATTCACCTGAGAGCTGGAGGGTGGAAAAGCACCACCATTGTGAACACATCTGTGCTGCTCGCAAAAATATACCGAAGCTTAGATTTCTCAGTGACCTCCATGTTAGTTTGTTTCTGCAAACTGAAAGGTTTGCTTCCTTCCCTTTTTTCAATGTTTTTATTGAAATTCCTTTCAAATTCAAATTCCTTTTATTTGCTTTGGTTCCAATTTACACAACAATACCTCATCCACTATGAAAATAAAAAACAAAACAAGTTGTTCAGGGGAACAAATGTTGAGCAGTGTGAAACCATGACAACTGTCAACTTCCACAAGTTTGTGCAATAAAGGAAAATGGATTGGTGCAACCATCTCTTAAACATTTCTATGGGTTATCGCCATTGTAAATCTAACAATAACACACTTCATTCTGTAACTATATTTTCATTTCAGTGAGGGAAACCATTGATCATTTTAACCAACTGTTTCTGATCTATAGTCAGCAGTTCCCATAGGAAGTAAATCCCTGCTAAGGGTAAAGAAGTGAAAATGTATCTTCTTCAACAGTTTCCAGCAGCACAGGGCAAGGGCTAGCAGGAAAGGGTGAGATTCAGGGTCCCCTGCTGGGGTAGGAAACCCTAGACACCAGCAACATCAGGTTTCCTGCAGTGCAAGGATCTCCAAGGATCCCTCTTTCTTGTCTTTCAAGCCAGTGAAAAATCAAAGACCACTGAGGCCAATCAACTACATGGAGTTATTGAAGTAGCAATGAGAAGAATAATCCTGAGCACTGTAGAGTTGGCACTAAAACTCCTCCTGAGAAGATTTCTTCCTTATCAGACCTCCTATGAAGAACGAAAAACTTGTCTCTTTCCCTTCTTGTTAATTGTATGACATTGTTAACAGAGCTTTCTCCCTTTGTCACTAGTGGCACACAAACGACTACGAAGATGGATGGAATTGCTCTGTGGCAATGGACAGTGGGATCCTGACATGCTCTGCCTTCCACCCCTCCTCCCTGCCCCGGACCTAGAAGCTTCCCTGTGTCTGACAGCAAAGCAGTGGATGAGCAGTTGCTTTCTGTCTGACATCAGCCTTCTTTCTAGGACACAGGACTGAAACTGAACTCCTGAGCCATACGATCTAGTCTTTTTCATGCTTAAAATGCTTCGTATTAAACCAGTAAAGGTTATGTCTCCACTCCTACTGATACACTGTTCCAGCAGCTCAGTTCTCAGATGGACTGACAGCTAATTCACAGACTAAATTTATCACTACTCAGTTTACACCCTCTTACATGCCTTTCCCAGCAACCTTTTCCACTCAAACAACTCTTCTCCCTCTGTGGCAAGGTATTTATAGAGAGCAATCACAGCCTCTCTGTGCCTTCACCCCACTGGGCTCACACAGCCATACTCCACCTGCTGCCCTTCCTAAGACAGGCTCTCCCGTTCTGCCCTCCTGGATGTCCTCACCTCTCAGACTTTGGCACTGATGTTCGCCCTCAGTGTCCATGTCTTCCAAACGCCTCTCTGGACTTCTCTGCTCTTGCTTCCCCTGCACAGACAAACATTGCCAAGTTTACCTGCAAGTCCTTGAGCTTCCTTACAGACTATGGGATCTCCAACGTGCCATGCCTTCCCACCAGCACTACCCTGACTTTGCTTTCCGGAGCAGTGCTGGTGTTTCTGTCACACCAGCTGCTCCATCACACTTTTTGCTCACTCTGTTATATCCATTTTAATGCACCATGAGTTGTTTTGTTGCCCAGGTCCGCTTGCTTCTGACAGAATATATCTCCTGCCCTAACCATGTCAGGCACAGTCCTTCCATTACTGACATCACTGCTCTACCTACTGCATTCAGCAGTCCTAAGGTCAGGTATGTATATTCATACGTGCCTACACTTATGCAAATGTATTGGCAACAGCTAGTAAATTAAACATTTTTTAATTTTAACTACACAAGCACACGAACAGGATGCTGGAATGCTGTTTTTAAATAACACACTTCTACTGAATGTGCCAGCCCCGAAACCTTCAGTTGGTTTGAACAGATGAAACAGACTGACTTGTAAAAACTGTAAAATACCCGTAGTGACACACTACTGATCTACCAAGAATGCTTAATGACTTTTCATTTGTTTGTTTTCTTTTGATTTTAACAACCAAGTTACCTGTGGAAAAAAATTACAGGGCATTTAATCATATTTCAAAAAATAAATGTGGCAATGAGAAAAGTGTGGACAATGAAAAAGCAAACTGTGTGGAGGCTGCAGAGTCCAGCGCTGGTTAAGAAAACAACTGTGAAACCACCTGCTGAGGATATGGGCTTTTAAGATAAGACCTTGAGGAATCAGCCCAGTAAATACTGATACTTATGTTCTATATCGTTCTAACAGGAGATCTCAGCAGCTGAGAACCCGGTCATCAACTCCAGCTGTTCCAAAACCCCAATGCTTCAAATGTAGGAGAGACATCATGTGGAAGCTCTAGTGACAACCTCCACAATCCTGGCGCCAAACTTCAGAAAAGTGCTGAGCAATTTAATACCATAGGATGCAAGAGGCACAGAGAGCTGCTTTTGCTTAGAGAAAATGTTAACCTTCCCCAGCAAAGCTCTCCTTCCTTAAAGAAGGCAAAGTATAGGCAGTGGAAGCGGGGATGGGTGGCCTGAGAAGATTACAGAGGTGCTGTCAGGATATGTATATCAGGGATGAGATCAGGAAGGCCAAGGCGCAGGTAGAATTAAGCTTGGCAAGGGATGTAAAAAGCAACAAGAAGGGCTTCTTTAGCTACATAGGTCAGAAGAGGCAGGTGAAGGAGAGTGTTCCCCCTCTAACAAATGGAAAGGTAGAACTGGCCTCCTCAGATGTGGAGAAGGCTGAGGTACTCAATGAGTTCTTTGCCTCGGTCTTCACTGCCGGTCAGGCTGCCCAGGTCTCTTGTGCCCCTGAGAATCCAAGTGGGGACGGGCGGAGCAAACTCCTTCCCAGTGTAACAGCGGAACAAGTCCGAGCCCACCTTATGAGACTGAACGTTTACAAGTCTATGGGGCCGGACGGGATGCATCCCACGGTCTTGAAGGAGTTGGCTGATGCGGTTGCCGAGCTGCTCTCCATCATATTTGAAAAGTCGTGGCTGTCAGG